>OZ035997.1:80643268-80785768 GCA_964035015.1 Corallium rubrum
GTTAAGTCTTTACCAGCATTTGAGTCATCAAATTTGATATAGAGAACAGTTGGTTTTTGGTTGTTTTGACTGACATCAATTTTAAAGACAGTCCCCATTTGTCCATTGATGAGTCTATCTGGAATACTAATATTTGTTGTAAGCATTACTCTAGCACCTTCTTTAATCAGAATTTCATAATCAAGTCCACCTGTTTCAGACCGTGCTCTTGCTAAAACTCTATCAATATCTTGTTTCTTTACATTTGTTGGATATTGATCTTTAGCTTTAAGAATAAATAAGGATCCAGACAGTTCTTCTAGTTTTTTCTTGTTATGTTCATCAACAGGATTATTTTCAGCCCAGATATGAAGTGCATCAGATGGATAATTAGGATCAGATGGGGTTATTGATCTTGATTGGATTATCTTAACATCATCTTCTGTTTGAGTAGCAGTTCTTATTCTGTTAAGAAGTTCAATAAATGCTTGGTCGTTTTTCTGTCTCATGATTTTATTAAGTTCTATCATTTTGAAGACTTTCCATGGGTGACATAGATTATAAGAATCATTTTTGAAATTGTCAAATACAAATCTCTTACGTATTGGTGGAAGTTGGAATAGATCACCTACAACTATAATAGGAATTCGAGCAAATAGCAGAGAACTTGTGGTGCCAAATATTTCTTTTAATCTTTGGTGGATATGTAGTAAGGTAGTGTTTCCAACCATAGAAATTTCATCTATTATTATTAGCTTTAGGTCAGATAATGATAGTCTTAATTGTGTTTTCTTTTGGTCTGACATTGCAGGTACATTATCACCAGTTTCTTTGGGAATTGCAAGACCAGTATTTATTGTTGTTCCGTCAATGTTTATTGCAGCCACATCTGTTGGTGCCATGAGAAGAACTGTTGGTAATTCAGGGTTCATAGGAGGATGTCTAAAGGTTTTAACTGCTGTATGGTATATTGTTTTAATCAAGTGACTTTTGCCTGCACCTCCACCACCAGTTAAGAAAAGATAGATTGGTTCTATTTCAACGGGTTTTAAGCTGTTCATGTTTTTCATTGTATTCCTACACCATGTCAGAAATGTATCATATGCATAACGTTGCTCGATGTTCAAGGACCTCACAGTTTCACGTAATTTATCATCAGAGATCTCTGTTGGTCGGTTGTAAGAAGTAATTACTCCAGGGGAAGTATGCTGATTGGATTGTGTTGAGTCAAGATGTGATGGTAATTGTTCATTAAATGATTCATGTGGGATTGAGTCATCTTGCATTTCACCTTGTAAATCTGCATTTTCTTGATCATTTATTGAATCAAATGAGCGAATAATATTGCCCTGATTAGATTTTAATACTTCAAGAGCCTCACTAACAGCATCTGCATCAGGTTCAAATGTTGCTCTATTATGTTCAACAATAGCTTGGACATCAGGTTCATAGAACTTTGATGTATATGTTTGATCTGAAGCCATTAGTTTACTTTCATCACGCCATGGATAATAGAGCATAAGTAAATGGTGAAAATAAGATTCTGGTTCTTTTCTTTTATTAGGTGTATGATATCTTAATACAGCCTTAACTTTTCTACATTTCATGTATTCATTGGTGTTAATTAATTTTATTTTTTTGGGAAGGCATTGTGTTGTATCACTTATTGTTTGTGATTCAACCAAGTCATCTGTTAGAACATCAGGTTGTGAATCTTTTGTTTCACTATAATCAATTTTATAATCTTTATAGTAATATGCAGCAAATTCTGCCAGACATAAGTTATCAACAACTGGAATTGATGTTGGTCTAATGCTGTAACGCTGAATTATATTTGACTTAAAGATATCTGTACTATCATCGTCTAGTTCATCAAGCTCCACTTGTGCCTTAGTTACACGCACCCTTTTTTCTGGGAAATCTGTACCAACAAAAATTGTTTTGGGAAATATTTTTCTCAACCAAAGTTCAGGCATTGATCTGTAGACACATTCTTGTGAACTAACTTCTCTTGTAGAGAGAAAAGCAGCACCAATTTTTTTCAGGCCATCTCTAATATTCATGTTAGCAGCTTTTGCTTCTTTTGCTGCATTTGTAATAGCTTGAGAGCATTCAGTTTCATCTTTAGTAAAGTACGAGCAGACATATGTTATGCATTTGTAGTGATTGAATACAGGTTGCAAGTCAACATTTGCTGCAAATCCCTTTATACCAGCAACAAAGTAATTGTTAATAAAACAGCTGTCTACAGGCCTTTTGAGATGCAACTCAAAATCAGAGTCTGGTGATATTGATAGAGCCCAGTAATATTCATCCTCAGTGATACCTACTGATTTTAGAAGGTCTGCATCATTTAATGTTTCATTATAATCTGGCTTGGATGGGTTTAGTACTTCATCTATTTTCTGTTTGACTGAGGTCAGAATCTGTGTTCGTCGGTCAAGTATATTACTCTTGATTCCCTCATCTAGATCACTATTAAGAGGTTCTGCTACTATTGTGCTTTTGGTGAAATATTGACCAAAATTAAATCTACAACTAATATTTTTGTATTTTCTGCAGGTTTTAGAATGATTGTGCTTTTGATAAGTTTTAACTAACTCATGTAACTCTGGTTCTGTTTCCTCATCTGGAAGATAGGCTTGTACATGGTTATCTATAAATTGTATATAAGCTTCTTTGTTGTCAGATGTAAGTTTGGGGCAATCAGAAGTCCATATTAATGCATGTAAATGAGGAGATCCTCTCATTTGAAATTCAATACGGAGGGCATAATAGATTATTTTACCTATTGGGTTATTTTGACTAAGAAGAAGTTCAGTGAAAAATGTTTCAACTCTATATTGAAAATGCTTTGCAACAACAACAGGATTAAGATTTAGCATTGAACATCTTTCATTGTAAGACAAAGCTTCAACTTGTTCGTCAGTCATGTTTTTACCTTGTGTTCTAGCTATAATCTGAAACAACTCAGGCCATCTAAGATCAGCACATGATAATGTCATAAACCATGTTGGAATCCCAAGTTGTTTTACCATGGCTACTACTTCGTACATAAATTTTTGCCAGTAGGGTGGTGTGCCTGGAATTTGCCTTAAAAAGAAATATGCCTGATCTTGACAAATTAAGCCTTTTAACTTGTTTACATCTGATTTTATTTGTGATGCAGTTACAGGTTGGCCATGAATTTTTTTTAAGGCTATATTAATACTATCTGATACTTTTTTTTGTTCCATTATAAATTGTGCAAAGAAAAGATACTCTGGATTTGTTGCAAATCTTCCAGTATAATGTAAAAGTCGAGCATTGAAGTACTTCACTGGTGACAATTTAATCTTTCTATCATCTGTGAAGCCAAACTGTCCTTTTGGAAACAACACTGGAAATGCAAGCTCTTCACATTTTATGTCTCTCATTAGTGATACAGGGTGTTTGTTTTCTCCAGGTGCAATATTGTACACTTCATTCCCTAATGAACAATTTTCATTACTTTGTATTGTAACAGGGTAATCTGGTAATACAGACTGTAAACATGTCTCATTAGTTGCTTGTCTATATTCATTCAATGGGTCATCTTTTTCCTCAGTATCGTCATCATTCGCAACATGTTGCTTGCAGTTTTCTGTTAAGGACTTTTCATTTTTATCAAAATTTATACCTGAAGTATTGTCATCTTCCTCTAAACTGGTAAGTTTTGCACTGATATTTTGAATATCAATTGTAATATTATTATACAATGGATTGTTTAACTTGAGCCAGTTAAGCGCATCAAGAATGAACTGAGGACGTACCGCTTGAAAATACACATGACCTCTGAATTCAAGTTTACGTTTAAGTTTCAACATTATAATTCCTGATCTTTCTGGTGGCCGTGGTAAAACTTTACATGTATTATCACATTCAACAGGCACATTACAGATTGCTCCCTTAACTTTTCTTTGTTGCCCTTTTGGCATAACTATTATCTTTTCAAAAACTATTCGCTGTGCAATAAGAATTTGTTCAAGTTTTTCTAAACATGCAAGCTCAGCTGGGATGTTATCAACATACATGTTATTATATATTGCCTGGCAAGGAATTTTCCCCTTTGATAACTTTGAATGGCAGGTTTTACAAATGTATTCTTTTTCATCAAACGACTTTACATCAGTGAAGAGAGTTTCAGGGACATTTGTGTACTTATTTTGATTTAATGACATGACTGACTTTCTGTAGAGTAATCGATTACAAACAGAACATATATAATAAGGACCTTGTTTTATTTTAGAGTGAAACCTATATATACAATCATCCAAATCATGTATTAAATCTATTGATAATTTATATTTTTTTGTTTTTGTATGAAGAAAAACTTTCTTTTTCATTGGGTCCATTAATTTATATTTTTGTGTATTTGTTTCAAGTAGATCTTTCTTCTTCATAGGATCCATAATGTTGTAGTCTAAAGCAGCTTTCTCAAGCATCATTTTTTTCTTAACAGGTTCCAAATTGGCATATTTCTCTCTTCTTTTGTCATCAAGTAACCTTTTTTGTGTGGTAGACTTATGCTCTCTTAGGACTTTTTGTCTCTCTGATTTTGTTAGTTGACACGAACATGACAAAAATTGAATATTGTATTGTATTTCCTCACATTTAAGTTTTTGTATGATAATATGGCAAAATTTATTAATGAGAAAATCTGCATCATTAAATTGTTCAAATAAATTAATTGTTTGCCTTTCATTGCATGCCACCAAGAAATACTTTATTTGCCTTGTATTATGCTGAAAAAGGCAAGATAAGCAATAGTTTGGAAGCCACAGCAAAAACCCAGTATTTTCTGAAGTGTTATCTAATATTAAATTCTTAAGGGCTAGTTTACTAGAAACAGAGTTAGTAACCAATGTGTCCTGGTACCTTGAATTAAATACTACCTCAACATCAGCACCACATATATTTATAACATGTGGCATATAATCACATGTAAATTTTTTTCCATCATTCAAGGCTTCCTGGTATAATAACTTGGCATATTCCACAACAGCAGTCAGTGTCTGATCATTCCAATAATTACATGCCATAATAGTAGAAAAAACAATAGAATAATAGCACAATACAACGCAGTATTGTTCAAAATCATCATGATTAAATGTTTGATTTTCACATGTTGAAGAACAGCAACCTGAATTTGATTCAGATGTGTTGGTATGCATATTTGCAGCTTGTATAAATTGTGCAATAGTAATTTTAATGCCTTTAAGCTCAAATAAAACATCAGGTTTGTATAGATTTTTTAAATATTCTACCAAGTCGATAACTGAATTTACTTCCAACAATACACATGTTCCACAAGGATGGGCCATACCGAATGAATCTCTTGCATGTGAATCAAATATTTTTAGTAACCCATTTCCAGTAGTATAGATGGATACAGTACTACATCCAATTGTTAACAGAAATGAATTATAACTCTCTTGTAACAAACCTTGTAAAGCGCATTCTAAGGGCATGACATATGGGATGTTTTCATTCAAAGTAGTCACATGGAGTCTACCAGAGTAACTTTCACTAAACTCAAGTTGATAATTTGTGTTTAGCACTGTAACCATACTGGGTAATTCAGTTAGCAATAAGTAAGATTGCCTTGATAATCTTGACAATGCAGAATATAATTCATTTCCAAGGTTCATAATTTGAACTAGGTGTTCTGGGTGAGTTATTGTGTAAGTCATTGATTTGTTTCTGAAGTTATGTATCAAAGCACACAAACTCATGGCAACACATTGCTGTCCTGCATTTGGACCAAATACATCAACATCACCTTGACTATAAGGTGCATGAATAGTTTTACTAGGGTCAATAAAAGTAGGACCTGGGTTCTTCTCAATGTCTCTACAAAGATTGAACTTGCAGCAATTCACTCTGTGGTTTAAGTTCATGTAAGTATAGGGAGTTGATTCTATTAAATAATTTGGGTCTACTGGTTTTGTATACGCCTTATGCCTCTGTTTATTTATATTCTTAGAAAGAAATACAGACGTTTTCGGTCCAGCTGTTTGTTTTCTACGTCGTTTTGATTTTTCATGTAAATCCTTTGGTTTCTTATTAAATACTTGGGGTGAATATCTTACTCGATTACTCAGTAGCTTTCTGCGCTCATGGCTAAATGCATAAAGCAGACGATGGATATGAGAGGACCTGGGTACATTTCTTTTAATGTATTTTCGAATCTGTTTACGTAATTGTCTACTTTTATTCAAAAGGCGAGAGAGTTTTTTAGCTGGGATCCTGCTAGGTTCTCGATCACGTCGACCAACATGGCGGTTGTGCTTTACTCCAATCACACTAAATTTAGCATAACGAGATCTACCTTGCTTTGTGCTCAAAGTATCCGAGTCGACATTTTTAACACAACGAGATCTGAATTCATCTCCATAGTTTATTTTCAATAAGGCATCATGTTGATCATGTACAGATAATTGCATAGCCTTCTCTAATACATCGCAATTTTCAAGTGCGTTCGACAACATGGGATTAAGGTACAAGATTACACATGAAACTAATACACTACATAGAAAAACTGATAGAGCTGACAACCCACTAAGTACAGCATACAAAATATATGGAATATTGATCATAAGAATCATAAAAGTAAAAAAGTTACTTGCATCTTCGCTTCGATACGTGGCTTCTTTATAATCCAACATGGCGGCTTTCTTCTTGTTGTTCTTTGTACGTCTAACCTGATCGTCAAGTATCTTGCATTCACCAGCACCTAAACTGTTCGTGCCAAAGTTTTCAGTCAAGTTCGTTAGAGTACTTCTGTCATTGGTAGTCACAGTTACACGTTTTGTACCCAATGATTGCTCATTTGATCTCGTGAGAACTAGTAAGAACTTGTTTGAGATATTTGCTAGGAGTTCGCGGAACGAGCCGTTTCGAAATGCACGCTCATCATCATCTTTTAATGTGGGTCTACCGCGAACGGCGTGTGCGTTTGTAAGTGGTTTGAGCGTATTTGCCATAGGTGTACACATGCCAACCTCCTCTCTGAAAATTCTTCAGGCTTGAATCTTGAATATGCTCGAATCGACTGTCGAGGAAATAGAGCAATGTTTCCTTGTGATTCTGACAAGCGTGGTGCCCGCCCTGATTCTGACGCTCACTTCGGTGCGCCTCGTTCCCAGGGTCTTCTGTTTATTTCCGGCGCCTGCTTGCCGCATAGCTAGGGTGTTTTCACCGCCAAAACGTGGGCTCTGGGAACGAGATTGCGCCAAAACATGTCATGTTTTCCACCGAAACATTAATTAATCCGACTGCATTCCTTAGCCTTTGAAATTGACACCGTGAGATCACTGCAATATGATTGGTCCATTTGCCACTTTTGGATTCTCCAGCCAAAAACGTTTAGGAATGCAGACGGATTCGTCAATGTTTTGAACAGAAATCATATCATGACGTGTTTTTTGGGGGCCATGCCGCGCATCATCGGTTTTGGTAATACTGTTAAAATTCAATGTGACAACTTCAATGATATGGCTCTAAATCGAATACCAGTAACATCTATTCGTAACGAACGGTATCCATTTGAGCAACGCTTTTCCGAATCGAACGGCAAGTTCGCAAGCTAAGCAATAACATCAATAAATTAAAATATATTTTACCGGTTTGAACGCGGAGATATCTTGATGAAAATGAGATAACTAGCTTGACACTGACAGAAAATATAAGATTTCTCAACAGCGGTTGCTTTCGCACCTAATCACTGCAACACGTTTTACTTACCATTGCAAGTGCTCATGGTTAACAAGTCACACTCAAGAAACTCACATAAAACCGTCCTGATAAAACCTAGCCTGGTTCTTACTTCAAAATTCCCTAGCCCCCTCTTCTGCAGCTTAGTCATCAAAACACACCAAGTAGTCGAAAATACACTTTTAATATTGCTCTATAAATTACAACATGAACAACCGAACAAAACTCAATGACTGCGTTTATAAACGTTTATAAACCTTATCTTCCTTATGCCATCATGTAAACAGTCACAACTACTGTAAACAAACAGAGAACTTTCGCATAACAAAATGTTAACCTTTGACAGGTTTTCGTAATCGAAAACCCCCAAATGATAAAATATAAACATCACAAAACAAAAACAAAGAAAGCAAAAGAGCACGACTTGAAATGTCTGCTCAAAAATGGTGAACTACTAAAAATAGCAAACCTCATCATACAACATCAGTATATCACTGCTAGTACTTTTCAGGAAAAAACAACACTTACTACAGACTCATTCTTCACTTTAAGGATCATCTTTTCGGTCAACAAAATAATTTCACTCAATTTATCGTGCTCGATCTCCTCTATGCTACTCGCGATTGCTTCACGTTCGTCTGTATGATGTTTCTTGTAGTTTTCAACAATAGGCTCGAGCGAAGCGCTAAACAGAGTATACCAATTCACGTCGTCATTGGTTTTAGCTTGAATGCGAGCCGCTGTGACCTTCGGGCAGGTTTTAATCATCATGTAATTTTGGCAATGACCACACTTAACCACAAGAGAGTCTTGTCTAGATTGCACTCTTTTCCGACAGGAAACGCAGCTGTAGAATGTCATTATTTCCACGGTGAGAATAGAGTGGCATTCCACTGTCGTAACGCCAAGTCGCTCCTTCGCTTCTTCTACTATTTCTGCACCCAGTTTCGGAGCGTCTTCCAAGCTGATCTTCTCAACTTTCGTTTCAGTAGTCGTAGATACGTATTTTTGGCCCTGAAATTGTCGGACTCGGACATTATCAATCTTGAAAAAATGGCCGTCTTCAGCTAACTTAATTTCATCGTTCCACATAGTTATCGCGACACTGCCCGTTTCATCCACCAAGTAGCCCTCTAGCTTTGTCAGATTGGGCTTTGTTGGCACATTCTCTGGCTTATTTGCACCAAACAGTAACAGACCACGGACACTGACCACTTGGTAAACTTGGATTTTCTCTACCTCACGGACAGTGACCAACTTTGTCGCCTCTTGTCCGCTACTTCCCCCAGCTAATATACTGAAATCCACACTCGTTTCGCCGGCTTCATCAATTTCAGTGTTGTAATTGATGAAGATGACATCTTTCTCCTTTTGATTGCAGTTGTACTTTGTGATTTTACAAGGTACGCCGCTTTCTGCTTTCCTATCGATGTTAATTCTGTGTCTTTTTGGGGAAAAGCAAAGAGCTTTGACAGTGCGACTTTTCTCCACGACGTTGAAGGAAAAATACTCTGTTCCCTTTGATGACACTTTACACGGACTGACATTTTTAACGTACCCAATAATGCCATCATTCTGAGAGGACTGAGAAGACTGAGAAGACTGAGAGGACTGAGAGGACTGAGATGGCTGAGACTCGAGCTGAGGCGCCTTAGCTGTAGAAGTAAGTACATTCACTCCTATTTAAATGTAAAAACAAAATCAGTTTTAAATTAAAATACATAAAAAATAAAATCGAAAGTTTCGATACCGCACCTTTTTTCTGCTTCCTTTTACCCTGTTTCGACTTTTCTTGGTCAGATTCCATCACTTCTCAGCTGTGCAAATCCAGAAGCGGCCCAACTCTGACATGTGCTCTCGCCTCTAGGGAGAACCTTGGGTACTTCGGGGGACAAACCCACATGTGACCGATCATGTGAGTATGTGACCCATCTGAACTTCGCATACATGTCGGACGTTTTAAACCGTACAACGTTTTAAATTATACGATTATTTTGAAAATAACCAAGGTGCCCCTTTTTGGCTGTGCTCCCCCACTTGTCACCTGTGAAATTAAGAACCATTAGGCATTAGGCTAAAATTGGCCTTTTAGACCCCCATTTTATAAGAACCTTTTTAGCCTAAGAATTGTATTACAGGTTCTTATTTGAAAAACTTCAGTTGAAATAACTGAAAATAAAAACACGAAATTTTGCACATTTTGTATTTTTGGTATTAAATGACATTATGTTAAATTATTTTTAAAAGATTTCCTAGTGACACTGCAACACAGTTCAAATTTTATTTTCCTGCATGCATCACTGCAGTTTAAATGTTACCTAAAGGAACTGGACATAAATCAGAGCAGGGTTATTTTTTATTATGTGGACCGTTGTTTAGTGACTAAATTACCAATTTATCCCGTTTAGACATAAACAAAGGGGTGTTATGAAAATGCCAACTCACACTTTGAGTCTCACCTTATTGATTATAAAAAATGTTTATCTTTTGAAAAAAATGGAAACTTTTCAAAAACCCTTTGCCGAAATTTCTATTGCTGCCCAAAAAAATCTGAGTTCCCCAAAATCCCAGCTACCCACACCTATGAATAGCCAGAATAGGTCAAATACCATGTTTTTCAGCAGGAAATTCAATCTCAGCATTAAAATTCTCAATATGACATAATACATATGGTGAGCTTGCTTTATTTTTAGCTCAATAAACTATAGGTTTACCTGCTAGCAGAGGTGTTTTATGCACAAGGGAAAGGCTTTCCCTGTTGCACATGTGTGAAGTTTATAGGTTAGTCATAAGCCACATGGTGTTTCTTAATAATTCATTTTATTTCCCTTGCATAAAGTTTGCTACTGAGTCATTAATGGTGCCTGTCAGCTGTTGTAAACAACTGACTAAAAAAGGGTATTTTTTAATATGGCTTCCCCTGCAAGTAACTGAGCTACAGATTTAATTAATAAACTCGTAATTATGAAAATGTTTGAACCAATTTCATTTTTACATACAGTCAAATAATTATATACAGACATACATATATTCAATTTTTGTCAATTAATTTGGGTGGAAATCCTTCACTAATAAATCCTCCATATTGCTATTCACTTTTTAAGATTAGAGAAGCAAGTTCATCAGAGTACTGTATGATTTCCAGCATAAAGATGTGGAAAAGACTGCTTTGTCTTTAAAAGCAGTGTTAATAGAAGATAGTGTAGATATGGATATGGTTAATTTAACTGCAAAAGTTGTTTCGAAGGAAGGAGAAGTGGAAGTTATTGGTTCAATGATGTTAAAGAAAAGGCATTGTTATATTGCTGATGAATCATGTTATCTGAAGTTAATTTTATGGCCAAATCACATTGAGAAAGTCTCTCTCGGTGGTGTTTTTAATATACATTCAAAAATCTCCAGGTCCATGAATGCAGTGAAGAAAAATAAGGATGGGTTCTTAACACAACAGTTGATAGTTGATACTCTAATTGAGGAAAACAGCGAATTAGCTAAGGTCGAGAATGTCAGTGGAACTATACTTTGCCTGACACTATTATGCTCAAAATTCAAAATCATGTTGACATACAACCCTAGGGCCCAAGACTCAAAATCTTGAGCAAACTGCTCCAACAAAATGGTTTAAACATGGTATAAAAACTTGCGTTCTATAAACTAAATTTGGGCAAAAATCTAAATATACTGTAAACATTGTACATGTAACTGGAATTGGTGAAAATAGTGTACCAATGGAAATAACGAGACAGCTTACCTTTACTTCAACAGATCCTGGCGAGTTTTGATAAAAACGGCCATACAATGTATAGTATCGCCAAGAGATAGAGATTGATTCCTCGTTGCTCCTTTCGAAGAACACGTCCTGATTGCTCGGACAAAGGTCATAACCGCACGTAGGTCCGCCACTCCGCCACCGCATTTCGGCCTTATTTTTGATCGACAGCCAGTCGATAGCCAACACGTAAACAACTGAGAAACAGTGAAATGTCTTGCTAATACTCAAAAACATCGATAAAATGGCAACAAAAGCTTGGTTCAAAAGAAACAACTCGCCAAACCTCGATTTCGCAAAGTGGCGGCCATTACGGCAATTTCGCGCGGCCGGGAGACTAAGACTAAAACGCAAAAAATAACAAAGCCGAAACCTAGACTCGTCTACCTGCGGTAGCCCGAGTAAAAACTACATTCATAAAAGTGATAAAACAGGATGTAAAGGCGGCCAGGAGGGCAAGGGTGTTTATATTTGTATACAAAAACAGATCAGGTGCTTATTTTAATCGGAGGGGGGGGGGGGGGAGTTATTTAATAATAATAATAATAATAATAATAATAATAATAACGATTTAATGAAGCATCTCTACGTGGTAGCTCTACATCTTCAGTTACCAAATAAATAGATTGGTAAACATGTATAAAAACAAGTCTGAAATATTGCTTATAACTATGCTTAATAGTACCTATACTACTAAGTATATATCTTATGTATATTTAATGTATTAAAAGTGGGCGAGGGCTCGTTGCATTTATGTAGTTCTAGTACTAATTACAGTACAGTACAGTACATAGAATAGAACTGGAACCTGGAACCTGGAAACTGGAAACTGGAAACTGGAACTGGGACGCGACGCGACGCGGCACCACGCGAGACGACACAACACGACACCACTCGACACGACACCACACGACACCACATGACATGATACGACAGCACACGACACCACACGACACCACACAATACAATACAATCACACCACACAATACAAGACAATATTCATAGCTTATTCAAATAATATTCGAGCTAAGTTATCTCAGCCAATTCAGACATTTAGATTGTTCAAAACTCTCCAGGCAAGGTTTCAGATAAAAAATATTAAGTATATCTATCAATTTCTGTTTCGTTCCTTGTAAAGAACGTCTATTTTGTTAAAATTTACTGTTCACATGCTCTGTACAGGTCCCACAAGTGTTGACTGTCAGTAGGGTAAAGTGTATAAATGAAAAGGTAATTACTATTACTTGTAAGGGCATAAATCGAGTGCCTTTTGATAATGACGTAACTTCGGGAATCAGTCGGAGAACTATCGGTTATGACGTATTACACGGGGAGTTGGATAAAAGCTATGGTTGCGGGGTTGGATTAACGTTAGGGTTACTACGTCCCAAATGAGCCTGAGAAATAATGGCGTATACATAAATAATAAGTCGGTATGACGTAGTGACAACCAGGGGGTTGAGTAGCAGGTAGGGTTAGGGTGGTTCCGAGGGAGTCAAAGGTTAGGGTTACACGTCCCAAAGGGGCTTGAGATAATGACGTAAGTATAAATAATGAGTTAGGGTTAGGGTTAGGAGGTCCCGACGGAAACTGAGAAATAATGACGTATGCATAATGAGGTTAGGGTTTGGAGGTCCCACAGGAGCATGAGAATGAATAAATAATAAGTTTAATACTTAATGAGGTGGCATCCCTTTGTGGTCTGGAGTGGGGTCTATTACTACTCCTACCGTTAAACTTTCCTCTGCTTTTGTCACCACAAACACGTGCCAATTCAGTCTACTCTTTTCAGATTGTTTTTCTCGTTCGGTTTCTTACTTTTTCGTTCTTGACAAAAAATGGCAATTATCATTCAGTTCTCTTCAAGATCTAAAAAGCCGTTTGTTTCAAAATTTCTTCTTTGGTCTTCCTCGAGTTAAGCAGAATATACTATACATTGCAGAATTCTTTACCAGCTTTGGACACATTTCGGTCAGCATCGTCCTCGGTCTTTATCGCAATTTTTAGGCTTTCTTCAGTGGTTTTAAGTCGTATTGATTGTTGCCTCTTATCGCTTCCACTTCTCTTTTTAGCCTTCTTTCTCAGGATCTTTTTCCTGATAATTTGCTCACGTAAATTTGACTAATTGAAATAATTTAACAGATTAGTTACCAGTACCCTGCTATCCGAACCGCGCAAGTTGCGGATCTGTTACATACATATATTATAATCAGGTTTCGAAATTACTTTCAGCTGATCTCGCGTGTAATGGTGCCCACGCATGCCGAGATTAGCACCCTCATCGTGCTCTGGACCTTCGGCCCTAACACCCGGGCTCGGGGATAACTAGAATTATTATATAGCATGCTATCGATACGAGTTTTGCGTAATCTGGTTGGTTCCCTACAACCAGGCTATCAGCTCATATCCTGCTAGTAGAGGATAAACAAGAGTTGCCGAAAAGAGTTGAAATTGACGGATTTTTATACAGAAAAACATCAACACCCTCAAACCAATGTATAAAGAAACAACATTGTGTAAAAATACATTAACAAATACACAGTTTAGCATGTTAATTGGTAAAATTCACCTAAAAAATTACGTCTTTTTACTTCAAAAACCCGACTAAATAAACGGGTTGATATTAATTTGTTGCCAAACAAAGAAACTCACGGTTAAAATCAAGCTTACGACACACATTTCGTAGGAGATTACCAGTAAGAGACTTTTCTTATTTAGATAAGCATTTGGAGTACTAAAAAGCATGTTCTTTTTCAAAAAGAACCAATTAAGTAATTTAGTTTCACTGTCGAAGGTGTTTCAGTTTCATTTTTGCATGAAATCAAAACCTTTTTCACGACAGCAACGCTAATATACACAACTTACCCACCTTTTGACTTCATAAAGGTACCTTTTAATCTTTTTTGTTGATCTGCTTAACACATTTTTTGCCTCTCGAACATTATTTATACAACATTTCGAAGCTGTTTACCGAACAGCTCAGCGAGAAACTCTGTCAATGCATCATTACGCATGGCGGAAGTATTAGTTGCCTATGCCGGACGTTTGTTGTTTCAAACATTTCGCTGTAATTTTGTCTCTTGTACAGTGCTTGGCTATATAAGTTATACCATTCGCATGAGCTATGGGCTCATGGTATAACTGTTAAATACATGAGCGCAACAATCCCTCGCCCGACTTATATACATTTTTGTAACCCCCCAATTTCTGGGTTTTGTTGTATTAGTAACACACAGAAAACACCCCAGAAAATTCATTAGCAAAGCTCATCTGTAGTTATGTGCAAAGTCAGTATTAAAAAAACCCAACAAAACAAGGAGATCAACCAAATGACAAATTTTCATTCAAAAATAGATAATAGTTGCCAAGAAAAGACATAATGTCAACGTCCTGGCGTCTAACGACGACTCGCTCTAGACGAGATATTGTTTTTTATTGATTTTCATTTTCAAGATTTCTGCCGTTTTAACTCAGCTAAACTTGTAAATACGAATCTCCTACAGTTAAACTTTCTTCTGCTTTTGTCACCACAAGCACTGCCAATTAGTCTACTCGTTTGGGATTGTTTTTCTCGCTCGCGGTTTCTTAGTTTTTTCGTTGTTGACAAATAAATATGACAAAGCATCTTTCAGTTCTCTTCATGATCTAAAAAGACGTTTGTTTCAAAATTTCTTCATCGTTCTCTCACGAGTTAAGTAGAATACACCAGAAATACATTCTTTACCAGCTTTTAACAGTTTCGGGAACACCCTTGTTTTTCCAGTTAGATTTCGGTCGGCATCCTTTTCGGTCTTTGTCGTAATTTTTAGGCTTTTTGTATCTACTGTGCATGCGCGAGTAAATACTATGCTGTTACCCGTGTAAGTTAAGTTAAGTTTCAGTTAAAGTTTCAGTTAAAGTTAAAGTTAGAGTTAGAGTTGGAGTTGGAGTTACGCCTGTATTCTAAAAGCTCACTCACACTCAATGAGCTCCTCCCCCCCCCCACACACACACTCAATAAGTGTAACTCAACACTCAATGAGTCTTCACTCACCCTCAATGAGTATGGGACGACACTCACACTCCAACCATTCAATAAAAGCACTCTTCCTCAACGTAGGGCCTAATGGTGAGTGAAGTGTGAGTGAAAGGTACATGTCCCTTGAGCCACACTCTTTTGTATGGAGCGATATCAACATGGCTGATAGGTGGCTAGACAGGTTAGCGTATCTAGAAAATGTACCACCAAATAACAGGAAAAGAAGAAAACTATACGATTTTGATTATGGGAAGTATGATGATGAACAATTTAGGAATAAGTACAGGCTAACGAAAGATGCTTTTCATGAGCTAAATAGTGTAATAAAAGTAGCGTGCTGCGTAGGCAGTGTAGAAACAACAATCGAAATATAGTACGGTTTATAGATATACTGCCGAAACAGAGAACGTAGGAGTCTAACGTTTCGAGCGAAGGCCCTTCGTCAGAGAAGCGTATAGAGTAAACAAACAATGAGCTTATATACGAAAGGTAATCACGTGACCAAAAATAAGCCAATCAGATAAAAATGACAATAACAAATTGATAATGAGATGCGAAAAATTAGCCAATCAAATCAAAATAACAATAATCTTTCGCATCTTTCGCATCTCATTATCGATTTGTTATTGTTATTTTGATTTGATTGGCTAATTTTTCGCATCTCATCAATTTGTTATTGTCATTTTTATCTGATTGACTTATTTTTTGCCACATGATTACCTTTCGTATATAAGCTCATTGTTTGTTTACTCTTTACGTTTCTCTCTGACGAAGGGCCTTCGCTTGAAACGTTAGACTCCTACGTTCTCTGTTTCGGCAGTATATCTATAAACCTTACTATATTTCGATTTTCATGACCTGTTGGATATAACTAAGCCAGATATTTCAACACAAAATGAACGTGGAAATCCTATTCCGTCAGATATACAGCTTTTGATGACACTACGGTTTTATACCATGGGTACATTCCAATTAGCATGCGGAGACTTGTGTGAAATTTCACAACCATCAGCCAGTCGTATTATCAAGCTTGTTTCCGAAGTAATTGCGCATCTGAAGAATGATTACATTACATTCCCTCAAGGCGATTCGTTAAACCAAACTCAATTTTTGGAAAATAGCTGGCTTTCCCGGTATTGTGAGTAATGTCCAATATAGGCATCCGTTTGCAGCTGCTTACGGACGGTAAGATGTGTTTACAGGTGGTTGGGTGATAACAAGAGTGGTGTAATGGTTGCAGGTGGTGCAGATGGAAGCAGCTGCTACGGACAAGTGGTTACAGGGGTGGTACGGATGGGGGACTTAGTGTATAGGCTATATAGGTGGTGCAGATGGTACAGATGGAAGCAGATGCTACGGACGGTAACAAGTGGTTACAGGTGGTACAGATGGAAGCACCTGCTACGGACGGTAACAAGTGGTTACAGATGGTACGGATGGGAGACTTAGTGTATAGGCTTTACAGGTGGTGCAGATGGTACAGGTGGGAGCAGATGTGACGGGCGGTAACAAGTGGTTACAGGTGGTACGGATGGGAGACTTAGTGTATAGGCTTTACAGGTGGTGCAGATGGTACAGATGGAAGCAGCTGCTACGGACGGTAACAAGTGGTTACAGGTGGTACAGATGGAAGCAGCTGCTACGGACGGTAACAAGTGCTTACAGGTGGTACAGATGGGAGAGTTAGTGTATAGGCTATACAGGTGGTACAGATGGAAGCAGCTGCTACGGGCGGTAACAAGTGGTTACAGGTGGTACAGATGGAAGCAGCTGCTACGGACGGTAACAAGTGGTTGCAGGTGGTACGGATGGGGGACTTAGTGTATAGGGTATACAGGTGGTGCAGATGGTACAGATGGAAGCAGCTGCTATGGACGGTAACAAGTGGTTACAGGTGGTACAGATGGAAGCAGCTGCTACGGATGGTAACAAGTGGTTGCAGGTGGTATGGATGGAAGACTTAGTGTATAGGGTATACAGATGGTGCAGATGGTACAGATTGAAGCAGCTGCTATGGACGGTAACAAGTGGTTACAGGTGGTATGGATGGAAGCATCTGCTACGGACGGTAAGAAGTGCTTACAGGTGGTACGGATGGAAGAGTTAGTGTATAGGCTATACAGGTGCTGCAGATGGTACAGATGGAAGCAGCTGCTACGGACGGTAACAAGTCTTTACAGGTGGTACGGATGGGAGACTTAGTCTATAGGCTTTACAGGTGGTGCAGATGGTACAGATGGATGCAGCTGCTACGGACGGTAACAAGTGGTTACAGGTGGTACGGATGGGAGCATCTGCTACGGATGGTAACAAGTGGTTACAGGTGGTACGGATGGAAGCATCTGCTACGGACGGTAACAAGTGGTTACAGGTGGTACAGATGGAAGCAGCTGCTACGGACGGTAACAAGTGGTTACAGGGGTGGTACGGATGGGGGACTTAGTGTATAGGCTATATAGGTGGTGCAGATGGTACAGATGGAAGCAGATGCTACGGACGGTAACAAGTGGTTACAGGTGGTACAGATGGAAGCACCTGCTACGGACGGTAAGAAGTGGTTACAGGTGGTACGGATGGGGGACTTAGTGTTTAGGCTTTACAGGTGGTACAGATAGTACAGATGGAAGCAGCTGCTACGGACGGTAACAAGTGGTTACAGGTGGTACAGATGGGAGAGGCTTTTCCAGAGGAAAATATAATGTCAAATAGTAAAGAGTTCTACGTCAAAGGTGTTACGATGAATTATTTTGTGTGTTGTGAGGGTAAGAAAAGAAGGAGAAAGCCGACAATGTGAAGTTTCGTATGTAGGAGAAAGCAGGAATCATTTACATAGACTGATAGTATTGAATACGGAATGTGAAAGGTCATAGGGGTTCTAAAAGGATGTCGTTGGATGTTTTGAAGTAAATTGGCACTACGTTTCGCACGAGTTAACGTTGTGTTGAAGACGTGATGATGATCTGCATTAGGTCTATGTGGGAGGAAGGGGAAGGGCCTTAGCGTTAGTATTGCAACTAAAAAGTTATTCATCTTCTTTGTTATTGTAATGTCCTTGACGTTTGCGTTGTATTTCCGCTGCCTAATCTGTGTTTTACAAGGGCTTGGATATTATGTATATTGCCGTCAGGAAAAGAGTTAATACATGAGTTTCGGAAGAGGGAGATGGCATGTATAGTAAGAAGATGGTGTCGCGATTGCAAAGTTAAGTATATTTGAAGGAGAAGTAGAGGCGTATAAGTAATTGGATATGGCATTCGATGAATGATTGTATGGGTTATATGCTAGGGATAAATATGTCACTCAGGGAAATACATGTAAAATAATGATTCTCCTGAGGTCACGAGTGGTAAGGCAATTCACAGAAATCTTGAAAGAACAGTGAAAGCAAGGGTATATAATTTTACGAGCGGCGTCGTGTAAACCAAAACTAAAATGGAAAATTAAGGTGGCCGCGAGTTCAGGCTGGCGTTTATATGTAAACACGTTGTTAGGACACATGGGGATTTCGTCGTTGACAGGGAAGAAGGTGACAAGTGTTTCGCCTTCTGCCGTTCTGGTATTTAAAGACATTTTTCTAAAACATTACACTCAGTTTCTCCTAATGATTTTTGTTTAACGTGTTTTTTTCGCGCTTCACCTAATTTTGAATGAGACATAACATTCGAGCAAGTTGACTAGTCATTTGTAAAGTGAAACCCTGTTAATGAAAACATGTATGCCTTCCGTTCTTGCTACTTATTGTAATTCTGTGTTTTCCGCATGTTGAGCCTATCGCTTAATTGGTATAAATTTGATAAGTTGTGTAAAAATAATTTTGATAATAGATAAACATGCATTTGAAGAATAAACAGCGAGGGAATGTTTAGTATGCACAACGGAAGAGTTTATAAGTTACATTATGACGCGTTTGTTGGGATAAATTTATGCGTTTGGTGGGTGGGAGAGAGGAGTTGTTTTGGGGAATGGAATTTTTTTTTTAGAGTCAGAATAGGGAGATAGGTGTCATTTGTTGTGTCATCTGTGACGCGCGTTAGCAGTAACGTATTTCGCACGTTTGAAGGGAATTCATGAGTATATAAATTGATAGAAATATTTAATTGCCTGTGATACTTTCGTAGGGTAGCATCATAAAAAGGTGGTCTGTTATAATTTCTTTTGTTGTAGAAAAGCATTACTTTATTTATTCATATATACATATAGAATATATATATATATATATATATATATATATATATATATATATATATATATATATATATATATATTTATCTATATAAATATATGTATATGTATCTATAAAATAATTTAGATAGTACACGCGCTTTGATTGGGCGATGGGCCTGTTTGCATTAGTGAGGTAGTGAGAGGTTGTGTAATGTTTTATATTTCATTATGAAACGTAATTGGAAAGAGTGTTGTTGTGGTTTATGAATTTTAAGGTGAGTAAACATGTATAATTTGTTGATGCTTCCGTTTGCGGTGAAGCGTTTAGTGAATAAGTTGTTGTTTTCGAGTTTTGGAACAAACGCTGTCCAACGACAAGTATACGTTTGAGGGATGAAAGGTTAAGGAATAGGGGGTGTAAGTTTCCGTTGTGATTGCTTCTGTTTCAAGTTTCAGCGTTGCGTACATGTTTCGTAACAAGCGACGGCAAAAATGGAATATGTTGAAGTGACAATGTGAAATATTGTCAAGGGAGAGTGATATTTGTGGTATAGGTGATATTTGAAGTGAGAAACATTGAGAAAGGAAAGAAGCGTACAAAGTTTCAAGGCGGTGCGCATGTAAAGATAACGCAAATTGAAAATTGAAAGCGGTGAGAGTTTAGGCATGCGTATTAAGGACACCCTCAGAGGAAAAATTATCGTTGCGTGGGATGAAATGTTTGTGTTGTGCGTCTGACAAAGCCGGTTTACGTTTACAACGAATAGTTTTGAGGGTGAAGGGGTTATAAAATATAATAAAAGGGGCATAAACATTGAGGAGTGAGGACATGTAATAAACATGAGTATTTACATGAGTTGACTGAGTGCCTACGTTAAGTAAAATGTTATGTATGACTGTGTGGTGAAACGTTGAGGAAACATGATAGTTTAATATGGGGCAAAGGTAATGAGCGTGTAAATAATCATTGCGATTATTATATGAAGTGTGTATGTGTGTATGCCTTTTCGTAGTGTTTGAAGTAATGAAGTGGTTGTCGATTCCGTTGAGAAAAGTGAGAAATACGAAAACGCTCGGAAACGTTACTAGGGAGTTTTATATGATGCCACGACGTCACGCTCAACGACGCCGTCGTCTAAAGAAACGAATTCTTTTTGACAAACAAAGAAAATGAATAATTTTAAGCCTCCAGAATAATGTGAACAGCGTCCTCGTTCTTCATACCACGCCACTTAGGACATGTTCACGTCTTCAGGAGAAGGTCAACGGTCAAAGGATGAGAGCTGTTGCTTGAGATTGACTTAAACGCGGACACTACAATAACTTTAGCAATACTGGGGCCGTTTTAGAAGGCTTTAAACCGACTTCAAATGTGAGATATAATAGTCAGTTAACCGTGACGTTTAAATTGTAAAACTAGCTTATCTTGCGTTTTATCTTGCGTCGTCGTCCTAGCATCTTAAAGTCCCTACTATGTGCGCGTATACAGTACGTTGACGTCGGGTTTTTTAAGAAGGCAAGAGATACATTGCAGGAGAGGAGAGTAAGTTTTCGTGGGTTTTTTGTAAGAACGAGGCAACACACAGTGGAGGATAGGAGAGTAAGTTGACGTGGGATTTTTCCAAGAACTAGGCAACACAGAGTGGAGGATATGAGGTTAAAGTGACGTCGGGTTTTTGTAAGAACGAGGCAAGACATACAGTGGAGGAGAGTAAAGTGAGTTGACGTGGGGTTTTTGTAAGAACGAGGCAATACATACAGTGGAGGATAGGAGGGTAAATTGACGTCGGGTTTTTGTAAGAACGAGGCAAGACATATACAGTGGAGGAGAGTAAAGTAAGTTGACGTGGGGTTTTTGTAAGGACGAGGCAACACATACAGTGGAGAGAACACATAGAGTGGAGGTGAGGAGAGTAAGTGTCAAGTGTCCAATCGGTACCACCTGTAAGCACCTGTTGCCGCCCGTAGCAGCTGCTTCCATCTGCACGACCTGTACCACCTGTAAAGCGTATAGACTAAGTGTACAATCCGTACCACCTGTAAGCACCTGTTACCGTCCGTAACAGCTGCTTCCATCTGTGCGATCTGAAAGCACCTGTTACCGTCCGTAGCAGCTGCTTCCATCTGTGCGACCTGTAAGCACCTGTTACCGCCCGTAGCAGCTGCTTCCATCTGTGCGACATGTAAGCACCTGTTACCGCCCGTAGCAGCTGCTTCCATCTGTACCACCTGCACGACCTGTAAAGCCAATGCAAGCATCTGCAAACATGTCTTACCATCCGTAAGCATCTGCAAACGGATGGTTATATTGGACATGTATGGGTATTGTAGGCACAATTGATTGTACCTGGTATTGTAGGCACAATTGATTGTATTGTAAAAATACCATGTCCAGGAAGTGAACATGCTGAACTATTTAGAAATCGTAAACAATTCTTTTCAATAAACGTTCAAGCAGTGAGCGGACCCAATTTGGAGATACAATACATTGTTGCACGATGGCCGGGTAGTGTTTATGACGCAATAATTTTTGCCAATAGCCGTCTGTGTGCCCAGTTTGAACGTGGTGACATAGGTGTGCTACTTCGAGATAGTGGTTATCCATGACGACGGTATCTAATGACACCACCGGCTGCTCCACAGACTGCAGCACAACGCAGAAATAATACATGTCAAATACGTACAAGAAATACTGTGGAGAGGATGTTTGGGACTTGGAAGAGATTGTTTCCATGTCTGTCAATGTCTCTTCGAACTAAAATGCAAACCACGCTTAGCATTATCGCTACAGCGGTATTGTACAATTTTATAAAAAGACGAAATGATCCAATGGAAGACACACAACGTGACCCTCATGATGATGAAGAAGTACCACATATGCATGGTGTTGTTGGAGGCCTAGGAAATGCAACGCGCATGGCATTAATAACACAACATTCCACATAAAGTTTACAGATGCAGTTGATTTTGTTAAGACAACATGTTTATCTCATCCCAAATTATAAATGTGATAAGTGAAATAAATTATAATATTATACATATGTCAATTAATGACACGCTGTCTTGTATCATGTTCATGACATATGCGTTTATTTTTGTTATCCTTGGGCTGGTTTTTGCTTTGCCAGTATTCAAATTCTGCATCCAGAACCTCCATTTTCCTCTTATGTTCATTCTTGATTTCCAGGAGCTCCATCCCAACTTCATGCTGCTTTTGTTGCATGTCCAGACAACGTGTTTGAGCTTCTGTTATACAGGGCTTTATGGACATATTCAAAGCAGCATCCAAAATCGATGAGGACGACTGCAGCTGTTTCGGTTGAGATGTAGTTACTGGCGAGGAATCATCTTCTTCGTCTTTATTATCTGCCAAAACACATCATTGAATACATTATCTTTGTTTACATTTGCATTATCTTGTATTGATTTAGTAATGCTATATCTGTTACAAGGAGTACATTCATTCAGCTGAGTTTTTATTTGTCAATACATATGTATTTTCTAACACATATACTCATCTTACCAGTGTCATAATTATCGTCATCAAGTGGCTTCTCCATGCCGTCTATTTGCGTTGGGATTATAGATGCTACGGCCCTCGTTGCTTCATCTTGTACAGGTGAGGCAGTACGGCCACCAGTTAATTTAACTTCTCTTTCCTCTTTAGCCAGTCGTTTCTTAACACGAGCCTTGATATTTTCCCTACATTTCTTCAATTGCTTTGCATCACGCTTCTTTACTCCCGACTGAGAATTAAATTGCTCAGCCACACTTGCCCATGCTTTATTTTTCTTGTTGATCATTCTGTAATCGTTCTTTTTATTTTCAAGAACATCTTTGTGTTTATCAACTAGTTCAGTCAAAAGCGACTTTTCCAATTCTGAAAAATATTGCCTAGTTTGTGTCATGTTGTATTACTAATTATACTTTATCGTACAAGTGCAACTCAGGGAAGTCACATTCCAGTAAGCTCTATGAATACAAATTAACACGATTTTATAGAGTGTTCTCTCACTGAGTGGAAAGTTCAACTCCAACTCCACTCCCACTAGCCCTTCAATCCCACTTAAGTGTCGCTCACCTGAGTGCACCTTAAGCGTGAGCGTGAGCTTTTAGAATACAGGCGTTCGAGTTCGAGTTCGTATGTTTGCCTAAACAGGACAAAATTATGAGCATGTAAATACCAAGTCCATTAGCCAAATACCAAGTCCATTAGCCAAATAACAAGCCCATTTTGGTCAATATCACTTTCATTCGGCAAATTCGATGTTCAAATGCTCAACTATTCCAAATTGAAGTTGAGATTTCAAAGTCCAACTAGAAATTTTGGAAATCGAATTAAAACTTCGAAGTCGAAGTGAAATTTCGAAGTCCGGGTAAAATTTTTCGAAGTGGAATTGAATTCCTGTGGTGCACACGCATATTCGAAGTCGAACATGATAATTTTGTTATAATTTATGCTATAATTTATTTAATTATTTAAAGTGCCATTGGCGGATTGGCGCCATGAATGTTGTTCGATTCATGTTAATTCAAGCATGGCTCGACAAACCCCTCCCGGTATGGCTGATTTGCAAAACTTAGTTCGGAATATAGTGTCTGATATCGTTCCTGGTGAAAACAGCAGAAGTGAAACAAGAGAAAGTACTAATTTGTAGCCCTCAAGCACCGCAAATTATAGGGTAATAGTTTTGATCTATCGTTAGATTATGCTTTATTTTATCTTCTAATATGAATACAACGCTCTAGTTCTTGTCTCTCATGTCCGGGGTGTCCTACCAGATTTCAGGGGTCCACACAGTGACCCAAGTAACTATCACACCCTTCCCCCCTTTAGTCTTCATCCCGAACTTCCAACACTTGTGGTTGGTTGAGCAGTATATGTTTTCTTACTACCATCGACCTGTAGTACTTCTGTTGCCTTTCGCGCTCTTGTGCTTGTCCTACGTGTTTCCGCTGGTTGTTCACGTTCTTCTTCCGATTCACTATCGTCCTCTTGTTCACCCATTTCTCGTTCATGCTTTAACGTTTGTGAATGCCATGGTAAAAGCTCATTGTAGTGGCGAACTTCTTCCCTTGCTGTTTCGTCGTCTGCCTTTGTAATCCCATATGTCACTGGTCCCTTCTTGCTGATCACACTATATGGTGAACTGTAGTAGAATCGTAATTTCCCTTTCTGTCCATGTAGTTTCTTCTTAACCAGATCGTTGACTTTGAACGGTCGATGGTTTACTCTTTCCTCTGCTTTCTTTGCTCTTTTTCCTTGCTGTTGCTTGATCTTATGCCGTACTATCTTATGATCTTTTCCCATTGTTTGGCCTTACTCCTGACTGCTTCGACTAACTTTTCTTGTGGTGGTCTCGATAATCTATATTCTTCTTCCTCCTCCTCCTCTTTGGATGGGAACAGAAACTTCTCTGGCCGGTTGGGAGGCTGTTTGAAGATCATCTCATGTGGGGTAATACCTGTGGCTGCTGATGGACTGGAGTTCATAGCATAGTTCACCATTGGAAGAAGGGTTGGCCAGCTCTCCGGATTTCCTGCAGCCAGTGCGGCTAACGAGTTGGTAAAGGTGTCGTTTTGTCGTTCCACTTGTCCTTGTGTTTGTGGATGATACGGACTGCTGAAAATCTGACTGATTCCTAACTGTTCACAAACTGTTTGGAGTATTGTTGAAGCGAAGTGGGGACCATTATCAGAGCCGAGTTGCTTTGGGATATCGAATGTACAACACCAGTTACGGACAATGCACTGAGCCGCGGTCTGGGCGGTTTCATCTTTAGTAGCCAAAAACATGGTAAATCGTGAAAGGACATCTTGGATCTGTAGGACATATTTATACCCATCTGTGGTTTCTGGCAAGGGTCCTAGGAAATCTACCGAGATCTTGTCAAAAGGCTGTACCGGTATATCTGTCTGTTGCATTGGTGCTTGAGGTGGATGTTGTGAGCGTTTACGTTGCTGACAAACTGAACACCCCGCACAGTAGGCTCTTACATCTTCAGCTACTGATGGCCAGTACGCCATTTGTCGAATGCGATGTAGGGTGCAATCCCGGCCTCGGTGCCCTGAAATCGGTGAATCGTGCACTAGTTGTAACAGTCGGCGACGTAAAGCCTGAGGAACCACTACTTGTAAGTGTGCCCTCCGTCCTAACGGAGATTGCTTATTCCCCCGCCCACAGAAGTTATAGATTCTAAGCACTCCATCTGTGCCCAATTCCAATTTTCTTTGTTGTCTCCACAAAGCTGCTGCATCCTTTGGGGCCTCGTCTGGTAGCTTTCCACTGGCCAGTGCACCCATAACTAATGCAAGTGCTGGATCCTGATGTTGGGCTTCTACTATTTCTGCCAGAGTGACCATTGATGTCAGCTGGGCAGCTCCATCTTCAGTTGTAACAGCGGCCACTCTGACGTGGTGGTTGGCTCTTGATAAATAGTCTGCCATGGCCATTTCGGGACTGACACCTGGTTTATGGTGGACTGTAAATTGATAGCTTTGGAGATAGCTGATCCAGCGTCCTAGTCGTCCGTGTTCCTTCTCTGGATCTAGGGTTGTATTAAGCCATTTAATGGCCTGATGATCGGTGATGAGTGTGAAAGGATTTTGAAGGTAAATCCTGAACTTCTTTATGCTTGCCACTACCGCTAACAACTCCTTGTTTGTGGTATTGTAATTACGTTCATGTTTACGGAGTGTTCGTGAGAAGTAAGCCACTGGGCATAACAAACCATTATCCAATTGGGCCAGTTGTGCTCCTATTCCGACATTACTAGCATCCGTAACCAGCCAGAATGGCTTCGAAAAATCTGGTAATTTGAGACACGGTGCTCCGGCCACTCTCTTCTTAAGGGAATTAAAGGCTTCAGTATGTTCGGATGTCCAGTTCAACGGACCAGTCTTTCGTTCGTTAATCAGGTTATACAATGGCTGTGCAATGTCACAAAACCCTGGTATATAAAGATGTAAATAGGCGAATGCACCCAGAGCTTTGCGCAATTCGGTGACTGTTGATGGAGGCGGAATGTTGAGGAGGTCTGATACGCGTACTCTGTCGACTTCCAGTCCATCATGGGAAATGACGTGTCCGAGGAATTTGATCTTTGTTCTTCCAAACTGGCATTTCTCCGCGTTCAGTAGCATCCCTGCTTGACGGAATTTGTCAAAGACGGACTGAAGTCGTTGTAAATGCTCCTCCCATGTTGTACTCCAGACTATGATATCATCTAAGTAAGCTAGGGCACTCATCCACGCTAACTCCCCCAGGATCGCTGTCATCAGCCTTTGGAAACTTCCAGCTGCTCCACTTAATCCGAAAGGTGTGCCTCGCCCTGTCCATTGATATTGACCATCTGGTGTCACAAAAGCGGTCTTGGTGGTATCCTTGTACCTTATACCTCATACGCATTTGGTAGTAACCATTTTTGGCGTCTAATGTGGAAAAATATCTTGCATTTGAAAGTTTGTCCAATATATCCTCAATGATAGGCAAAGGGAAATGGCTTGCAATTGTTAGGCTATTGAGGCGTCTGTAATCGATGGCTAAATGAAGCTTTCCATTTTCCTGGCGGGCAATGACGATAGGACTTGCCCATGGACTGGTGGACGTTTCTATAAGCCCCTGGTCTAATTGGTACTGGATTTCATTCTGAACTTCCTGACGGTCCCCTGGGGATAATCGACGAGGTCTTTGAGCCACCGGGTGGGCACCTGGCTGTAGGGGTATTGTGTGTTCCACCAGAGGAACTGAACCAAGTTGGTCACCTTCGTGAAAAAATACATCTGCATTCTGATGGAGTAAGGTGCCCAGGGAATCTTGCTGTTCTTTGGTCAATCCCTCTGGGATGAAATGAACCCCTTGGTCAACCGTAGGCTTTTGTTTCCCTTCCACATGGGCTAGGCTGACAGTAAATTCAGGGTTTGCCCATGCCAATTTCTGGCCTTTATATAGGGTAAATGGATCTCTTGCTAAGTTGGCGACCTGGACAACCAACTGTGTTGGGGAGTGTAATTTTGTGATCATTCTACTTGCACTTATGAAAGAATCTTTTTGGTGGACTGGTTCAACAAGGAGTTCAGGGCAGTCTAATGGGTGGTCTAGTTCACATAGTACTGCAGCTTCTGATGTACCTGGTACTGTAATGGTATCTTGTACTCGAGCTAAGGTCGGCTTTAAGAAATCAGAAGCACTTGATGATTTATAGTTCTGTTGGAACTTTATGTTGCTACCATCACAAAGTCTCATGCTCCCTAACTTCCAGTTTATTGAAAATTGTCCCAACTTGGACTGGAAATCAGCTCCTAACAAATATGGCACCACTAATTTGTCTACCACATAAAATGTATGTTGATGAACTACAATTCCTCCCACACGAACATCTAAGTGTACTTTACCTTTGAACTGGATCTCTGAACCTTCCACAGCACATGGCTTCGTATGAGCCACCACTGGTTCCATGGAGTTTAACAATTTCTGGCTAAGTTGATTGCTTTCAATTGAACTGAGATCACTGCCAGTGTCCAGTAAAGCACTAACTTCTTCTCGATTTTTATTTAGTATCTTTACTCTGATGGTGACTTTGAGAACATAATGGTACTGATGTCCTTTTGTTGGTATTGCTGGTTGGGCCCTGTCCAGCCGGGCCTTACCAGTTTGGGTGCACATTGGATGATTGACCATACCCCGACTCTTGGTACGTAGCGTTAACTCTGTTGTTTCTTGGCGAGTAGCCTCCTTGTGATGGTTGTCTCACAGGTCTCCATGATGGGTTGTCCCGCTCTCGCTGGCAACATTTTCTCCAACCACCCTGGTGAAACTTGTGGCAATAATGGCATTGAAGTTTAGTTCCTTGACCTGGTCGTTGTTTTTGAGATTGCAATGTTTCCACTTGCTTTCGTAATTCGGCATTTTCTTGCTTTAGTGTACGTAGTTCACTTTGAAAAGGTGATAGCCCAGATGCTCCACAAACTGCTGTTGAGGGTAACACTCCAGCCACTTTATAAATCGAAGCTTGTCGTTGTGCTGCTGCCAAAACCTCATCGGGTGATTTGCAAATTCCTACAGGGTCATAAAAACATTGCTCCATCAAGTGTGAACGTAGTCGCTCGTCCACTAGGGATGTGACAAATTTTCTTGTCATGCGTTCGTCATTTTCCTTGCTACGAGGGAAACCCAACTTCACCAACCGTTCAAGACGTTGGAAATAATCATCTAAAGCTTCGCTGGGTTGTTGTTGAGCTGAATCAAATTGAAGAGCATAGGCTTGCGTAGCTTGTGGGTTAATGTACTTACGTTTTAAGCTCTCGTAAAGATGCTCGACTGTGTCTTTAGCTGTCGCTGGCAGTCCTGCTACATACAAACTGGCTTTCCCACGTAGCTGTTTCAGAATAGCGAGGAGTTTTGGAGTGTCGTCTTCCGTTGTCCAGTGTTTCGCGTTAACATTCTGTGTGTTTGTTATCTCGTAATGGTTCCAAAACTCCAGCAATGTTGTCGGATTCTCTCCATCAAACGTGATACTAAGTTGATATTCTTTCGGCATTATCTTCTGCTGGTTTCCGCTGCCACCAGTGTAATAGTTTTGATCTATCGTTAGATTATGCTTTATTTTATCTTCTAATATGAATACAACGCTCTAGTTCTTGTCTCTCATGTCCGGGGTGTCCTACCAGATTTCAGGGGTCCACACAGGTGACCCAAGTAACTATCACAATAGTAATGTAACTCAAGAGCTCAACGCAAGATTTGGCGTACGTCGTCAGATATACAATCCACGTCAAAATTATGGCCGACCTCCAGCCTCCAGACGCAGAAGTCGCCAAACGGTCCAAACTTGTTTAACAAAAAGTAACCAGAGAGCTACGAGGACGGTGACTAACAATGACTTTTACATGAAGAATGTATTTCTTCTGCCCTCACCTTCGTGGACGGTGGTGCCACGAAGAGACACAAAGAACTATCTCCAGTCACATGGCCTTGTAGTTGATGCTTACGAGATAGATAATAAATAGAACCAGGAAGAACTGATCACAAGGTTCAATGATCTCTTTAAAGAAATGTTAGAGAAAGAAAACCAGTCATTTGTAAAGTAAGTGCAGGGTAACAGCCCTTTTGTTTTCGTGGTAAGCGATCAAATGCGAAAGAATCCGTTCAAGTAAGCACACTTAAGGCCATTTTTGCCAATATATATATATATATATATATATATATATATATATATATATATATATATATATATATATATGTTTCTCTGTAGTGAATAATCAATTGCCAAAATATTTTTGAATTTGGACTTTTCGTTAAAATTCTGCAAAGGTTTTACTTTCACAAATGCCAATGACCGTGATGTCTTTTAATAAGTCATCGTTTTGTATACAATATTCTGATGTGGCAGTAAAATGTCCTTATTCAAACGTGGAAGGCATGCTTGGACATTATACTATATATTTTAATCCTGGTGCAATTTACTGAACGAAAAGCAAGAAAAACATGCAATTCCGTAGATGATGTCACAATCATTAGCATTTGTGAAAATAAAACCTTTGTGGATCATTAACAAAAGGCTAAAAACAAAATATTTTGGCAAATATTGTATTTGGGATCATAGGCACTTTAAACTTGCCAAAATGTAATTCATCCCCCCCCCCCCCCCCAGTGCACCTGAAAATTGTAAAATGTTGGCAGTTCATTAAAACTTTCTTGACCCTCCCTATAAAAGGATGTAAAACTTTGTTTGCGCCCCCCCTTTTCCCAATCTCCCTCCCCATAAATAATGACCACTGCCTAATATTGTTAAAAGTTAGAGTATAAAACAATGTTTTAGGTTTGAATTTGTCAAGCCAGCCGGAACAAAGATAACAAATATAAACTTGCCACCTGGACAACAGATAAACGCTTGGATCTTGAAACGTATAACTGGAAACGGGCCAGTCTATATCCGAGCATTGGAAAAGCTTCCCTGTGAGGTTGGTGCTGTATATATATATATATATATATAAACTTCGAACATTGAAGTACTTGTAATAAGTAAGAAGGTATATCAGAATAGGGAGTGTGGGAAGCCTGCAACACCACTAAAATAAATTATTAAACTTGATATTTTGCTTATTTATTTTAAAATCATAAAGCAATATAATTATATTTTTAAGCAATATAATTATATTTTTAAGCTATATTGTTATGTATCAGATTGGATTTGACTGATACATTAGCTGTATCAGTCAAGGTGTGTGTGTGTGTGTGTGTGTGGGGGGGGGGGGTGGTGGTGGTTAGAGGGCTTATGTATACAAGTTTACAAATTATTTATTACTCGGGCTACCTATGTGGGGGGGGGGGGGTACAAAATGGCATTATTGCATCATCCCATCAGGGCATCTTGTTATAATATATCTCTGTTTTCTTTCACAGATTAAAACAGGTGATGAAGATAACAATGGTTGTGAAATAACAAAATGGATCAAGCAAGGTTAGGAATCCCCATTTTGCGCATTTTTTCAGTCAGAAAGTTGGAAAGACTTCTGAATGGGTTTCATGTTTTAACTAATTTTATTTAACAGAATCACCTAGTCAACTGGAACTTTCCGAGGATTCCCAAACATTACCAGTGTTTCAACATGCCACTGATTTACCTGTGTCTCAACATGCCAGTTGATGCTACTGATTTACTTGTGTCTCAACATGCCAGTGATGCTACTGATTTACTTGTGTCTCAACATGCCACCAACTCATTGGTAGTATGTTCACCAGATTCAAATGATGCAATAAGACAAATGCAATAATATGGTAAAGGTTTTGCAAGATATCTTTCCCGGAAAGCGGTACTCTGAGCTGTCTTTAGTTGCTTCTGAGTCTCTCACCTTGCAGGAAGCCATAGATTCTTTGTTGGATAATAATAAGCAGAGTATAATAGAAAATGAAGGTAAAATACTTACATGTGATCGGGTTGCAGCAATTGGGCGTGCAAAGCTTAAGCTACAATGTACCTGAAGAGGGAAAGTATTCAAATTTAGGATATTTTTGTTATGTACGGTATTATTGGACATTTATCCACAGGTCAGAAAAGGTTACATGTTACAGTCACTTGTTAGTTTAACTGAGCATGTACATACTCAGAAAAACTCTGAGTTGTAGACAGGACTTGAACGGTCGAACGTGCAACCTTCTAGTATTCAGAAGGTTGGTATGGTGTTAGTACGTATAAGTGACAGTCAGCTTGCACAGCAAAATTTACTTCACAAGGTTGAACATTTACTGGATGCAATATGTGGGGGTGGGGGGTGGGGTGGGGTGGGGTGGTGGTATAATAATTATTGGAAACATTTTCTTTGTGTTCTTTTCAGATTCAGATTCAGAAGACATCCGGGAGCTACCACTTTCTGCTACAAAATATCGGAAACTTGGTGCTGTTGACTCATTGAAGAAATTTGTCAATGAAGTTGTAATGGGGAACAAGAATTTTGTACATTACAAGAGAACAAAGTATTATCGGCCAAGTTATCCAAAAGTACAAGGACCCAAAGTTTGACATAAGGAACGCACTGCATGTTCAGTTTAGAAGCTCTGGTACCACTGAACTTGGGGTAGATGCAGGTGGTCCAACTTACAATTTCATGAAGGAGTTAGAGAGAGGCAATCTCTGTGGAATACAGCTGTTTGAAAGAGAGCCTGGCCACAGGGTTCCAAGGTTTGATTATGACCTGGTGTCTGGCAACATGATGAAATTAGTTGGTCGGATGATTCTGCATTCCATCCTAAACAACTGCAGGGGGTTGAGTGGACTTTCACCTGCAGTAGTTGCCTATGTAGTAAGTGGTACCAGAGACAGTTTTGGAGAAATTGGATATTCAGGATGTACCAGATCCATGCCTTAGAGAAAGCCTAAAAGAGGTACAGTGCTGTACAACATGTGTCAATTTTGCAACCGTTTATTTAGAACAATACAATTCAGCAATGAGAAACACACACTCGTCAGCAACTGGCAAATGTTTGTTACTCAACTGTCCTATTTAGCAATATGCCATATCACACTCTAGAACCCAAGAAAAGAAAGTGTCCACAAGTACCCATGGTACACTACAAGTACCTTGGCCAATTAAATTTTACATAGGTACCGGTAATATTAAACTTTAGTAACTTCATAAACATCTTTTAATTGATTAGCTTTTAGCAAGCAGTGAGGAGGAGCTGAAGAAGTTTACTGATTGTGACAACCCATCAAACCTTGCCGACATCCTTACATCATCTGGTTTTCCCCATATTGAAGTAATCCAGAGTAACAGAGAACTGGCATATGAGTGCTGCCTGATCCATGAAGTAATTACCAAGAGAATTGCTTTGTTGGACGACCTGAGACAAGGACTTACATCGGAGAGATCAATGGGATTCAACCTGTTCAATTTAACAAGCATGCATAATGAAGTCAGACACCTCTTCCCAAAAGCATCTGACCGAATAGATCTACAGCAAATGAAAAAGATGGTAAAATACTACCTCAACACTAATGCAAATGCTGTAGTTGCTCAACCATTTTTAGACAAGTACATGGAAGAAATTAATCAAAGAGGTAAAGCACACTGTTCAGTACCAGGCCATTTGTTTATAAACCAGTATATTTTCTACTTTTTATTGAAATACATGTAAGTAGAAGAACAGGTTTTACAAAAAGACAATTACTGTAGAGTAATAAATGTAGGTCATGTCTGAAATGTTGTGCCACCTACAGTAAGTATGCAGAGCACTGACTAATGTATATTATCTTTTGGTAGATGGACTGGCTGATGAGGATCTCAGTGCCCTGCTTCAATTCTGGACAGGCTGGCCTTCCTTACCGATGATGGGGGAGAAACTCACTGTAACCTTTCTTCCTAAAGATGTATCCAAAGTTTTGCCAGTTTCCGACTCGCTTTAAATCATTGGCAATCCCTGTTATTCACATGAAATATGAAACTTTCAGGGAAAAGTTTCCATTAAATGTGGAAAAGTTGGATTTGGCAGGATCTAAATACTACTAGACAGCACACTTAGATCTATTGTAGTTAATTAGTTGCATTTTTTCAGTTTGATAGAGCGTTACAGTTATACAGTCTAATGTTGTCTAAAGTCATTGTAAAGGGATTAGTTACGTAGTAGGGTGTGTATCACATTCACAGGGTAACAAATACGACGATCTAAATAAAACGCTTCAGATTGGCATAAGAGATCGCAAAGGGTAGATTAGAAGGAAAGATTATTAGAAACAGACCGATTGGATAACGTTTTTGAAAGATACAGCGTTGCTTCTCCCATATATTAACAGTTGGGCACTTCGGTGCTATACAAATTGTAACGCGTGATAATTTGAAACTCGTTTTTGTGATACGATAATGCATGTGGTGCTCCTTGGATGGTTTAGATTAGATTGGAGTCAAAGAAATTCACAGTTGGTGAACAAACACGGTGTGATAAAACACGCAAGGGAGAAGAAAAGAAATCAAGAGAAGAATGAAAATCTGACGCTATCTATTCTATTCGAAAAACTTCTACACGTTTTAAACTTTGTTTAGCAATTAATGTTTCTGTTTTGAACCTTTAGTTTCGTGAATACCAATCGATACCAATCGATATAGAAATCGATACCAATCGATCACAAGTAGTTCATCGATTCCTATTGATAATCAATACCAATTGATAGTCATAAAAAATCCTTCATCGATTGTTCATCGATTATCAATATCAATCGATTAATTGATATCGATTGTTATTGATTGGTATCGATTACTATAGATTTTATCGATTGCATAGACCCGGACATCATCACCAATATCTACACTACTGACCACAATCTAAACTGCAAATTACATGAATGCTATAATATCGCTTGAGATATTCCTATTATTCCAAAATTGAAACGCAACTATGAATAAAATCGACTCGTCAGCTGTTCAAAACAAGTCAGAACCGACAGCCCAGAAACCTTTGGCCCCTTTCTTCAGTAAACATTCCCCACTCAAAACAGACTATAATCTCAATGACCGTTAAATATCTAATCCGTGCTTCAGTGGTTTATAATTTGGATGTTTTATTCTGGTTGTTTCTCTTTTATATTCTTGTGAGTTGTGTACAGTGATCATGCATTGTCATTGACTACATTACAACAAACAATGAGTGCCAGACATATATTTCCACTTCTAAATTATCCGGTACTCGTGTTAAATATTGCAAAAGTAAATATATTTTCGATTTGTTACATCTTTATATATATATATATATATATATATATATATATATATATATGCACTATTTACAATATGAGTGGCCATGTTGTATTGGATATACAAGCTTGAGCCCAAGGCGAGAGAATTGTCGTATTCAATACAACATGGACACGAATACTGTAAATAACTTAAAATACTCCGAGTCTTTGATGTTAATATGAGTAATATCTGTTCAGATTAATTCAGAAAAAGCTCAATTTCAATGTTTTAGAGTTGAGATAGACCTGATATACAACCACGCGTGGTTTGTATCAGATATGAAACCTCCTTCACGGTCATGATTTCTTTTGTGTTTTCTCATGAATTATTAATGACTATTTTAAATATATATATATATATATATATATATATATATATATATATATTCTATATACCATATAGATAGAGCAAAATATAAAGCATGAATTTGTTAATATTAATTCAGGTTAACGCGCGAAAATAAGAGAACATCATCAATCATCTTGACAGATAGTCATTTATCCAGATGCTCTCTGAGGGGCTTACTTCCTGTTGTTGTAGTTATCTTATGTACTAGACATATAGATTGAACTCTCAGTTGTTTCTATTAAAGTTTATACATCATGTAGTCCATTCAAGCGTCACGCGTTTTCTACACTGTTAAACGTATACTTTAACAGGTTATGGGCCCAGAGCTAAGTTTGGGCAACTTGGATGTACGACATTTATTATTTGCGAAAGTAACCTGAGAATGTTGGCATGGCTTCAAACGAAGAAACGGCGCTGTCTCGCATCGAGAAGTTCAATGGAACGAATTTTCATTTGTGGAAATTCAAAATGCAAATGGTTCTTGAAGACAAGGATCTTTGGGGCATCGTGACTGGCGATGAGGTAGAACCTGCCGAAGAAGGAACTACTGAAGCTCAACGACGACAATTTCAACGACGTGCCCGTAAAGCGCTAGCGACGATTTGTTTATCTCTGGGAGATGAACAACTAGCGTTGGTTCGATCTGCGAACACTTCAAAGGAAGCCTGGTGTAAACTGGAAAGCCACTACGAGGTAAAATCGTTAGTGAATAAGTTATTTCTGCGTAAGAGGTATTTTACAATGACAATGGCCGAGAACGATACGATGACGGAGCATATCAACAAGTTGAAAGCTTTGGCAGAACAACTTGAGGCTGTAGGCGCTCCAGTTTCCGAAGATGATCAAGTTGCAACGTTGTTATGTAGTCTTCCTGATTCGTATAATAATTTAATCATGGCTTTGGAGTCTCGCGCTGAGGATTTAAAACTGGAATTCGTTACTGCAAGATTACTTCATGAAGAACACAAGCGTAAAGAAATTTCTCTTCCTGTTGACAATACAGAGAAAGCTCTTCTCACATCGAAAGGTAAACAACACGAAAAGCATAAAGGTAAGAAGAAAGGGAAATGCTACAATTGTGGGATACTAGGACATTGGGCTAGAGATTGCCGGAAACCGAAGAAAGTTCAATCTGAAGAAAAGAAAGGAACTCAAGCCAATGCGTCTTGTGCGAGTAAATCTACTGTTGCCGTGGAACAACACACTTTATTTTGGAGTTCGAAACATGCCAACAGTTCGACGTGGTATATAGATTCAGGCGCTTCACAGCACATGTCTCATCAAAAGGATTCAATGGAAGATTATGTCGAATTTGCTACTCCAGAGAAAGTACGCTTAGGAGACAACCGAGTAATAGAAGCACTTGGAAAAGGGTCAGTTTGTTTACAAGTCAAAGTTGGCGAGAATTACAAGCAAGCTGAATTACAAGATGTTTTGTATGTGCCAGACCTAGCCAAAAATCTGTTTTCTGTTAGTGCCATCACCAAGAAAGGACATGCTATGTCGTTTGATCAGCAAAAGTGTGTCATCATAGACAAGAGTGGAAATCTGGTGGGTTCTGGTAAAGTGAGTGATAACCTCTTCGTTCTTGATGTCCTTGAAGTGAAGGAAAAGTCACATAATGTCAATGCTGCTACCGGAGAGTGCTCAGAACATTTATGGCACCAAAGATACGGACATTTGGGCTTAAAGAACCTGAGGAAGCTACGAGACGAGGAACTTGTCCAAGGTTTGAAATTCAAGTCTTCACAAGAATCAACGTTTTGCGATGGTTGTGCAAAGGGCAAGCAAAACAGGATGTCATTTCCTAAAGAACAAGCAACTCGAGCAACCGAAATCCTAGGGATTGTTCATAGCGATGTTTGTGGTCCCATGCAAACGAAGAGTCATGGAGGAAATCATTACTTCGTAACATTCATTGATGATAAGTCCAGATTCACAGCAGTCTACTTCATGAAACATAAAGATCAAGTCTTCGAGAAATTCAAGGAGTATGAAGCAATGGTTACGAATGTGACTGGGAAGAATATCAAGATCTTGCGTTCAGATAATGGTGGAGAATACACCTCGAAAGTATTTGTTGACTACCTCCGCAAGAAAGGAATCCAGAGGCAGTTGACCATTCCTCGAACACCACAGCAGAATGGAGTCGCTGAGAGAATGAACAGAACCATACAAGAAGCAGCAAGATCAATGATGCACAATGCAGGACTTGATTATGGGTACTGGGGTGAAGCTGTGGCAACTGCAGTTATGCTTAGAAATCGTAGTCCAACCGTTGCACTGGCGAATATGACCCCTTATGAGAGTTTCATGGGCAAGAAAGCAGATATTTCAAATTTGAAAGTTTTTGGGTGCAACGCTTACATGCACATCGCCAAAGAAACCAGAAAGAAGTGGGACGCTAAATCAAAGAAATGCATTTTCATTGGATATAGCCTCGAGAGCAAAGCATATAGACTATGGGATCCTAAAGCAAGAAAAGTGCATTTATCCAGAGATGTCCTGTTTGAGGAGAATAACTTTGACGAACGTGTCAGAGCACCACAGTACACCAAGAGTTTGGAACGTGCACCTGACAACCAAGAACAAGCAATGGAAGAAGAGTCGCCAGAAGAGCCAGAGAAACAACAAAGTGTAATTCGCCAGGATGATGCTGAGGAAAGCAACCAACAAGAAGCTGACAAGCAAGCGGCAGGAGATTTGCCAGAGGAGCCAGTAAATGAAGATCAAAGTGTAGTTACCAATGACGATGCTGAAGAAGAAACTGAAGTACAAGAAACTGACAACCATCAAGAAGAGTCAGAACAATTGCCACGCCGTTCAGAGCGAAGTAGAATGCCACCCTATAGAGATGGTGCAATCACTGGTGATTGGTGGAAACACAATGCTGCATGTAGCAGTACAGAGGGTATTTCTGAAGAGCCTACAACACTTGAAGCAGCTTTAACTTCACCTGATAAAGCACAATGGAAAGAAGCTCTCGACAATGAATACTCATCTCTCGTAAAGAATAACACTTGGACACTTGGACCACTCCCGGAAGGACGCAACGCAGTTGATTGTCGGTGGGTTTTCAAAGTGAAATACAATGCTGATGGATCTATTGAGCGACATAAAGCCCGTCTTGTTGCAAAAGGTTTTTCACAAGAAGCTGGTCTAGACTACGAGGAAACATTTTCTCCTGTAGCACGTTACACATCAATCCGTACGATCCTCGCATTAGCAAATCAGTTGAACTTAGAAGTTCATCAAATGGATGTTTCCACAGCATTTCTTAACGGAGAATTACAAGAAGAAATCTACATGACGCAGCCTGAAGGGTATGTTGAGAAAGGCCAAGAACATTTGGTTTGCAAGTTGAACAAAAGCATCTATGGTCTAAAGCAAGCATCTAGATGTTGGTACAATACAATCGACGAATTTCTCAAGAATTCAGGGTATATACAGTGCAAGTCCGACCCATGTCTCTACATAAAGCGAGAGGGAGACAGTTTCATGTTGGTAGCCTTGTACGTTGATGACTTATTAATAGCAAGTAACAGCAAGAAGATGTTGCGCAGAGAGAAAGAAGCTTTGAAGAGCCGATTTGAAATGAAAGATCTTGGAGAAGTCCACTACTGTCTTGCAATTCAGATCGAACGCAAACGAAACAAGAAGCTCATGCTGCTGCATCAAACCAAGTATCTCACAAGCTTACTAAAGAAGTTTGGAATGGAGAATTGCAAACCAGTCTCAACTCCTCTTGATCAAAGCACAAAGTTATTGCCAAATGAGGGAGATCCGATAGAGAAGACCAAGTATCAAGCACTTGTTGGTAGTCTGACCTATGCAGTAACTGGTACAAGACCTGACCTTGCACATGCTTTAGGAGTGGTTAGTCAATTCTGTTCAAATCCAGGCCTTGAACATTGGAAAGCAGCAAAGCGAATCCTGCGTTACATTAAAGGAACAATGGATTATGGAATTAAATTCGATGGTTCTAAGCTAGATACAGTACGAGTATCTGGATTTGTTGACGCTGATTGGGGTAGTAACCCAAATGGACGGAGATCTCAGTCGGGATATCTATTTTCTTTGTGTGGTGGAATTATTAGCTGGGCTAGTAAACGACAAAGTACCGTGGCTTTATCTTCAACAGAAGCCGAATATGTTGCAGCATCCCTTGCATGTCAAGAAGCAGTGTGGTTACGTGCATTACTTCATGATCTCAACTTTGTTCAAGAAGAAAGTACAATCATCAAAGAGGACAACCAAGGAGCAATAGCCTTATCCAAGAATCCAAAGTATCATTCCAGAACGAAGCATATCGACATCAAGCATCATTTCATTCGTGAAAAGGTCGACAATTCCGAAATCACCTTGGAACATTGTCCTACAGACCAGATGGCAGCAGACCTATTAACTAAAGCATTAGGAAAGACTTTATTTCAACGTTTCAGAGACCTTATGGGCGTAACTAATGTTATCTGAATAGTTGACGGACACGATAATACTTTATTAGATTAAAGATTTACATATATAGTTCTCTATTTTCGAGAGGGAGTGTTAATATTAATTCAGGTTAACGCGCGAAAATAAGAGAACATCATCAATCATCTTGACAGATAGTCATTTATCCAGACGCTCTCTGAGGGGCTTACTTCCTGTTGTTGTAGTTATCTTATGTACTAGACATATAGATTGAACTCTCAGTTGTTTCTATTAAAGTTTATACATCATGTAGTCCATTCAAGCGTCACGCGTTTTCTACACTGTTAAACGTATACTTTAACAGAATTATAGTTACCTTAAATTCTTCGCTACCAGAGGTTTCACCCTAAACGGGATAATCAGGCAACTGAAAAATATCGGTTAGTGGGCTGCTTAAGGTGGTCTTGGACATTAAAAATAAAAATCTTTAATATTAGTATTTTGAAACATATTTTGGATGGAAATGATAGGATATCAGTTGCTGACACCAAAACAGTCACTTTTACATGTGCTGTTACCATGGTAACCAGGAAAAGACCCCCAATGGAGTAATAAATAGCCCTTGCGCGAGACATGATTGAAAGAAAAGTAAAGTCAATTAAAAGAAAAAAATAGATTTAATATAAAGCCAATATGTGTATCCAAATAGTAAACCTCAAAAAATTAAATATCTATATATATTTACATTAAAAAAATTATTTTCTTTGTGACTATGCCAAAATACAAATAAAAAATCAAAATATTTAAGGATATATTCCCAATATATGAGCTTTTGGAGGTTTAGGTTTTAAGGGCTAGTTACAGTGATCAAACCTGAAAATTTCATGTCACTAGGACAAATATTGAATGCAGCAGAGTGTCCCGAGTCCGGTTTGAGCTGTTTTGAGAAAATCGAGTTTAAAGTTTTGAATAACCTTTTGCAAATCAAATAAAGTCAAACATCAGCTAGAAAGATCCTTTTGAATAGGTTTTTCCTTCTTTTTCTTCATGTTTGTCAGATTGCCTTTTTCTTTTACCCCTGAGGACCTTTCTTCGTGTTTTGTTCTTGTTGTCGGCTTTGTAGATTGACTTCTTTACACGAAGGTTATCAGCTTGTTGAACTTCAGCAAGACAAAAAGCTCCTGGACTAATTCCAAGAGCTTGTAGTACTTTAATTGTGGCTTTGGCACCAATATTGAAGTGAGCCACAGCATCATAGACTCCCAATTGAAATCCATTTGTTCCAACAAACACTGTTTTAGGAATCTGATTCCAAATCATGCAATTGAACGACTCGTTCTGGTTTTGTGTCTTCCCATCAAGGCATTTCCGCAGGAGGTCATCTTCACTAAGCCTAGCATAGACAGGTTTAAGCTCAGCAAAAATTGGCAGAGGTAAGCCTTTGCCATGTTTGGAAGTGCTAGTTTTGTTAGCTTGGTCCCTCTTGTAACCACACCAACTACTTTCACCATCAGGACAATAGGTATGCAAGGCCGTTTGTCTGTTGAAGCACAATGAAACAATGTAGCGAGCACATTGCTTTTCATTTCATCCAAATTACCACTATTATTTCTAATAGCAATGCCATAATAGTGTTGAAGTTTGTCTATCATGCTATCAGTTAACTTTCCTTTCCCACCTAGTCCTTTCTTCCCTTTCTTTAGTTTTCGTAATGCTGTCCCAAGGCGTTTTTGGACGTGTCCAACACATTCTTTCTTTTCTATAAGCACATCATAATCTTCTTTATAGATACTTTGAACAGCACTAAAATTCTTACTGTCTCCATCTCCATAAAATTCATTATAATGAAGATTATGAGTGCTGACTGATCGGTTAAAAATTCGCTTAGCTCCTTCAGGCTCCATAGCTGGTGCAGAACCACTATAATTTGCCTTGCATTTTGGTGCATGCTCTGTTTTCCAAAGTCTATTTTCAACCGTCTCCTCATCACCCTCATCCTTTTTGCACTGTTGACAAACCTTGCTTAGTGGCTCTACATCGAGAACTTTTCTCGTTTCCATAGATATTGCAGTAACGCAGCCATGTAAAGAGGAGAAACCTCTTCTCTGCCATTTTCCATCGCAAGATACAGCACTCTTCACAATTTCTTTAGCATTCTGGGTTTTGGAATTGTGGATTTCTTTGGCAGCATCATTGGTTGACATTTCAGCAACAATTTTTGCAGCCCGTAGAATGGCTTTTGCATGACTTGCATATGGCTTTGTTCCAACTGGTGGTGGCATGTTCATTGTGGTGCAAAAACGTTTCATTGCAGATAGTCCACAACCAATCGATCTCATTGCATATACCATTCTTCGGTTGACCTGGAAGTAATGGCCCACTCTTTCTGAAGTATAAAATATTTCAGTCCATTCACAGGTATTACACTGAAGAGCAAGACATGAAGCACATCCCATACGTTGGGTAATATCATCAACCAATGTTAATTCACAGTCAAACCATTCCTTGCATGGTAACATCTTGAACATGATGCTTAGAATTGCCATATCTATAATGCGATATCCACTTACTCCGATTTCATTTATCGTAGAAGTTGGCGAACCATTACTTGCGCCAATTTTTTGGGCAGACGCTGATTGCGATGTCGTAGGGGTTTCATCTTGGACAGGAGCAGGAATTAAGCAGCACATTTTCCTCACTAGTTGTATTTTCAGTTTCGCTACTTTGAGAGCGATTCTCATTCACCTCTGCGCACTTTGAGCTTGAATGTTGATTCCCATAAAATTTACGTTTCTTTGCACGCTGTCTCGCCATTGTAGAAATGGTATAAACGCTTGAAACTAACAGTATAAAAGAAGCTTTTCAAAAGTGAATACAAGATGGCCGTTGTGAAAGAACATGCTGTCACGCTTCACCTTGATAAAAGGCTTGTACTTGGTTTAATTTAAAATGAAAGGGCTTAAAATGTTTTTGTGCCGACAGGTCGAAACTATTTCTGATCTTTTGTTTAGTAAAAATTGTTTGTCTGCCTTCATGACGAAAAGTTTTTCGTCCAAACATAAATTGCATCTTTTTGATCCTTCCGTGTAAGAAATTGAGTGTTTTAGTATAGACCAGGTTATGTCGAAACTTTGATTTTTTTCTTTTAGATTCCAAATGTATTTCGAAAGTTCCGTCTCGTTTGAATACTTTTTATTCTGGAAAGATTTAGTATGGTTACGATATCGCTCTTTGAATGTACTTGCTGTCATGCCAATGTATTGCTTGGTGATGTTCGTGTTGCTTGTGCAAATAGATGCCTTGTATACTATGTTGTTTGTCATGCATTGCCCACGTAGGGGGCAATTGTCCTTAATCTTGCAATTGCAATTGCAACTGCTTGTAACTATGCTCAGTGGCTTGTTTTTCCTGATTGTGTGTGAATTATGTTCCGTGATAATAGACTTGACGTTGTTCATGCAACTATAGCTAATCTTGACTGTGTTTCTGGTAAAAAGTTGGTGAAGCTTGTGAAGGCTAAGAAAGTTGCGTCCTATGTTTGTTTTGACATTTTTGCTAAATGGAGGGTTAAACCAGATGATATTGCGGTGTCTATTTCTGCGTGTTTGTTGTGGTGCTTCTTGTGTGTAGTTTAGCTCATGATTGAAATTGCTGCGCCTTAATGCATTTTGGCAAATTGGTACGGTTTCATGGAATGTCCGCTCGTCAGACGAGAGGAGGGAAATGCGCTTGTTGATTGATGTAGGTAGCTGTCTTAAAATGCTTGGTGGGTGGTTTGATTGCTTGTTTATGTATAATGGATCGTCATTGGGCTTTCGAAAAGATTTGTATTTTCCATTGCGTAGGTCGAAAGTAACGTCTAAAAAGTTTACTGAAATTAAATTTGCTTCTGCCATGATTTTTAAGCCAAACTGTTTGAAGCTTTTCGAAACTTTTACGGCAGAAGCAAAATTAATTTCAGTAAACTTTTTAGACGTTACTTTCGACCTAAGCAATGGAAAATACAAACCTTTTCGAATTTCTAACAAAATGATTCTTGTAGTTAGAAAAACACATTTTATAGGTAATTGCATTGACTATATAGTTAAGATTAGTACAAATGAAATGCCAATTAATATACAAAATTACTTTATTTCTAGTTTTTGTCTACGGAGTATTGGATTTGAATTAAACATTATTGAAAACCACGAAGAAACCTCATGGGCATTTAGTAATTAAAATATACAATTTAATTTTACATATTTTTAATGATGAAAACAACCACCGACATCCTTATTATGTGTTCCAGTTCTATCCTGATTCTTCACTTGTATCTGCTTGCCGACATTATCCTGTTTAAATTGTAATTAACAATTTAAGTCGACAACAATACACATTAAGTCAATAGGGTATATTTGGTTCTAAAAAGTTATACCATGCACGATTTGAGAAAATTCTAAAGAACTCAAGTATCTGAAGATTGGAGAAGAGTACATTGGAAATAGAATCAAACCGAACCATTGACGGTCAAATGCAACGTAAAAACAATTTTTTCTTTACCTTAAACTTTATAATGACGTATGCAATATGACGAAGTTTCGTTAAAAAAATGTTGTTGTTCAAGAACTACAAGTTTTTAAAAACTTTAAAAACTATTTCTGACAAAAGTGACATATTTTTCCAATTGTATTCCTAGGTATTTCGACAATTTTTAAGAAGTATACAAACCTAAGTTTTGATTTAACTTTTTATTTAAATCGTTATTTCATTAAAAATGATTCAATATGCAATTTTTAATAATTAATAAAACGTCTCCAAACATATTTGTGACGTCGCAGTTAAAATTTTTAAAGACAATTCCGGCAATGCGTTATTTGGAATTTGACAAGTTCCTAGTTAGAAAAACAATATCTCCAAAACGTTAAGTAGTTTTCTGTTGGAATTTTGTTATAGTGGATTTACACTAGCGTATAGTTATGTAATGAAAAAAAGAATTGCATTGCATCTCACCTTTAAAGATATAAGTCTACCCCAAATAATGCATCATAAAAATTTTACACTCGTGATGACAAATCTACCTGCTTCCGCACTCGATATAGTAAGTACTAGTTTGATTTTGGCATTTACAGCCTCCAGCCATTATCTTAGCTATGTTATGTGTACCAGGAAATAGGTAAATTAGTGTTATGATGACAAGTAATAAACGTTTTTCAATAAATGGTTTTAAACCAAATCCAACAGGAACTAACCTGAATGTCAGGCCTTTATTTGTTCTCGCCTTCCGCTAAACCCGGCAGAGCGGGAGAGCATGAAGAGAAAAATAAAGGCCTGAGGAAACTTTTATTAAAACGGTCTCCCGCCCACTTTGTTATTTTTAAAGATTAACGAGATATGAGTGATATATGTAGTCAAAAGGACAAAGCGTAAGTTTAATATCACTGTTCCGCATACGACCTTGCTCCTGTGTGACCATTAATTTGTGGAGTGTAATCTTGATGTCCCACGTCTGAGTCTATCGGTTAGTGAGACTCGTTACGGCAAGCTAAAACAGTTAGATCTTGACGCCTTTAAAGCTGACATCTTGTCATCCAACCTCTATAAAAATACGACCTGGTCGCATGCCCACGAGATAGCGAAATGTTATGATGATACTTTATCGTCTATACTTGACCAACACGCTCCTCTTATGACAAAGACTATAGTTGCCAGACCCAAAATACCTTGGTTTAACGATAAACTCAGAAAACTAAGCGAAGAAAGTTGGAAAGAAGAATGCTGAAAACTGGTCTTCTTTCTGATAGGTAGGCCTACCATAGAATACGTGATGAGTACTCCATCCAACTGAATGACAACGAAAGAAAATATTATTCTGATCTTATTGACAATTGTGCAGGAAATACTAAGAAACATTTCCGTGTGGCTCATTCCCTTTCCAAGGAGCGTCAACCTAATTCGCTACCATCATACGACAATCCGTATGTCTTGGTGAATGAATTTGGGGAGTTTTATTTCGGAAAATTGAACTTATCGGGGTGGAGATTGATGATATCATGTTGGATCCTCCATCTATGGTCAAGCTTGAGCACTTTTCCTTACTTTCTGAACAAGAGGTGCGCCCATCATGTACTCGTCCAATGGGTATGTACACACGTAAAAATCTCACAGCAAGCCTGGGAACAAGTTGTAACAATGCTGTTGGCTTATCATGCTGTAGCAAGCTTGTTGAGAACAACCTTGTAGCAAGTTGTTGAGCTGCAGAGCGGTAACAAGTTGTTGGAACAGCCAGGATCAGGCTTGTTGTCAACAAGCCACATCAGACTTGTTGGAACAACTTGTAACAAATCTGTTGAAGTCATCAAGCTTGTCACAAGCTGTTCCAACAATTAAGCTCGTTACAGATTGTTTTAACAAGTCTGGAGCAAGATCGCTGTGACAACTTGTGGCAGACTTGTCACAACAACTAAAATCAGACTTGTCACAACAGTTTGTTGACAGCCGCAGATCAAAGTTGCGTATTTTGAGTTCATTGCGTGTTTGACACGCGATAAAATGAATATTTAATAAATATAAAGGCCAGTTAAGGTTTGATTTATAATACTGGATCCGTTCCACACGAGGGCTCATGAGACAAAGAAAGCGATCGCAAAAAGTCGCTCGCTCGACAAAAAAAGTTGAATGGAAATCCACCTTAAGCCGTCGGGTGGAACGGATTCAGTCAAAATCGTCGATCGCGCGACAAAAGGCACTGAATGGAAATCCACCTTTACTTCTTGCAAATTTGCTAAAGTAATCAATCAAAACTTCGAAAATTAGGAACTCAGAGTAGGAACCAATCTCGTTCCCAGAGCCCACGTTCCCCACCCGGGAAACGAGAGACTCTGGGATAATCCGTTTCACAATCGATATTTCATTGGCTGATGAACACGGTGAAGTCTATATAACTCTTCTTCCGGATAACAAGATTCCTGTGATGGCGTGAATGGATTATCCCAGTCTCTCTTTCCCGGGTCAGCGGGACAGGTAAGTAATTTTGTAAATAATAAAACTGTCAAAAAGTTGCATTATTAAACATCTTATATCTGATGATAATGCACGAATCAGTGTTAAGGCTGAGGGGGGGGGGGGGGGCAAAAGGGGGGGATTTGAATTTTTTAAAATGAATTAATGTTCAAAAGCACGACCCTGGGACCAAGAATTACGATTAAATGTAGACAAATTGTCCCTCTCTACCTGGGAACGTTTGAAAATTTCCTTTTTTTGTAACACTATACATCTTAGCTAGAGCTACAACTTCTTAAAGTATTATTCGAAATGTTTAAATTTATGTAATGATGAATAACATCACAATGAGTTTGGAAGAACTGAAGTGTGACTGATCTAGTAAATAGATATTGATAACTTAGATATTGTATACTCGATACAATCAGAGGTATTTATACAGCTGTACTTTCACATTCTCCCAAACTCAATAAGTATTCCTATGAAGCAACTGATTGTATAATTGTTTTACCAACTATTTTACTCGTAACATTTCCAAGGAGTATATTTTACTTAATAATATACAATTATTTAATTTACCCATGCATGCATATATGTAAACATTTGATCTTAGCTCAAAGGAAAACACTGGAGAAATGACTGGAGGTCCAGGGCAAAATGGTTGGGGGAGGCTGCCAAGGCATGCCTCCTGCATGGGTTTAAATCCATGGGTCTCTGAAAGAGTGTTTCCTGCATTTTGAGGGCTGTGGTTATTATAAAGTTTGAAATATACAACTAAATCTGCTTTTGCTAATATTGTATCTCTTTTAGTATACTAATAAAGATAATCAAAATCTCTTGTAGAATTCTTGAAACAATTTCCATGAGGCCCCGTGAACTCTGTGGCCCATAATGTATGACGCTATGAGGAAAATTGTCCCCCTGCTGCCCCCTCTCAGTGGCCCTGGGAATACATGTACAAAACCATTAAGGGACCAAATCCATTTCCTCTTTTAGAAAGATGAAGGGATTGGCAATTGATGCACGTAAACTACCAAATTCAATAATACATTATACTTACTGCAACAATTATTGCATTTTGCAGATGCAGCCTATTGGTCACAATGCTCTGGTATTTTTGGCCCACCAATTGCAACACTTTGTCTGTTACAAGATCTGTTGGTGACAACAATAGCTGGTCGTAGCCAGCGATACCAAGAAGCTGTAAAATGAAATTAAATGAACAGTTAGATATTGATAATTTATAGTAACAGTATAATTAACAGTTCTATCTAATCTTACACAATTGTTTAATATATTTATAACTCACCCTTCTTCGCTCTTCACTTCTCCAATATGACAATTTTGAGCTTTCATACTTCTTAAACCTTAAGAGAAGCTCTGGGTAGCTCAAACCAGTTGGTGAATTGCTAAATTCTGCTTTTAGTGCTTTCTATAAAAGTATATTAAATAAACATATTATATATATATTATTTACTACAATTATATATACATATTATATTGAGTGAATATATGATTGTACAACTTTTTGTACACATTACAAACTGTAAATACTATATATTAGTTGTTTTAGAAAACTAACCTCTTTCTCTGGAGATTCTATTGGATATCTTCCTTTGCTTGCATAGAATCTAGCCAATAATTGGTTGATATTTTCCTATACAGATGAATGAAATTAAAGTTATAATTATATGTATGTCTGAGATACATTAATTGTCATTTAAATGACATCTTATTGAACTGTTGATACAGCAAATTTTTGTTTGTTAGATTGATGTTGTGTGTAAAATATCTAAATGGGAAGTGTGCTACAATTGATGACAAAAAGGTAATTGGGACACCTCACTTGAATGGCAACATTTTTTAGATAATTTCATAAATTTGAACAGTGCGGGAAGGGAAGGGAAGGGATAGTCTTTATTACAAAAGAATTGTTAAATGTATTAGAAAATAATCACAAATACGAAGTGTCCCAAGGTATTTTGTCACTGATTGCAGGTATTAAACAGTGAGTAATATTTTCAAGCGCTCTTTAAGATGTATCAAGAATTTTTTAAAAAGATTATGCCTGTGCAGATAAAAACATTTCGGTAATTTCCCCACTCAGAGAGAAATTTTACTAATTTGCTATACTTAGAGGGTGGAAAATGATAAAAAAGATCACATATATAGAGTTTGCCCAAATTTTCCCCCCATTGATTTGTCACTATTTCTTTTTATGGTATTTGCCTACCCCCTCACCCACCCACCCTTAAAAATATAATTAGTCTGTTCCTAAGCAACAACAAAAAATAGAATAAACTAAACCATTCAGTTTTAAGTGACGGTGAAAAAAAGATCAAAAATCAAGTCTTTGTTACCACAACAAATATTAACCACTTCAAACCCTGAATCTCTTGGGGATTACTGAAAAACTCTGATATATGTGCTGGGGAACTACTGTGCAAAACTTTCAAGGAAAAAGAATACCTGGAATGCAACTAAAGACAAACAAAAAAATCACTTGAGTGAAAACACGAGTGGGTATCAGGATTTTCAGTACTGGTTATCGGGACGGAAGTTAAACATTAACTTGCAGAAATGACTTCACTGGAAGCTGGAAAGAGATCCTGGCATTCTGTTTATTGCAAGCCGTGTACCGAAAAGAGTGAATGGTGATGAATGGCCACAACACAATTTAACCAAACCAGAATCGTAACATTCATGCTCCTTGGCCATAGTTTCAGAAATCCACACACGACAAATGGGAATATTAATAAGCCCGTCAGTAGCTAGCAATATTTGAAAAGTTATTAAAGTTCGCTCGATCGATCGATTTGATTGGTTTCTTCGGTCTGGAAATTGTCAACAAAACAATAAACACATGCAGAAACAACTTTTAAATGATTGTTTATTCGTCGACTAATGCATGAAAGAGAACAAACAAGATCAAGAATTCAAAGAGTCCTTGTTTTTTCAGTGATACAGTGTTATAAGTATATTAAATTACCGCCATGAAACACTCTCGAACGTTGACATGCGGCAAAGTCCTTTCCTCTCCCAAACAGGTTGCGATAAAGGTATTAAAAAATATAGCAGGAAATAATTTTTTTTTACTTTTAGCTAGCAAGTATAAATATGCTTTGGCATTGACTATGTCGTTTGTATGATGCGTTTACTGTATAACTGATGATTGATTTTGAAATGAAAAATTCTTTCTCGTTTAATCAACGTTTATATTAACGGTGAATGATTTGTATGATAACTTTTAAATGACGAAGGCGCGAATTATGAAAATCGCACCCACGCATTTAAATTTTATTTAAATAATTACTTATGTGTTTATATCTTGTATATTTGATCTTCTTTGTATTGTAGCCAAATTATTAGAAAGTAATATAACAACTTACTGTATGACAGCATTTTGCCATATCAAACTGGTCTGCGTCAATCCCTCTTTTTATCTGCTTTGCAATTGTGAGAAGTTCACCCTGAACTTCGTTTAACTGCACGATAGACCTTTTTAATCCTTTAACCTCTGTCTCCACGAACCGTCTGAACTGTGCGACCATTTCTAATATTCAGTAGAAATAATATATTGGTTAAAGGTTTTTATACTCAAAAGAGAGCAGGACATGGTGTACGGCCAATAATAGGATTTTTATTGATGAAAGCATTTAATTAAATTAATTTCTTCAAAGAAAAGCCGTACTTATCTGAGCTGACTAAAAATATAATAAGAGCAGCAAATTTCGGTAACATTAACAACGAGAAATAAAGAAAAAACCTAGCTTTAAGTAACTAAATATGTAAAATACCTGGTAAATCTGATGGGGTTTGTTGGCGTTCGTCTGGAAACAGCCCTGAACAAACACAGAAAAAAATGCTCAAACTAATAAAACACAAACGCACAATATCTAAAACAAATCAAAAGAATAAACAATTAATTAATTAAATAAATAAATAAATAAATGAATAAATAATTGCATACCATCTCTAGCAACTTGCCGTGCACAAAGGTTTCTGTTGGCTGACAGGTTTCGCTGGCGGTGGTGTCGAGATTGGCCTGAAAAAATAAAATGAACAAAACAAACGTGGTATATCAACAAATCTTTTTCGAATTGCAAAGGATAATTCAATACTAATTATTATTATTAAAAACACAATTGCGTACCATCTGTATGAGGTTGTCGTTCTCTTGATGTACTTCCTTCACTTCACCTTGGTCCCGAGGCCGTCCTACAAAATTTTGTAAAAACACGTATCCTTTATGTTTGTCATTAACTACAACAACGGAAAACATGAGTATAACATGCTAACATATATATATAATAAGTAGATAATGTCTTACCATCTCTAACAACGTTTCGTGTAGGAACTAGTGGGGACTTTTCAAATCTAAAAATACTGTTTTCAACTTCAGCGTTTCTAGAAAAGTTAAAAAAATCATATAATTTCAGCCGTCCCAGTGCGTATTGTTTTATAATAAAAACATGAAAGAAACTTACTCATCTTGTGTCTCGTCATCACTTGTAACAATGCGAGAAGGACCTCCTGAACGAAACATTTTCCAAAAATTTTATTGAGTGGTCCGGCAACAAAAAATGAAAAAATATATGAAATAAAAAAAAGGTGAAGACTCAAAAACCAACCAATGGCAGACGAGTATTTTATTCTTGTTTACCAAATAAGGAAGCAAACGATGAAAACAAATATGAGAGAACCAATAAGAAACGAACAAGAAAATCCAAGATTTCGTGAAATGACGTGCTAGAAAAAAACGGAAAATCCAGAAACTCGAGAAACCACAGTCAGTGTGGTTTGAAGCTTTTGAACTTCAAAATGACTTAAAAGTTTATTTCCTTTTGTTACTGACTTATATATGAAACGAATAAGGACTGCCGTAGCATCGTGTTGGCACTGTGACGTGACTTTTGAGTCCCAAGAGAGTTCCGAAAGACATTTTTCTTCTCGAAACCACAAACAACATATGTTGGCAACAAAAAATGCACAGATGATGGACTGGGAAATTGAAGAAACGTACAACCTTGAAGAAGTCGAAGATAATCATCAATGTGACGATTGGTATGATTCGGAAGAATCATCTGATGATTCTGAGGAAACATCAGAAGAGAATAATTTTCATCTGGACGAGATGGCAGAAACGCTCGGGCGTTATGCACTTGACGCTGAGCATGAAAACGTTTTCCAGAATCATGATCAAGATTTTTACCCATTTCCAAACGAGACGTTTTTTTTATTGTATTGCTACGCGCACAGCATTATTATCAGGGCAAAGGTAAGAAAAAGATTGCATGATATTTAGTTTTTTTATTGATATTAATAGTTTAATAGAAATTCGTGGCAATTCGTGCTTTTTATATAATTAAATTGTATTGATTATGGAGTAGTCATTAATTTTTAATGGTTAAGGGTGAAGTGGAGGATATTTATAAACTGGCGCTTTCATGAAAGAGATTTCATGAAATTTTTTAAAGAATTCCTCCCCCCCCCCTTATTTAAAATGACTGCTCCATTAAGGTGGCTCCCTACGGGTTTTTGTTGGTTTGTTTTGTTGGGTGTTGGGTTTGTGTTTGTTTTTTGTTGTTTTTTTTTTGGGGGGGGGGGGGGGGGGGTTGTGTGATTTTTTTATTTGTATCATTTACGTAGTAGCAATTCCACAGAAATTAGACATTGTTGAAAAAAAATGAAATTACCATAACACCTACAATACCATTTTTGGGTGCTTGGCATTCAATTAATTGCCACAATTACCCACGGGCATCGTGGGAACAGAAATAAGAACAGTCAGAGTATTATGCATCGATTAGAACAAATATTGTTACTTTTTAAGAAAAGCGTCCTATTTCTTGTATCGAAACTAAATTTCTTCATTATTTTATGTATTCAACTTGCCATTGCTATTTAAAAACTTATTTCAAGTTCTAAATTTCAATTAGGTATCGGTTCTGTGTTAGCCCCCAGTGAAAACGCCCTTATTTTAGGGTCATGCGAGTCATACTATTTTCACATAAAGTATTCTTAGTTTTTGTCTATTTGAACAACTTCTTTAATCCTATCACAAGTTGGTATACGTACTCGTAGTTAATGAAACCAATTCCCAAAAGACTTTCTCATTTCTGGCGTCACGCGGTTCACATGACCATAAGTGATTAAATCGAAAGCTTAAAATACAATGTTTTTAGGAATTAAATCTCCCCAGGGCTTCCGTATCTAAAGCAAGCTTGCTTTGTACAATAATTTAACATTAATAGTATTACTTAGCAAGTGACGAAAGATAATATAAAAATATAATAAGATCCAAAGTCCCGGACTCTAAGACCCAAAAAGTTAAATATGGAAGGAAAAAGTGAATGAAAAAATAAATAAATTAATTAATGAATTGTGTGAGCGAGTGAGTTATTAAGTGAGTGCTAGTGGGTAATTTAGTGAGTGAGTGATTTAGTGAGCATGAGTGTTTATCAGACAATTTCCTGTCAAATTCGAAACATGTAGCTTGTGCATGGTCATAACAGCATGGTGTCACTCGCGTGACACCAGAAATGAGAAGGTTTCCATATTAATTATATTTAATTTTAACTTTCGTAGGATATATAGTTAGACAATAACATAGATGCAATAACACTCCAGTGGACGTTAGTTGGAAAAAGGCATGCGCCTATAAGCGCAAGTTAAAGCGTGAGGGGGGTGTGTGGGGTGTGTGGGGGTGTGCTCCATGTCGAAATATCAACTTGTTGGAAACATTTAACAAAAAAATGAAAAAAACCCAAGTCAACATCAGTCAAAAACAGTCAAAATGAAAATGCGAATTTCCACCACTGCACAACTACATTAACATACATAGCCTGGTGTAAGCACGGTAACTGTCCAACCACAGCGCGTATAAGACGTAACATATTCTATAATTACTGAAATTAAATTCTGTTATATTTTTACAAGTCGAGATCGGGCCTTGAATTTCTTTGGATGATGCTGGCGCGTTTTGGTGTTGAACTACCATCCCCATAGTCTGTTTTGTCATTCAAGGTAGATGGATTGGAAAGCAGTATACCGTTAAGAAAGGTATTGCATATTCTGTTTTACATAGTATTTTTTCATTTGAGCATGAAAACAGTAGAATTAAACCATACATAATATCTATTGCCACTATTGCTTCCGATCTAAAAAAAGATTGAATATTAAAATGTGAATTTACGTTATTCAGGATTACGGAAATGGACATCCTTTCCATTGGATCGCGCCATCCAACATTATTAAATTGCAGCTAGCAACGCCGCCAATTGCAGGTCAATTGGCCAGATACCCTGAAAAAACTGAACGTATTGTGGAAGAAATGTATCAAGTTGGTCAACTATAATTTGTTCTTATTCAAAATAATCCAAGTCATTTCGATCGGTTATAGTCCAGTAAATAATATTCTTCATAACCACTGTTCCACCAACGTTGCTTTTTAAATTTTAATTGATACAGGGGAGGAAATGGCATATAGACAGTCAACTGCAGACCGTGTCGATGACAGTAGACGGAAAAACCATTTTCGTTAAAGACGTCATTAAATACAAGGAACGAGAGGCCATAAATTATGGGAGAGTGAATGGATTCTTTTCAAAGGTTTACCATCAATAATTTATTAGAATATATGGCGTGCAGCAGAAAAAAAAAATTACGCACCAAAATAAGCTTGCATGCGTTAAGGCCTGGCCAAACGTTTTCAACATTTCATTCATCTTCGTTCAACATTGTTGATCTCATGTTGAACGTAAATTTGAACATGTTCAAATTTCGTTCAACATCATTCAACATGCACCATTCAACAACGTTCAACATCATTCAACCGGCACCATTCAACAACATTGGTGGCTGTTGCCACCCACAACAGGGGTGGTCAAACGCTTTCAACATGTTGAATCACGGTTGAATTCAATAATGTTGAACGATGTTGAATGAAATGTTGAATGCCTTTACATTTTCTGTTTTGTTTCTAAAATAGAGGATGGGAATATTTGTAGGAAGGCATACTTTATTGTTCTAAACTAGGCTAAATAATTTTTTATACTAATGTAGAAAAGAAACAACTCCCTTGTATACAAATGCCAGCTAACAAAGGCAATACCAGTTCAACAATCTCCGATGTTGGCCCTAACGGAACAATTTGAAGAAGTTCCCACGGAATCGATTATTGATTTATCAGACTGTCAAATCGGATTCCACGTGGTTAACGGCCTAACGGTTTCCCTAACAGTTGCGGTAATATTGATGAGCTGTAGTTAATTTAACATTTCGTTATGTAGTCGCTTCTTCTCCAGCTTCCTTTTCATGTTACACTTCTTTCTCTTAGGAAATTGAAGAAGTAAATGGACCACATCCAACCAAAATTGCTGCTGAAGGGAGACAGACATTAACACTGCCACTTGTTGTATTTTCCGACGAGACCAGCGGGAACAGAAGCAAGAAATGGAATCAATTAGAAACATATTCAATGTTCAATCAATCAATCAATCAATCAATCAATCAATCAATCAATCAATCAATCAATCAATCAATCAATCAATCAATCAATCAATCAATCAACCCAACCCAACCCAACCCAACCCAACCCAACCCAACCCAACCCAACCCAACCCAACCCAACCCAACCCAACCCAACCCGACCCGACCCGACCCGACCCGACCCGACCCGACCCGACCCGACCCGACCCGACCCAACCGAACCGAACCGAACCGAACCGAACCGAACCGAACCACCCCACCCCACCCCACCCCACCCCACCCCACCCCACCCCACCCCACCCCACCCCACCCCACCCCACCCCACCCCATCCCATTTATCAAGCAGCATTGTGAAAACATATGGTTCATGTGTTGGTCGTGATTTTAAACTATGGGCCCAAATATCTGTCTTTATCCTTGATGGTATTATCTCAAATGAAGAACTTACAGTTTGGTTTCATCTTAGTGATGTAAGCTAAACAAAGTTAAATTATAATATTGATAAAGGGTTGAGGTAAAGGTCCATTCACACATAAAATTTTTTGATGTGATAAATATCGCTAATTTTTGTATAAGATAAAAATATTTGTGGATTGTACTGATGTGGTTTTATTTTCCACCCTTTCTGCTCATTCATTTAATTACATGCTTAATAAATATACATTCTCAATTCTGATTGGCTGATTGCACTCGAAACCATGCTATTACCTATACTAACATGCATCCATAAGCAAAAAATTGATATTTATCAAATAAAAAAATCGCGTGCGTGAACAAACCTTTATAACACACAAGAAGCAATTGCTGCTATGCTCAATCAGTACTGATATGCCTTTGTGCAGAAAACCTGTATGCATATAGACATACATATAATATGTACATGTACATGTACATGTACATGTACATGTACCGTACTATGTCCTTGCATATCTTCTGCACAAGGCAATATGTACAGTTAAATATATAGTAATCATATCACCAATTAATATATATACCTCTGTTTCTTTCTTACCTGTAATAAACTATTATCTTTAAAACTGCAGACATTTGCACTTATGTATGGATCAGATGTAGATAATGAAGATAATGATAGTGTCACCATACTTATCACACAACTGATGGAGTGCATGAGCCAAGTACATCCAGAGCTGCTAAGAAAGCAAAAGTTTCATATGTTGTTGCATTTGCAAGACGACATGCTCAACTATGGTCCACCAGTTGGTTTTTCCACTGAAAGGTACAGTAAAACATATATTAGAGATTTAGAGTTAATCAATATATCAATCAAACCTCCAAGCAGCCACCATACAACACGTTCAGACAATAGATCACAGCTAAAGTTGTAAGGTGTTGATTTTACAAAGGGAGGAAAATCAGAGAACCTAGCAAAAAAAGCTTGACAATGGGGTCATTCCCACAAGACTCACCCATCCAAGTACTAACCCTAGGTGTCTAACCAGGCTTAACTTATTTGGTGAGAGGCAATGAACAGCACAGTATGCTATCCACTACTTATTAATACATCATGTTGAAAAATTATAAAAATTAAGAAAAAATATAAAGTTATCTGATATATTTTCTTGATATGTATTTGTGTGCATTAGGTTTGAGGCCTTTAACTCTGTTATCAGGCAACTCAATGTGTATTCTAACCGCCATGCATCTAGTAAGGATATTGGTGAGAACTTTGCCAAACATCAATTTCTCAAGTTCATAACCAATGGTGGATACTGGGGAACTGACAACAGGCATGGAACATATCATATGGAACATATAATTATTTGTATGACATTTATTTAACTTTTATTTCTTTTAAGGATCATTATTTCACAAATTAAAATTTGCTGATTTGCGCACTCTGATTGGCTGATGAGCGGTCTGTACCTATGATACAGACCCCGATATGGACCGTTCACAGATTTAAAAATAAAAACAAAAAAAAGGTTATTTTATACATTCTGTCATTTAAAATTAATCGATTTTTATAACTATTTCACTTGCCACAGAAAAAATATATTCAACATAGAGCTACAGGGATGCAAATGAGTTTTATTATCCAAATGGCTTTGACAACTTCATGTGAAAACAGCGAATTTTAAAAGAACACGAGAAAACTGTGAAAAAGCAAAATTTCAGCGAGTGACATTTATAGAGTTTTAAAGTATTATTGCTCAACGACTTGTTTAAGTTTTGACAGTATTTTTTATCACAAAAGAGGTTCCAAGCTTCCCTGTCAGACTGCATGTCAGCAGTTGTTGACTGTCGAACAATAAACTTTGACTTTTGAATATCATGTCAATGTCATCTCGATTATGCAATTCAATTATGTTAATTTACCTAATTATGTAAATTATAAATCGTACGATTAATAAAAAAAATAAATATGCATTATTTACCACTTTGGTCACTCCGTATAGAGAAATATTTCTAAAGGTCTCAAAAAATGACCCTCGGCCTGCGGCTTCAGGCAGTTTTTGAGACCTTGGGAAATATTTCTCTATTATAATATATTAAATATGGACTAATACATTAAATTTGTTTTAATTTGTACTAACGTATTTACTGTTTAATAATTTTTAGAAATATGGGCATCTGATTAATAAATTAAATTTGTTTTATACTAAATAATGTATTTACTAATTTATAATTTTTAGAAAGTGTGCATCTGCACAGCTGATTCGAACTAGCCAAACTCCCATATTCCAAAAATTCATGTACCAAGAAGTCATGAACAATAGTAACAAAGAAATTTATCAACCAGGGACACTTAGACTAGTAAGTAATACATGTACACTAGATCAAACCATTTGCAAGCACAACCAATATAACCCAAACACAACAGGCATTTTTGGAAAGATTGCTTGCAGCCACTCTGACACACTAATCAACCCTTGTCCAGATAAAGTTATAGGTAGCTATAATAGCCCTTGGTAGAAAGAGGTACTAAGTGAATTGAGTATTTACTTACCAGTCTACAGATATATATTGCCATCAAATGAAATTTATACACAGTGCCCAGTATACTTCAAGTGTTTCAATTTTTAAAATGTTTAACAGTTGTCCAATTAATTCCATTGAATGAAAAGAACTGCCATCAGTGCCATGTGTTGTACATATTATAAATATAAAAAATTTAAATATTAAAAGCTATTTGTAGTGATTTGTACATTAAAACTACTGTATCTTATGATAAAATATCAAACTGAGGCATTGCTGTATTAACCAAGTGATATTAGTCACCGAAGGTCAAGTAATGTTCCACACCAAGGTTTCAAACAATACAGTATTTTACATTAATTATCAAATTCATTATTTAGTAATTTATAAAGAAAATTCAAAAGAAAGAAATATTTATTCAATATCTGTAAATCACCTACAGGTTCATCCTGATCATTGAGCTCTATATACATGTATAACTGGAGTGATATCTGCTGTCCATATTCACTGGGCAAAGACCGAAGTCAAACATGGCAGCCATTTTGGCCTTAAAGTACATATAGTTCCAGTCTCTTACGTGATCTTAATTGACTTGACCAGACTGCATAGACGACTGGAACTATACGTACTTTAGGCCCAAAAGGATCACAGGCTCTGGGAATAAGATTGTCACAAAGATATCACTCCAGTAATATATAGAATTCACCTGGTCCTGATCGACTTACATAAACTTTTTCCTCAATTTACTTAATATGGTAATAGCTAAAACCACTCCAACATGAAAATTAGTTTGAAAACATTGCTATTTAGATGCATCCATAAGTACGATGCGGGCGGGTGGGCGGGCGGGCTGGCTGGCTGGCTGGCTGGCTGGCTGGCTGGCTAGAGAGAGAGAGAGAGAGAGAGAGAGAGAGAGAGAGAGAGAGAGAGAGAGAGAGAGAGAGAGAGAGAGAGAGAGAGAGAGAGAGAGAGAGAGAGAGAGAGAGAGAGAGAAAGAAAGAAGTATTGGCATTTTTGTAACCTTAATAGGGAACTTTGGTAACCTCGTAGGGCATTTTTGTAACCTCACAGGGCATTTTTGTAACCTTCTAAAATGTAGGGCATTTTTGTAACCTCATAGGGCATTTTTGTAATCTAATAGGGCATTTTTGTAACATTTATAGGGGACTTTCGTAACTTCGTGCAGCATATCTTGTAACCATGTTTCTTGTTATATTTGCAGTTTAGTGATGTATAGAAAAGCAATGTAAAGTAGAACAGGAAGGAGTGCATGGTACAGGGAATTAGATGAGAGGCCTTCTTAACTTCTGTCAAGTAGAATCTGGACAAATATAGTGACCATTGTCGGGAAGAAGCTAACGACATTGTGTATTATTTATTTATACGTATCGCATAGTCGTAAAGGCAGCCGATAAGTTATTGGATTTTTTTAAATCTTTATTTGTGGCTCAAAGCTTCAAGTAAAATCTTGAATTGAATTGAATTCTAAAATCATTTTTCTTGTGTTTTTTTTTAAATGTTGGTACACTAGAAAACCTGACGTGTTGCAAACATGTTAAAATAACACGCGGTTTTGTCCTCTCATTTGACACGCCAAAACCGGAGAACAAACTGAAACACTCAACAACACACAAAATGTGTGCTAAAATCAAAAAACACATACAAAACATAACTTAAGGTCATTAAGTTTTATTTTTACACTTCAGTTGAATGATGTCCCACAAAGCCTAAACGATATAAAGGGCACTAAAGGCGCTCGAATAAATAGTCTATAATATATAACTGTTACGGATCTTAGTAATAATTGACAATCTATTAAACGTATATACTATCTTTAACCTTCTAATATACTATCTTTAACCTTCGTAATTTATTAGTTCTTTCTTGGCATTAATTTTTGTTAATCAACTAATTTCTTCTATAGCGTAAATATAATATAAACACGTTCTTTTCTTTTTTACTTTATGCAGTTCAGCAAACCTATAATAAAATAGTAAAATGGAAATGAGAAAAGAATTTCCAAAGAAACATTCACCATAAATGCAGATTTACAAGTAATAGAAAAACCATAATTCCCTAATACTATCTCCTACCTTGATACTGTAATACCTTAATATTACAGCTGTATAGTACTATAATACCCTAGTACTGTAATACTTTAATAATATAATACTATATTATATTAGAGTTAGTATTATATATAGGGTAGTATGGTATTAAGGCATATACCATGATACACCAATACTATAAGTAATACTATGAGTAATATAAGATCCTAATATAATAATGCCCAATACTGTAATCAATGAGGAACCAAGGGGGAATCCTAATCGTAGCACAAAAATTAATGCCCAGCGTAAAACACGAAATAAAGCCATAGACAAGAATAAAATTTAACAAAAGGAACTATTTAATTTATTCATTGCTAACCATATTTTACTTCACTCTGATGTTGCGCGATGCTACGAAACATTAGTTACTTTTGTTAGTAAATATTATTCTTATTATTTAACGTTTAGTGTATGCTTGGCATTAATTTTTGTACTACGAATACTCTACTATAAACTCATAATACCTAATACTACAATACTCTAATACCATAATAGTATAATATATCATCTTATATTAATACAGTATTATAGTTGTACAGTATTATAGTATAAGGGTATCAGAGTATTAGGGTAGTATATATTTTAAGGTATATTATATATATTCAAGATAAGTTTTGTGGAAACATCCAGCGTAATGCACACTGCATTCAACATTCTACTTTCTACACTCTACACTCTGCACTCTACATTCTAAACACTGCACTCTACATTCTGCATTCTATTCGTCGGGCTTGATTATTTTCTGCTTCCAGAAAGGGGGTTTATTAGAAGTGGGTGGGGTTAAAAGAGGGGAGGGCTGGGCCTAATAGAGAAAATATATGTAAATGGGCAGTGCCACAATACAGCAAACAAATTTATTTAAGTCCACTTGTGATTTGATTTGATTAGTAAATAGTTGTAGATTATAAAATGATATACATGTAATATGTATATATGTACAGTATATGTTACTAGTATTGCAAGGTCATTCAAGCTCAATTCCAGCTGGAAGACCATTGCAATATTAATTAATAGCTTTTTAATGGCTTAACAGCTAGTAATTTTAAAATAGTAGTTTTTATAACTGCTTTGCATGATGAAGAATATGTTATACATGTAATATTAAAATGTTTTGCTGATACAACCATGTAAAATACATTTACCCTGCTGAGCTTTCATCTTGTGTTATAATAAATTCTTTGTGGATACAACCATGCAAAATATATTTATTCTGCTGAGCTTTTGTCCTGCATTATAATAAAATGTTTGTGGATACAACCAGACCTGCATGAGCAACACGGGATGAAAGCTCAGCAGGATCAATATATTTTATGTGGTTGTATATTTCGCAAACATTTTATTATAATTTTAAAATAATTGTCATGGGACAGTGAACTCAGGTAGAGGATATATAACTTAATTTAATCTAATTTAATAATAATAACTTAATTTTTTCAGTAATCTTAATTAATGCTATACCTTTGTAATATGCAATTCAGCCACTATAGTTAGTTGCAATGTGTTATGAAATAAAACTATCTTCTATAATGTGTTCTTATACTCAGGTAACAGACAACTGAGTAATCTGTATATTACATAAAATTTAAGTACTGTATTACAGATAAAGTTAACCCTTTCAATCCCATCAGCGCAATTTAATTGGTGCTTTTTATTTTTTACTGTGTTCTTATAAACGCCAAATGATTTTACTCGTGAAGGGAAGACCTCCTGACAGGGTGGGAGTTAAACAGTTAATAAACTATCTAGTCCTTAACAATTTTATTTCCATGGATGCCATTTGGCACTTTTTATTTTTTACTCTGTCTGAAACGCCAAATGGTTTACTCGTCAAGGGAAGACCTCCTGACATGGTAGGAATTAGAGGGTGAAAATGCAGTACTGTAACTGTTATAGAAGAATTAAAAGTACAATTTACAACTCTTAATAAATATAATGATCAACAGTTACTGTATGCCCTTTGATTCATTGACCAGCCAAAACCAACCCCTAATTTGTTTTTTTTAAATTACACTCTGGTCAAATTCCAGATGATTTTACTTGCAAAATAAGAACCTCTTAATTGTAGTCAAAGTGTTCACTGAGCCTATCTAACTCTGACTTTAACATTTTAACTCTTAGACCAAACGGCCCCGTTGTTACTTTTACTTAATATCTAACAACAAATAATTTCACTCATCAATTGAGAACATGAAAGTCAAATTCTTAATGTAACTTCTCTGAAGATGGTTTGACTCCACTGACTGAAATCTCAGAATGGACTTGTGTAAACCCATAAACTTTGAATTTGAATTTACAATAATTGAAACATCGTAAACATGCATGAAGCTTTAAAGAACATGCAAGAAGTTTGTTCAGCAACTGCAGTTCTTTCTCCAGGCTGGCTGGTCAGTACTAGCTAATCAAAATCACCTGCAGTCAAATCAATTTTAGCTTGAACATACCACTTTTATGACCAGTTAAATCTTGACCTGACTGCATGAAAATATCCTTAAAATGCGAGCATCACACATCACTCCATTGCAGCCAATTCTGAATTGCTTGAACAAGAACTGAGGATTAAGAAACTCACTGTTGAAATACAGTAATACTCTTATAGTAAAAAAATTAACACCCAGTACTGTCCTTCATGATTCATGTCTCTACCATTACTGTATACAATATATATTAAACACTTAAACCACCATGTCAGGAGGCAAGTAAAATCATCTGCCATTAGACAGATTAAAAAACAAAAGTGCCAAATGGCACTGATGGCAGTTAAAAACAACTATTAGTTAAGGCTGAGCAGAGCATGATATCAATAATTATTGAAACTGAGGTCAGTGCTACAGTATCTTTGGAAGCTGATGGATGAGATGGATAACATTGACTGGGGTCTGGTCTGTCTGGATATAAATTATATGTATATTAATATGCATGTGTAAGCCAAATCCAATAATTAGTTTATTATACATTCAAAATAATCATGGGAATAAGCAAATTAAGCCTAGGAGTAAAAAGACTCATGCATGCAAAGCAAATCTGCTGCAAATTAAGTTATCATTCTGTTATTTTGTAGTTTTCACACACTTTGAGGTAATAAGGTGTATATCTGTACTTTTTTTTTTAACCAATAATTCCAATAATTCACATTATTCATCGGTAATAGTCACAGCTGCTCTACAGAGATGACTGTTTTCAGAAATAACTGAATTCCAACAAAATTTAATAAATTATTAAAATTTCTTTATTATACTCATTTTGAAATCAATGGTGATACTCGCAATCTGATTGGCTGAAAATAGTGCGATTAATGCCCAAATCGCACTATTTTGATCTGTAATCGCATCATTTTTGTAATTGCATCATTTTGTTTCATTTCTTGTGTGATTTCAAAATGGATATAATAAAGAGGTAATTGAACTTCGTGTCGTGCAATTTTGGTCTGAAATCAAACGCGTGATTACAAAATGCACTACACTCAGTTCAATTACCATTATTAATTGCATGGAATAAATTAAATAAGCTTAAATATTTGAAATATGATATATTCTGTATATACTTACTTCTTCAACAACAAACTGCATCTTTATTAATTAGTTTGCCAATTAGATATATGGTTCATTTATTTAAAGTTCTTTGGATATGACAAATCAAACATTCTCTTGAAAAAGAAAGTAAAAAAACAGCATAAACAAAAACTAAACAGTATATTAAAAAAAGAAACAAGTAAATACTGACTAATAATTTATGCAACAAAGTAAATAAAAGAAAGCTTAAACAAATAAAGTAACCATACATGTAAGTTATATGTACTATAAAGTACTAGCTATAATAAGTACTATAAAGCGAACATATTAATCTATAACATATATCGTTGAATCATTACAGTAAAATTAATGACAAATATCAACGTTAAGGTTAGGCCAGACCAATTTACTTTGTTGACTTACAAACCCGCCAAACGTGAAATTTTTAAAATGCAAAAAATAAATAAATAAAGCCAACAAAATAAGATGATATGAATTACCATAAACATATGAACTGTATATACGTAACAAAAATTTCCCCAACTTTTCAAAAATAATAGCCAATTCAGAAGCACATATTTCCAAATAAGTAAACTACTTAGTAATGTGTGGTTTGTAGTGTAGGTCTCTTTTTTAGAAGAAAAGCGATTTGCATAACGGATTGCAAAGGATTACGATAATTACCTCCATTTCTCTCGTTTTTTTTGACCACGAAGCTAATATTGAACAAACGGAGTTAACGGACTGAGCGCACAGACTTATGGTACAGCAGCATTACATTCGGTCTTGACATTACAGTCCGTCATACTTTTGACAGTAAAGTTCGCAATTTTATTTTGACTTTTCGCATTTGATTGGCTACTTTATACTGTTTAAAACACAAAACCCAGAAACCAGATTAGTCTTAGCCAAAAAGGTCTTAAGCTTCTGTCAAGGCATATGTCCAAAACCGATAGACGCATGCGGCATGGTGAGAGTTGGTATTTTTCTCTCGGTTTTTTTACCAGGCAAACCTCGATTAAACAGACATGGCCCAGTGGGCCGACCTCCTATCTTAAGCTTTTGGCCAGAAAATCGTAAAACAACAAATTAAATTGCTTTGACCTTCCTGTTATTTCTTTAGTAATATATTCATAGTTCTAAAAATAATTGTCTTACCTTAATTAGAAAATTAGCAAAAAGCTGTCAGAAAGTCCAAATCATAGAAAAGCTAGATCTCCTTGATTTCTTTCCACCACGTCAGTTCAGCGAAAAATAACACGTACGTACGACAAAACAAAACAAAACAAAACAAAACAAAACAAAACAAAACAAAACAAAACAAAACAAAACAAAACAAAACAAAACAAAACAAAACAAAACAAAACAAAACAAATTCTAATTGCGCACGTGTAGATCAAGAAGACGTGCCGGTGTGAACAAACCATATAAAGCGACCCCAACCCAAAAAGTTATCCGGTATTTTTTACATTCAATTTTTTTCTGATCATTCAAGAAGTGAGATATTTATTTAGCTGCATTTCAGAGGATTTAAACGAATAAATACGCGTTTTTATAGGATTGTTTCCTTTTAAAACATATTGTATGATTATGACGTCATACTGCAGGAAAATATCATTGATAAACAGAGCACATTTTTTGGACTAAAAGTGCATTTGAAGTCTCCAAACTTTCTACATCAAGCAGTATGTAGTAGCACATGTAAAATTAAGCTTTACTTACCCATTCTCTCGAGTTTACAAACAAGAATGCAAAATAAAATTTTTCTTGCAGTAGGGCGTTTTTGTAACCTTCACAACCATGGGCAAAATGTATCACAAAAGTCCAACGAAAAAGCGGATGGTTATGAAATTTCGATATATTTTGCCTCAATGGTAGGTCTTCACGTGGTGCAAGTTTCAAATGAATTCATTAAAAAGAAAGTGTCATACTAAATGTTGGTACCTAAAATCGTGTTCTTAAAAATTTCACCCCATAAATCAAGCTAACACATAACAATCTGACTAAAAAATTTTGTATGTGGAAAAACAAGAGAATAAGGGTTAGTGGCAGTGAAGAGAATGCATTGCACAGTATTAATTGATGTAAACAAATAGTTTTTGGCGCAATCCCGAGATTTTTTCACACATTTAAACCCTAGTCACTGCGTAGGGCACTTTTGTAACCTTCTCGACACAAAAACGATGCTTGACCACGCAATATTTGACCAAAAATTGTCAAACTTGATACAGACGAAAAATGCCTAATAGTAAACATTTCCACAAAGCATAGATAACTCCTTTAAATTATTAAAGAAATTATGGGGGTAGAGACAAAATGTTACAAAAGTTCCCTATTTTACTTCGAGAGAGAGAGAGAGAGAGAGAGAGAGAGAGAGAGAGAGAGAGAGAGAGAGAGAGAGAGAGAGAGAGAGAGAGAGAGAGAGAGAGAGAGAGAGAGAGAGAGAGAGAGAGAGAGAGAGAGAGAGAGAGAGCGAGCGAGAGCGAGCGAGAGCGAGAGCGAGCGAGAGCGAGCGAGAGCGAGCGAGCGAGAGCGAGAGCGAGAGCGAGCGAGAGAGAGCGAGAGAGAGCGAGAGAGAGCGAGAGAGAGCGAGAGAGAGCGAGAGAGAGCGAGAGAGAGCTAGAGAGAGCGAGAGAGAGCGAGAGAGAGCGAGAGAGAGCGAGAGAGAGCGAGAGAGAGCGAGAGAGAGCGAGAGAGAGCGAGAGAGAGCGAGAGAGAGCGAGAGAGAGCGAGAGAGAGCGAGAGAGAGCGAGAGAGAGCGCTCTCTGAAAACTAATGCTAGGTTAGTAATGCTAATGTGGCATACTATTTTTGGTATATATATATATATATATATATATATATATATATATATATATATATATATATATATATATATATATATATATATATATATATATATATATAAATATATTATTTAAATTTTAGTAACTTTGCCTGTTTTAATTCTTATGTTTAAATCATTTTAAATTTGCATAGCAATGACTTAATTGTTGCTTTGCTTATTTTTTTATAATAATTTACCTGCATGCAGCATACCAAACTGAATTGAATGTTCTTTGCCATGCAACCTTGCAATATTGTTTTTAATGGTGTTCAATATTCTTTTTGCACATTTTAGTACAGATTTGGAAAGTTTGAGGCAGCTTCAAATGTCTAGAAGAGAGGAATGAAAGTTGGGTGCTGATGACACCATATGAAATAATGAAAGATGAGAATGGTGAGGTACCCTGCTGCAAAAAGTTTGTGTGACACACAACTGTAATGAGCAGTGTGCATTTCTTGAAGGACAACAGTCGGTGGTTGAGGAAAGAGAATTTCCCAAATCAAATAAATGTTTCAGCATGATCTTTCCAACAATGAATATTTATTAAATCGATTTTACCTTGGAGAGTCATGGACGTACATTCCACTAATTTAGATTAGATTTATATCACTTTTGTATATGTACTGTATCTATTAATTATTAGTACGTACACTATCAGGACTCAAACTGTCGTCTGTTGAAAAGTAAGTACAGTACAACAGATTCAAATTCAGACTCGATTTGGGAAAATTCTTAGAGCGTTCTCAAGCTTTCTCACTCTTTCTCACTCTTGTATATTACATTATATTATATTATCTTTTATTAATATTAATAAAAGATAATAATATACAAAAGTGAGAAAGCTTAAGAACGCTCTGAAAATTTTGCCAAATCGAGTTTGAATTCGAATTTGTTGTACTTACTTTTCGACAGACGACAGTTTGAGTCATATCTCAAGTATGAGTATTTCATTTAGCACAATGGAATTAAGGTTTCAGTTTACCATTTTTCAGTTTATCATCGCTGATGCGGTCGACCACGTATCGAAGGCTTCACTATTTATTAATAAAAAGTGTATACACGCTGTGCAAATGATGTAAATAGTATATTTGAAAGTCCTGATGTGGAAAATCTACCAATAATTGAATAATGAAAAATTCATGCGGTAGTTTCAAGCTCATGCGGGCGGTGGACGGTAAACTGAAACCTCAATTCCATTTGGCCTTAGCACTTGGATTCTGTTTTAAGAAATACGAAATAGATTATTTACCGTATTAAATAGAGTATCGTGTCAAGTCACATTAACTTGAAAACCGATGACTCAAGTTATATTTCACTCCTCGTTTTATTCGAGTACAATTATTATTATAGAGTGTCTTGATTATTAAATACCAACCTGTTGTAAATTTGTAAATTATCACTTGATAAATCTTGCACGTGTTGTCAATTGTCTGTTTTGGGATAACTACACGAGAACAAATGGCGTTTCTTGTGTCTACAGTTCATTTCACATTGCTTTCGGGTCATACTAATTACCGACAAAAACCGACAAAAGCCGACAAAAACCGACAAAAGACCGACAAAAGTCGCCATAGTACAACGAAGCACCTGATTTGAAGAAATCTAGAGCTCGCAAACGCTTGGTCGACTATAAAAGAGTACTTTCCACTGCATTTTCCACTGGTACTTTCACACAATTACGCTACGGGTTAAATTTACACAGAAACATATTGCAACAATCACTCAACTGACCACTCACATTTTATAGGAAGTTCGTTTGCAAAGTTCAGATAATCGTTCGAAAGTTCGGAATTATGTTGCTATGGTTCTAAAATTATCCAATCATAATGAGGTTTGATCCAAAGCTCGTAATTTATTGGATAATTTTTCAACCATAGCAACGTAATTCCGAACTTCCGAACGAATATCTGAACTTCGCGACACAACGCGGAAAAGTAATGTGAAATCAACTGTAACAAGCTTGTTGGATCAGGCTTGTTGCGGCTTGGTGGCGAGACTTGTTCCAACTCAGATTCAACAAGCTTGTACCAAATTGTTGGCTTGCTGTTACAAGCTTGTCGCATCAGACTCGTTACGCCATGTTCAGACAGGCTTGTTACAGCTTGATTTAACAAGCTTGTATGAAATTGTTGGTTTGCCATCACAAGCTTGTCGCATCAGACTTGTTACGCGATGTTCACACAGGCTTGTTACAGCTTGATTCAACAAGCTTGTTACAAGCTTGTTGTCAACAACGTTGTTACGACCTTGTTCCAACAAGACTTGTTACAAGGCCGCCAACAACTTGTTATCGGCTTGTCACAACAACTGGGAACAAGCAGTGCGAACACAACTTGATATCGGCTTGTTGGAACAATCTTGTAACAAGTCTGCTGCAGACTTGTAGGTGCTGTGTGAAGTAAGGTGGGAACTTGTGTGCCCTGCAGGGGCGGATTTAGGAATTGGAAACGTCAGTCAAACGTATGCTCCACAGATCTAGGGGGGTGCGGGGGCATCGCCCCGGGAATGTTTCGAAATTGGGGTCTCTCAAATGGCATTTCCCGCGATCTGACAGCAAATTTGAGCAAAATTTTGAAACTTTCAAAACATATTTTTAATGCTTCATTTTATCATTATTGCAAAATATTTTTTCCAAATTGGATGTTTCTTAAACTTTATTGAGAAAATTATACAGAATTATATATTTACAAAGCTAACTAAAATATTAGTTAGCAAAACGAGACAGGAGCGAACACCGTGCAATTATTCATTGTCTCAAAGATTAATTTAATAAAATTATATGTTATCTACCGACAACCTGAGATCATATTTCACCAACACGCCGTTAAAATATATCTCATCAGAGCAAGATAGCGAGACTAACAATACTTTGAAAACAGTATTCATTTCAGACTGTCAGACTTGGGTGAATTCATTATCTTTACCGATCAGGCACATTAGTCAAGATAAGTCAGAATTCATTAGCATCACACATTAGCCAATCATAGTCAAGCCAAATTTAGTCAAATCCATGGGTCAGTAAAATTGACGTCACATTCTGTTGCAGCCAATCGAATTGCTTGGAAATTTAGTCAAACCCGGAACATCTGCCTGCCACTGAACCCCATGCCCAGCATCCCAATCTAGCAGGTAGCAGATCGGTATGCAAGTACCCAATCTCTCCGGCGAAACATAGTTAAATGCCGTCGCCTTGTTGTGCATGATTGCGCCATTTTTACAGCGTCTGCTGGAGGTAGAGTCGGAATTTTTTATGCTCGCAAAAAAATTACATCAGTCGCGTGACTCGTTTGACTTACGCTAAATCCGTCCCTGCTCTGGGCTGCTTCAGTAGCCGTGAAGGCCCATCAAGAACTCGGAAAATTCTGAAGGGTCTCTGGGAATAGAGGATATCCGCTGGGAAAGGGTATCCCCGAATGGTTAGGCTAGAACCAATAGCCCGGAAAGGCAACTAGCATAGGTACGGTCCAATATACCGGTTGTAGTGGAGTGGCGACCCAACATAGAAATAGCTAAAACTACAAAAAAAATCATGGTGGTACAGCTCAGTAGGGGGTAGTGTCCAGCCCGGCACAAGAAGGACGCTCCCGGGCGACGACTACCGGGATTGTATCAAAGTCGTCAACCCCATTCCGACAAGCCTACATTCGCAAGTGTATATGACGCCGTTAAGGGTGTTCGGACGTATTTCGTTGCTAGACAACCGGTTGCTAAGGACATTACTTCCGGTCGGAGAAATCTTTTCACAAAAACATATTTTTGTACTTATACACTATGCTTATACACTGCAAAAAGGTATAAAATGATAAAAAAAAAACCCGAAAAAGCCGAGCAAGTTTGTGAGAAAAAGTACCAAAACAAAAGAAAACTATTCCTTTGCTGTAGAATGGCCTGGAAAAAAACACTTGAAGAGTTGAAGAACTTCGGCACACAGACGGCGATAGATGGAAAAATAAACGAAGGACGTCGTTACGTCGAGATATTTGGACTGAATTCCGGAATTTAGAACTGATCGGCAGAGCTGATGAGCTATAAATCAAACCTTGCGAAGACAGTGGACATCAACTTTTAACTTCGTATGTAAAACAAGACGACTTTTCGAGCATTCTTGGCTTGGAACCACGACTGAACTCGCAATTTAGCTGCCAAGCTCCGATCAGGCAGGAGGCAGGAGGAGGGCTCGCGCCTGATTCTTTCAGGCTAGATTGAGTGCCACTGAGTCGCAAAAACATAAGCTCACAAGATTCCTATAATTTCCGCGAGTATTTATCGAATCGTTACTTTTCTTTCGTTTACACCTAGGGGAAACATGTCTCCCAAAAAGTACGCATGGATTTTATGAAAAAACAAAAATGACAAAGATATTCTATTTTTTGTTAAAAATACCCCTTGAAATTTCATTGAAACGGCCATAAAGTCATTAAGATTTGCTCAATTGAGAAACGCATGCGTACTTTTTTGCACATAACAATTCTGGTTCTACTGAAACTTCTTTAGTTACCAAGTAGACTGCTTTTCGCAAGGTCTCCACCTGCTACAAGGAAATTCTCCACCGCACCATGTCGAAGGCGAGTTCAGAGAACACAACTGATGGCATGTCTGATATATAAGACGGCAAAACAGCAAAGACATCTTGGCTGTCAACAGCGAGCTTTTGAATGCACGTTTTTTGTTCTGCATTCAATGACTCATAGCCGAAATATGTCAACTAATTTGACAAAGTGGTGTTAAAAAATCCTTCAATTGTTTGATTTTCCGAGCAAATCATTGAATGAATTGGTCACAAAATTAAATTTACGCGACGATACCAGATTCGAGAAATGGCGATGACCTTGTCACCTTGGGCAAGTTATTTATGTGAATGAGCAACCACGGTTGAGCAACCAATCAAAATCCTTTCTTCAATTAGTCAGCCAATCAGAGCTCCCGTTCATGAGATGGACGGAGTCCCGACGGTTTTAATAAGAGTTTCCCCAGGCCTTTATTTTAATAAAGGCGTGACATTCAGGTTAAACAGGAACGTTTTTTGAATACAAGTGAGCTCGCACTACAATGTGAAGATGTAATTCTCAGCATTTTTGTCGTAAAAGAGTATACTGGTCGTTTTCAAGGATTAAGATATTTTGTCACGAATAACTATAACAAACATATAATCATATAATTTTTTAGATTGTGCAATTAAAGATTTACGCCACGAGTGATATATAATTTAAAAATTGTGCCAAAATTGCACAAACCGTTAATTGTACTCGCTATCATATTATTAAACCTAATACCGATTACGAATTTATGCTTGTAGCTGCGAGAATTATTCTATGCGAGAACAAAGGGTAAATACTATAACCAGAACTACAGTCTATATGCGCAGGCAGTTGTTGCGTTAATGTATTTCTAGTTTCCTTTATCTAGTTTCCCTAATATCAATTATGAATTTATCCTTATAGTCCTTATAAGTTCGGGAATAATTTTTAACAATTGGGCTCTCGGAAATGGCGTTAAAGTGGTTGGGTGGCAAGTTCTGCAAAATTCAGACGGTTATAGTAGACCAAGAAATGAATAGTTTTTGTTAAATATGAGTTTTCTATGCCCCCAATTTGGAAATAGAGGCAAGAGCTCAATAGGACAACAATGACATAGTTACCACGGCTGTTCGTAACCCAATATTGCGACAGTCTGATCTAGTGTCTTTAGAATATTATTTATTAACAACAGGAACTGACATTTCGTCGCATCGCGCAACATCATCAGAGTACTAGTGAGTAAAATATGGTTAACAATGAATAAATTAAATAAAGGGAATATTATATTACATGGTGATTTGTTGAATCATCCCACGTAAAATTTTTAAGTTGCGTTCAAAAATTTTTTAAGCCAAGGGAGCGTTAAACTATGTCAAATCACAACCATTGAAATTGCAATTTCAAGATTTTTTTATTGATTGTTTTATAATGACATGGACAAAATAAAAATTTAGAACAGGAAAACAAGATTGATGTTACATTTGTATATCTTATGATTATTATTTATCTTTTATACACACTCCACTTCTGCACATGTGCAGCTGCTACCCGCAAACGGAAAGCTAACTGTATTGACTCTTGTCTCTCCAGGCTTACACGGTGGTTGAATCTTGGGTGGACAAAGCGACACACAGCTAAATAATGGCGGTGCAGTACATCTACACAAAGCTGAGCAGTTAGAATCAACAAACTTCTGCCCAATTTCGTGTTTCTTACCATCAACTTCACAAAATGCTAAATAAAAAATGAAAGTTAATCACTGATAGACTCAAAGAGAAACACTAAGATATTTCACTGTCTAAATTTTAAACAGTGGAAACAAATGGAAAAACCCCGCAAATTTTTAAAGCCAAAGCCTGGGTCAGGCGTTCCCTCGGGCTACTGCCAAAGTAGAGATCTCCGCAGAGGCTCTATACCACGGGAGCAAAGGTGGGAGTGGGCCGAGGAAGATCAGATCGAAGGGTGAATGTGGAGCATACTTCACAGAGGTGAACATATTTATGATCGAGGAGTTGTCAGCCACATCACTGTTAAATAAACTACCAAGTCAATCAGTTTCCAAACCTATCAACAACGTGCAAGAACACTTGATCCATGAATGAAAAATGCAAAATCGTGACACCCAAAAAACTCAAACCAAACCGAAACCTAGACTCGGCCTACCACAGTAGCCCGAGTAATTAATGAACCAATCAAAAACAATATAATAATTGAGACTCCGTTCACACGAGTCCGAAGTGAGTTGAAAACGGCGCTAAAAAGTCACAAAACGCCGTTGCGTCAACACGGCACCGCATCGAAATTGCGGAAACGGCGCTCTAACCTGAGCGTTTTGAAAACGATTCCTAGACGGAGCGGGATGAAAAGGGAACCCTTGGCAGTGTCGTGTGAACATAAGATCCGGCACTTTTTCGCTACGCTTTAGTACCAGGTTCTAAATTTTTAGCTCATAACCAAACAGCTGGCGTATTTTTCAGCAATGGAAAACATTATTTGTCTTTTCTTCGGAAAGCTTCTGCTAAGAACTTGTGCTGCTGTCTGAGCAATTGTAACATTATTGCAACAATGACTAGCCAAATATAAGAAGATTAATAGTCAATAATTAAGGACAGTTCCTAACAGAAAGACTAAAATTGTAAACTTGGAATGCACTATACACTTTGGTGGGATAATATTCCTTGAATTGCTCCTCGTTTTCACTTGCACACCAGAATACACACCAGAAGGTTCCGGAGTCGTGTGAACACCTTCAAAGCGTCATTAAATTATGACGGATTCGTTGAGGGACTGGGTACAGTCTAATACAAGCTCTACAGTCATACATTTTTCAACCTCGTGCTCAGGCTCTTAATCCTGCACAAAATAAACAAAGATGGCGGCCAAGATTTGCCGAGTAAACGTTTGAAATAGTGATAGAAGAAGCGAAGTGCTTTAAAACAACCATTTAAATATACAACGGATGGACGAACAGAAAGAGCACTGTAATGTCGTAAGTACAATTGACTTGAACATTTTTTCTTGTATAAAGGGCACTGTAAAATCGTAAGTACAGTTGACTTGAACTGTTGAACGTCTTTTCATGTATATTATTCATTTCCGAAAAACATTTCCCTGGACGTTTTCCAAAGATCTCAAATAGCACTTGTTTTTCAAACTTAATATATCATTTGACAGTCTTTTAAAAACTTACTCGTCACATGTTTTTCCAAATAGCACTCGCAACTATGCTACAGTATTACCTATACAAATACGCAAAATATTCGGTACAAGAAAGCTAGGGAGCATTGTATAGTGTAACATAGAGGTCGCACGCATGTATGTGTGTTTGGTATAATTTTAGAGCTGATTATAATGATTCTGTATTTTCATTGTCCATTGAGCGGTGAATATCACGTTACTAGAAATTGTTCGTCAAAAAGTACGTTGGAAAAGAGAGTTGTACTTATTTGAAACTGTGTTGAGTTTACTTGTTTTAGTTTCCTCCCAAGATTGGATATTTTAAAGTATGCGATTCTGAATTTATCGGTTCAGTAGGTAGTTTAAAATGGTGTCGGTATAGTATTTGTTGAAAAAAACAAAGATGCAAAATATTGAACTTACCCGGGCGGGGCTATTTTTCTTGTCAACGAAACTTTGTAGTAATACTTGTGGTACCTGACTCTACAAGTTTATGTTTTAATTAGGTCCAAATCGCTGATGACGTCGTAGTGAGGTCACTCAACATAATTTTAAACATGTTTTTCCAAAGTTTTCCTTTGTATTTTGATATAAAAAGGCAATACAGAAACGTAATCAGTACTAAAATGTTTGGAATGTATCTCATCAAATAATTTTGGAACTTTGTTTGGCATTATGACACCACAATGACGTCATAAGCATAATTGTTTTGTTTTACTAGTTAATTGATTTGCACTACAGAAGGTTTTTCAAACATTCTTTTTTATTATTTGCAAGGTTTCTTGATAAGGGTATTCGAATACACATTTAAAGAAAAAATATTTGAAAAAGAAAACCACAGAAAACTAGTAAATTCACGGGATTTCTTCGAGGCTGCCATATTGGATTTCCCGGAATGCGTCGCTCTACACATAAATCGTTACAACCAACAAAATTTTAAATTGTAGTTGTAACTATACAGAATTAAACTTAAGTTTGCGCTTAGAATGTTTTGGCTGCATGCACAATTTAGTCATAGTAAACATCTAAAAATTAAAATTAAAAAATCTTTGTTACCATGGCAACTACAAAAATTCGCAAAAAATCTCTTCGACTTTTTATATTTGTGAAACAAAATTTCACATAGTTGTTTACCTAGTACTATTGAACGAAATTAACTACAAAACCCAACTGTTGCTACTTAAACATGCTTAATATGTCACTATTTTAGTAATACAAGAGAATACCCAAAATACATTGCAGCAGGAAAGACAAAAATAGCCAACTGCCAAAACAGACATATGTAGAACGTAAAGACATCTGTGACAATTTCTAGGACACAGAAAAATGAATTGATCAGATTTCGAAGCTTTTCATGGAGTTATCCTTTTTCAAAAACGTAACAAATGACCTTTCAACGCGGAGTTGCCACGACACCACGTTGATTGGTATGGTTAAGTGCATAACATCAAAATGTTAGCTATAAAATTTGACAAAAAGTCACCAAATTTGGTGTTATTATCTTCAACCGCTGAGAAGTTATCTTAAAAAAGTAAGTGGGTGCCGATTCGCCCGCTCCCGGCCCGGATAGAGTTAAATATCATAAACAATGACACAAAACTTTGTAAAGGTAAGGAACTATACTTTTTACAATTCTTTAACTGATGTAGTAAGTTTTGCCCAGTTGGTTAGTTTTGTCTGTAGCGATTGTTTAGAATATGGTTATATCATATATACGATATGGATTATAATTATGTATAAATTCAGTTCCAAATTAAGATAATGTAAAAAAGTAAAATGTAAAGCGACCGCTTTATTTATTGAAGTCAGAGTATTTAGATACTAATAACACAATAGCCCTCGCCCGTTGATAGAACTATATATAGTTCCTAGAATTAACTGAGAACTGTATGCTGTTAATTTTGCCGGGAAATGAAAACCTCAGAACCCAGTGAAAAATCCTCGAGGCACAGGAGAGAACCAACAACTCTACTCACATAAAGCTAAGTTGATCATCCATCAGTAGTAACACTATTTACCCCCAATATCTATTATTATCATTATTTACCTTTTACACACTTTACTTCTGGACATGTACAGCTGCTGCCCGCAAAAGGAAAGCTAACTGTATTGACTCTGGTCTCTCCAGGCTTACAAGGTGGTTGAATCTTCGGTGGACAAAGTGACACACAGCTAAATGAAGGCGGTGCAGTACATACACAGACAGATGCGCACATAGAATCAACAAACCTCTGTCCAACTTCGTGCTTATTCCCGTCAACTTCACAAAATGCTAAATTGACAAATGAATTACTGTTAAAAGGCATTGACAATATAAATTAACTTTGTCTAATTTGAAGAAACTCGTGAAATGGTATGGATAACCTTTTATAATTTTTCCATATTTCTATTTTTTGTATAGAGACCTTTCAGTTTGTCTTATATGTAAAAAAGATGGTCTCTGACGTAATAAATAGTGTACATCATTTTTACACATGGTAAACTCAGTTAGTTATATCTCCAAGATTGTTTAAAAAGATTACTTGAAACTAAGCACATTAAAACTCCTCATGACACTGAACATTACATGTTTAGTAATTGTAGTGGTATAATTGATTTTGTAATGCCTGAAAATGCTGTAGGTTTATGAGACCATCATTTAACATACAGTGCTTAGCGCACGTGCCTTTCACTTCTCTGGGTTCGATACCTGATGCTCAGTTCAGTTGTCTGATTAATCTTTCACCTTGGCCGCATGTGAGAAGAGTGCTTCCAGTTTGACTCTATACCAAACACCGCAGGTTTCCTGCGGGTACTCTGGTTTCCTCCTGTAGTGACACTGGAGCAATAAGGAATGGCCCTTACACTGGACCTTTAAGGAGAACAGTTAGCTGTAACTGATAGAGCTATCAGTATAAATAAGATTAGTTTTTAGTTGTAGTTTTACTAAAATATCTCGTAAACGAAGAAAAATGCGGAAAAGTTGTAAAAGGTCTTCTCTGCCATTTGACAACTTCTTTTTTAAAGTAGACAAAGTTAATTTATTTTGCCATGCCCTTTAAATTGCCAATAGTATCGAAAATCAAGTCTATTTGAAAAATCAGTTACATTGGCAGAGTAACATTTTTTTGTTTTTTGTTTCCTCGCTTCGTTTTTAAGATATTTGGGATTTTTAATATGTAAATTAAATATTTTGACGTCACATGTGCATAGTGACTTACTTATGATCACATAATGATCATTTGAAAACTCTACATGTTTGGTGTTGTGGGAAAAACACATCGAAATATGTAACTCTGTATAACTCATAGCAACCATTATATCTCTTACGAATTAATAATGCACGTGTGACGTCAAGATGTTTAATTCGCATATCAAACAAACTGAAATATCTCAACAACAAAGCAAGGAAACAAAAAAATAAAAAATATGTTACTTTGTCATTTTAAGTGTTCTTTCAAATAAGACAAATCATATTTTCGTTCTATAAGCACTTTACAATGATTGTGGTCAATTCAAATAGAGGCCATAAGCTATTACACTGAACTGATTTAATAATTAATGCAGCAAATTATTTGGAACAAGATTGTATACAGTAGGGCATTTTATACGGGGAAAAATAAGCCGCGCCTTAAGAGGCTATCTCCCTAAAAACCGACCAACGGTTTTTGAAGGCAAAAATGAATTTCCTTTGTTTTTCGCCCATTATTTACCTTTACCTCACTTACTATTAAACCGCTATAAAAATTGTCACTTGATAATTTGTTCTTCATTTTTGACACATTTTTTATGCTTCGGCTGCAACGGCTAAGATTCGAGCGGAAATGAGAGCTGACAATACCTCGAAATGATCTTGTTATTTCTCCACCAATTTAGATTTGAATTTCAATTTTTTTTCTTGCAGTGCAATATATAGACCTTGTGTTTCATCTGGGTTACAAAACAAAACAAAGAACTTGTATCCTTCATCAGATATGGTCTCTTCCTTTTGACTTACTTTTTAAATTCGCTTACGGCACCTGATTAGTCAAGTTTTATAAATTAAGATTTCTCTGAAGTGGCACCTAGCCTGGAAATGTCGTGTGTATTTCGTCGTAATATAATACCGTAAGTTTAGTAAGTTTAAAAACAGTTGTCGGCAAACGTATTTTGTAAGCGCACGAACCGCTCAAAGTTAAGCTATTGTTTCACTTTGTTTACATTGTCAGAACCGGAAATGCCTTACGCTTTGCAGATAAGGCCGTTCTCATTTCTCAATTATTACATAAAAACAACTTCTTTTTATTTGAACTTATCCCTAGAAAGCGAACGGGGCATAATTTATAGGTCTATTCGGTCTTTCGGGTAAAAATGATTAAATATTCTATGGCCAATTCTTCATATATACTCATATCAATAGGAGCAGACATGTCGCAGCCTCCTAAGTGACACTTAAATGATTATAATTCATGAGCAACTGAAAGTTTATCATTTTCTCTGTTTATTTTGGTGTACTGTTCATATTTTTATAGCATGAAAAGGTGGCAGCATCTTAAGCCCTGTTTACACGGTCAAAATTTAAGCGGGATCTGAGCCACATCTGACTTTAAGCGGGCTTAAAATGTCCGTGTAAACAGATCGGCGTAAATTAATCGCGATTAGTTTGCACCATGCACCTCAAGGAGGTGGATTAAACTGAGCGCTTAACTTGGCCGTGTAAACGCAACGGGATTGAAAAACGCTTGCTATTAATACGGTGTTATTTCTACGATAAAATGCATTTTTTTGCCCTGCTGTAGAAGCTTCCATCTCGCTATTCTTTGTTCCGTTGTTTGTTTGTTTGTTTCTTTTAGCTATTACTCTTTCTCGTGTACCGATGGCTTCCGTTGTTCTTTGACGCACGCTACCCAAACGAATCTTCCCAAACCAAAAACATAGCTCGTCCGTCATGTTGAATAATGGTGTACGTGTTTTAGTAAGGGATTATTAAATGACCGTGTAAACGCACCAAGGTGGCGCATTTTAAGCACGCTTAACTTAAGCGTGCTTAAATTTTGGTCGTGTAAACACGGCTTTATACTCTGGAAGAATCGATTAAACATCTTAAGAATTTTTTAGACTTCACGAACAAATTAAATCGCTTTTAAGGCCTGGTTCATACGTCGCATTTAATTCAGACGAATTTAATTCATAGTTAAAGTCGACGTAAACTCGAATTTGTTTCATGCGACGAATTTAATTCAGTGACGAGCAAGAAAAATCCTGCTAGATCGCGCCAAAAACGTCCAATACGCATGCGAAGTAAACAAAAATCTGATCACTGGCTCAAAAAATATGTTATCATAATTTATGCATTTAATTCCATGCGACGATACAGCGACGTCTGAAACGAACACGCGTTTCAGACATTGTATCCTTCTCACCGTGACGGATACAACGTCTCAGACGAATTTAACTCTTCAGTCGAATTTAATTCGTTTCATACGTCGCTGTATCGTCGCATTTAATTAATTAATTGATTGAGTTAAATTCGTCTGAATTAAATGTGACGATACAGCGACGTATGAAACGAATTAAATTCGACTGAAGAGTTAAATTCGTCTGAGACGTTGTATCCGTCACGGTGAGAAGGATACAACGTCTGAAATGCGTGTTCGTTTCAGACGTCGCTGTATCGTCGCATCGAATTAAATGCATAAAATATGATAACATATTTTTTGAGCCAGTGATCAGATTTTTGTTTACTTCGCATGCGTATTGGACGTTTTTGGCGCGATCTAGCGGGATTTTCCTTTCTCGTTACTGAATTAAATTCGTCGCATGAAACAAATTCGAGTTTACGTCGACTTTAACTATGAATTAAATTCGTCTGAATTAAGTGCGACGTATGAACCAGGCCTTAAAAGCGATTTAATTTGTTCGTGAAGTCTAAAAAATTCTTAAGACGTTTAATCGATTCTTCCTGAGTATAAGATGCTGCCACTTTTTCATGCTATAAAAATGTGAACAGTACACCGAAATAAACAGAGAAAATGATAAACTTTCAGTTGCTCATGAATTATAATTATTTAATTGTCACTTAGGAGGCTGCGACATGTCTGCTCTAGCCAGAGGTTTTTCGACGCTCGTGGGGGATAACGGGGACACGCGAGGACGCCAGGCGGTAAAGTGGGAGGGGCCAACCCGGAAGGCGAGCGCGAAAAACCTCTGGAACACCGAGCCGTGTTTTACCGTTTTGATTTGAAATTTGAAACCGCTGTCACAGTGAAATGTGGTACCCCGTGAAATCTGTTACCCGCGGAACAAAGTTCCTACTGGCATGAATGAACACAAATACAACGAGTTGTTAGAATGTCTTAGGGAAAGGAAATATCGCACTGGGGCTACGAAACAAGCGAGGTATGGCTTTAATAAGACGACTGGCGAAAGAATTTTAAGTCGACCAGGTCTCTATAAACACACTTATTGGGAAAGAAGTGAACCAGTCCAACGACGTATTGTCATAAAGGGAGAGGAAGAAAAAAAAAGTTTTAATACTGTAGTTCACTATTCAAATAATACTGCAGTGATGAGCAAACGGTTGTCTGTTTGGATCTAGGAATCGAAAGAGTGAAAGACTGGATTCTACAGGGAAATTATACCCGGGTAACAGATTTCACGGGTAACACATTTCACTGCGCTGTCACAGTGAAATGTGTTACCCGTGAAATCTGTTACCCTGGACATGCTCCATTGGTGTAATTTCCTATAGATTCCAGTCTTTCAATCATTATTCCATTAATAGCGAGTATTGTAGATAGTTCGTAGTTTCTATTTGATAAAAGGATGACTAAAAGAACACATTTGATTTATCATGATTTCACCATTGCGATATACTAATTGCATGTAGCCGGTAGTAACTTTGTTCCGTGGTAACAGATTTCACGGGGTAACACATTTCACTGTGACACCGCCATACCTGAGGGCCGTACGGGTAAATGATATTATATTTTAACAATGAATCCAGAGTCAAGTCAGTTTTGTATTTCTCAAACAAGTAATAATGCTATCGTCTCGACAGTCTTCTATACATTAGACCACTAAAAATTGCTCAAATTTAATAAAACTGGTTTGATTTTAGTTCGGGTGACGTGACAACTATAAACTTTCAAATCCGCCGTCCAGCTGTTACTTGTCATGCAGACACTCAGACAGTTATAACTTCCAAACTATGCATTGTTGAACGATATCTTGTACGTATGTTGTTATAAACTTCCCTTTGATGTATGGCTGATGTTTCTGGGTTATATGGAACTTTTTCAAATGTCCAAAATGTTCACTCAATAATAAATACATATTTATTTACACATGAAGTCGATTATAGAATTTCAGATGTTTCATTATATTAAACGCATGAACTTGAACGACTTGAACTACACTTCAAATGAAAGCTTATAGGTTTCTAACAACATACTTACAGGATATATTTCAACGAATCGATGCTATCTTGTTTGTTATATACATTTTCAATGACGAAGACGTCTCGTCGTGGAATGAAGCTAAAGTAAGCAGGTAGTCGCTTTGATGCTCGTTGAGCTCGTAACGAGTCGAGACTTTTCCCACGCAATCAAGAGCAAAGGCAATCCAAAAAAAGGTGAGTTGTATATCAACGTGGAGCGAAAGTATAGGCTCCCAAAGGACCAAAACCGAGACAGAATATATATATATAGAAGGAAATCACTGCAGATGACTGCTACTAGACGAAGTTTAATATTATCCCCGAGCCTGGGCGTAGGGCCGAAGGCCCGGAGCCCGGGTGAGAGTGCTAATCTCGACACGCGTGGAGTCCATTTTACACGCGTGTAGAAAAAGCAAGGAGGGGATTTTGAGTGATTTGAATATTTATATATTTAGTCCTTGGTAGGATGTTCAAGTTGCGCCGTAAAAATTTGGGGGGACTGGTAACAATATGAAGCCGGAAATTGATTGGCTGACGTCAGCATTTAAAATCATTTAGTGATCACGATAGCAAAATAAACCGTCTTTTAATATTGCGAAATCATTTATTGTTGACGAGAATCTCTGGACGAGAATAAAGAAAGTCACTTTTTGGATCAGTTAGTACATCTCTTTCGAAGGAACAGAAAGAAAAACTGAGGAAAAACTGTTTATTGTGAGTAAAATGGAAACTAAAAGATGGCAGCAAGAATAAACTCGAAGGTATAAAACTTCCGTGCTAAGACTAAGTCAGTATTAAAAGGTAAGCTTAAAGTTTTTCATATTTTAACTCGACCACTGAAAATATATTTTCGAATGAAAGTTTCCCTTTTGTTTCATCTTGAGAGATATCAATTTTATTACGTTGATGGTTTTTGCTGTGTTTTGCTGAAGACGCCAATCTTTTAGGACGTGGTATATATGTTTTCCATATTTTTCTTGACCACTGTTATCTCTTTTTGAATGAAAATTTGCCGTTTGATTAATCAAAAACAGTCTATTTATACTGCCATATTTTTGTTTTCTCTTATTTCTGGTATTCAATCTCTTAAATAGATTCGCTAATTTGTTTTCTGTGCAGGGCCTCTTTTAAGGATATGTAACTGGGTGGGACATCTTTCCCAAGGGACCAAAAATAACGTGAAAAGGGGACCTGAAAAAAATCCACTAAAGTCTATAAAATTGCGGCTACTAGCTTAAATATGGGTTTCGCTATAGGGCAGCAGATGATGGTCAAATTCAGAAAATAATGTCAACACACCTTTTTCTCACTTATATATAATTGCCAGGCAGCTAGTGAAACTCATCTATACAGTATACAACTATATACATGTAATCTATCAATCAGCAGTCCGATTTAAAAAACTTCTTTACGAAGTCACGTTCCGCATATGAACTCATATTAGGAAGATTCATTCGCCTCTGTTTTTTCTGTAGAAATTCTTGCACCATAGGCCTGGGGTCAAACTGAGATGTTGGCACTCCATTCCAGTGAATCAATAGCCTATCATTCAGTGTTTTTTCAGATGTGGCCATTCTCAGGTTGGAGAATAACATGTTGTACGTTGACACACATCTTTCCACCGTCATACTGTGAGGGCAGAGAACACAAAATCCTGACAAAAACTTGGTCACAGGTTGTTTGCTGCCCCTTAGCATTTGGTAGAGTCTCACGCCATAGTCTCTTGCAGGAATATGTGGATCAGGAAGCATTTCCGTAAAATCTTCTAAAACTGCATCAATAAATGCTTGTTTATCACTGATTCCACTTGATTCAAGTTGAGGTAATGCAATGTTGATGAATTCAATTGCACGTTTTGCTGAGGTCAAGTTGATAATGGTTGTTACAATTTCTGTTTGTTCCTCGTCGAGCCTGGCCTAAACATGATAATGATATACATAAAAAATATAGGTAATAGTAATTAAAAACTTTATATGGTGTGACATGATTGCTAAACAGATATGAGATTACCTATTTATCTCATTTTACCTGGAGAAAATTCCTTGAAGAATCAATAACCTCTTGCCTGATAGGTTGTTTTCCTCTACGAAACGTTGTCACATTGGTGTTGTGTGTCCTTCTTGGTGTATTATCCACTGCTTCATCATTCTCTGGATGCAGTTCTGCAATCTTCTTTGTTAATAACTCCTCTTGCCCACCTATGTGCAGTAAAATAATATACAATGTAATGAATAATACACCTTTGTTAAAGAAATAACTCAAATAAGAGTGAGTTCAATTTGTTTTCTATAAACAAAGTAACTTACTAACTTTGAATATTTTACCTGGATATGGCTCTGTTTGCATTATATCAAGTTTTTGCAAGGCAATATCTCTGTACTTCAAGATATCAGGAATGATAATGCCAGGCTTCTGGGCTTCTTTTTCAATATATCTGAAGATACAGCATGTGTCCACCATAACAGCAGTTAGCCATGCTTGCACTCCTGTTTGTTGCCACAACTTTAAAAATCCTTTTGCAGACGATACCTCCTTGGTATTATATTCTCGAGGAGGAGCATCACAAATCTTTTGCCAGTGCTTTAAACATCCATCTAAATTGAATAGTATCGCTTCACAAAGTTGAACAAGATGTTGAGCAAACCATACCTCGTGATGAGGAGGAAAACTTCTCATGTCTGGTTTTATGGTCTTCAACTCCTTAGTCCTTAGGCCTGATGTGCGGTAATAAGTAGCTACTCCCGTTACATTGGAAAGCCAGATTTTCAGTTCAGGTACCAACCTAAGACATTATAAAGGTTAACATTAATATAGCCTTATAATTTATTTTTTTATCTTTTTTTGCTCAGGGCTTCACTTAAAATCTCTTTTGTGAGTGGACTTCCTAATTAAATATTGTAATCATTATTTTATTATTATTAATTTATTATTATTATTACCTCATCACATCTTCCATTGCTAAGTCTGATCGGTGACATGCACACCAGATATTTCTTGTTGAACGACCAACATAATTTTCAACTCTAGCCCACAGTCCAGAATCCTTACCAGTGTTTGCAGACTCTCCATCGGTGCTCATCCCAACAAATTTTGACTGCAAATATTCTTTAGAAAGGCCCATGTCATCAAAACAGTTTGTCATGGCAGAACACAAACCTTCAGCACCACGCTTGGTACTTTCCCTTGCACTTGCAAATCTTGTCTTAATAGAAAGAGGGTCCTCGGGTGTATTGAATCGAACAAATATAAATTTCTTATCTTGTTGCCTAGCATCGACAGAACCATCCATTTGTGCAGCAAAACAAATACAGTTCTGGAGTTCTTCTCTAAGGTGCTTTCTCTCTGTATCTCCTATTATCTCCAACATTTCTGCATAATGCATTGGATTCCTATAATGAAGTTCCTCTCCACTTGGTTTAAACGGGGTAAAACTTTGTACGTTGTCACTGTCAGTCAAAGACCTAAACTGTTGTTGTGCATGTAAATTAGCAAGAGATCTACCTGGCCATGACCAGGCAGCTAAAGTCAAAGATTTACTGTCATTATAGACCTCTACTGCCATTTCAGTCAAGGTCTTCAAAACTGTTGGATCACTTTTTGTTGCCAAGTTAATAAATGGGTGACGTTTGTCTTTGGCATTCCACAATTTGGATAGCTGTTTCTTTTCTTGAGCTGCTCTATGTGAAGGCCCCAGTAGATGATCAATTACATCTTGTATCTTTTTCTTCCCATCACAACGCACACCTTGTGCCATGTACACTCTACCATTAGCTGAAAAGCGCTTTGCTTCCTCTTCGAATTCACCACAGATGCAACACTTGACAAAAACCCTAGCTTTCTGGCGATTCTGCGTTGAAACTCTACTTCGTTCATAATATTGAGATAGTACACCATCTCCAAATTTTCCTAGAAGTGCTTTTAGGTTTAATGGGTAGCCTCTGTAATACTCAGTAGTGGTTTCAGTAGTCATTTGCGTTGACGATGTGTTTGCTGTGCTTATTGGCAAACCAACGTCACTTGTTGTAACCAATGTAATGCTGTTTATATTTGCAGAGCTTGTTGACGGTAAGGTCGAGGGTGTAGTATTGCTTGGAATATTATTCGAAGGAGCCCGTGTATGAACAAATTGAACATTACCTTCCCTATCTGAATTTCGAATATCAAAATCCACTTCATTCAGTTCATTGTCTTTACGAGGTTCTCCTTGGTCAGTGCCTCCAGTAGCTGCAGTGCCTTGTACTTCGCTTTCCACTTCAATTGGCGCCATATTTAATAATTGTTCTGACTCCTTCTCAACGTTTGTATCGCACGATGTCGATGACGATGTTCTTGCATTTTCGTTCTTTGTGAAGAAATCCGATACCTTTTTGCATTTACTCGCTTCTTGTTTTAACAGTTTTTCAATATTCGCTTTTCTTTTATTTGCATACGGCATTTTTAATACCAATAGTACAAACAAAGGCAAGCAATTTGCATGTAAATTTTGATGTAAATTATGTTTTTGAAATTCCCAACTAAGCTTCCCGAATATCCCGAGATTCCCCCAAAAATCCCGATGTTCCCACTTTCGTTCCCAGTCCCACTTTGAAAAATAATTTCCTTTGCAGATCGAAATTTCCTATTTAACTATTTTTCTATTTTTCATTGTCCAGAAAGGGAAGGCAAAGGAATAGCAGAGATTCTGCGAAAGGAATACTGGAATAAGGATTAATTATGTTGTCCAATATTGACTTTGGGAGTTATTTTCACACCAAAAAATATGAAAAGGGACATTCTACTGGGGGGGACAAAATTGCCGACTGGGGGGGACACTAAGGGGGCTGGGGGGGCCATGTCCCCCCCAGTCTCTATGTTAAAAGAGGCCCTGTTTCTGTGGTGTTTTTCGACGTGTTTTCTAGTGTTTTTGATTTTGACGTTTAATATTTTAAAACAACATACTCTTTTGACTGATATGAACTTTGTCAATTTTCTCCGCTGTTTTTTCATATTTTTGACTGAAACCTTGCCTGTTACTTTTTCATGGCAATCTGATTGTACTGGTTTGTTTTTAGTTCTATTGTACTTATAGTTTTCGAGGTATTAATTTTAATACGTTGGTTTCTCTGTCATTGTGAAACAGACAAGGAAGCCATTTAAACGCTTGCAAAATCTAAATAAAGATCACTTTGGCAACGTCCATGTGATTTGATGTAAACAGAATATTATTTTACATTCATACAAAGCGTAAACTAAGTTTTCCTTTTTGGTTCAACTTTGCAATTCATGTAGTTGAAACAATTAGTCACTTTAGTCTTTGTGATTATCGTTTGCTTTTGCCGTGTCTCGCTGAGAATGCCATGCAGTGGGTCGGACGACTAGAACGTGACACATTTTCTTATCGTTTGTATATTTTCGAATAAAGATTTGTTTTTTTGTTGCTTCATCTTGACAGTCCGATTTTACTGTACTATATTTTCTTCGGTTCGATGACAGGTGCTATTGTAAGAACTGCAGGAGACAGGGGGGTGTTACAATATATTAAGAAAAACTAATTGGATGCTTACTTGAAGAAAATTATGTATTAAAAGCGGGCGAGGGGTTGTTGCGTTTATGTATTTCTAGTACTCATGTTATTATTATTCAAGATGTGCGATAGCCAATGAAACTTATTGTTAACAAAAAGATCCTTCGCTTGACCAATCAACGTCTTACGTCCAGATTTTGGCCCGTACTGACCCAGACAACCTTTTCATTGGCTCGGCGCGATCAGAGAAACGGCTCGGTGTTCCAGAGGTTCTTCCCGCTCGCCCTACAAATTTACCGCCTGGCATCCTCCCGTATCCCCCATTGTCCCTACGAGCGTGGAAGAACCTCTGGCACCCAGGGTATGTCTGCTCCTATTGTATATGAGTATATATGAAGAATCGGCTATAGAATATTTAATCATTTTTACCCGAAAAACCGAATAGACCTATAAATTATGCCCCGTCCGCTTTCTAGGGATAAGTTCAAATAAAAAGAAGTTGTTTTTATGTAATATTGAGAAACGAAAACGGCCTTTACTATCTGCAAAGCGTAAGGCACTTCCGGTTCCGACAATGTAAACAAAGTGAAACAATAGCTTAACTTTGAGCGGTTCGTGCGCTTACAAAATACGTTTGCTGACAACTGTTTTTAAAGATTACTAAACTTACGGTATTATATTACGACGAAATACACACGACATTTCCAGGCTAGGTGCCACTTCAGAGAAATCTTAATTTATAAAACTTGACTAATCAGGTGCCGTAAGCGAATTTAAAAAGTAAGTCAAAAGAAAGAGACCATATCTGATACAAAACAAAACAAAACAAAGAGTTTGTAAGAAAAAAATTTGAAATTCAAATCTAAATTGGTGGAGAAATAACAAGATCATTTCGAGGTATTGTCAGCTCTCATTTCCGCTAGAATCTTAGCCGTTGCAGCCGAAGCATAAAAAATGTGTCAAAAATGACGAACAAATTATCAAGTGACAATTTTTATAGCGGTTTAATAGTAAGTGAGGTAAAGGTAAATAATGGGCGAAAACAAAGGAAATTCATTTTTGCCTTCAAAAACCGTTGGTCGGTTTTTAGGGAGATAGCCTCTTAAATAGCCTGCGGCTGAAAGTGTATATGAAACTAAAATTAAGTTTGTCTTATTTGAAAGAACTCTTAAAATAATGGGGAATATCAATTTACAGCTTTTTCATATTTTACTTAGTTCTTGAGATATTTAGACTTATGTGATATTCAAATGAGGTAACTTATGGTTCGTTTTTTCACTAATTAACATATTCGAAAATCGCGAATATTTTTACGATTATTAAACAAAATCACTTTAAACTTTGCATATTGCTACAGTTCATGCAACTAAACATGAAAGACAAGTTACAAGTGGTTTTGATCAATAATCTTAAAAATATTCACGATTTTCGAATATGTTAATTAGAAAAAAACAAACCATAAGTTATCTCATTTGAATATCACATAAGTATAAATATCTCAAGAACTAAGTAAAATGTGAAAAAGCTGTAAATTGATATTCCCCATTATTTTAAGAGTTCTTTCAAATAAGACAAACTTAATTTTCGTTTCATATACACTTTAAATAAGTCACAAACAGCTCGTATAAACGGTCAATTCTTGGCTTATTTTGGACTAGCTTTAACCCGGTGTCACAGGAAATCTGTCCCCCCCAAAAATGTGTCCCCCCCGGGACAGATTTCCTAGGAAATGTGTCCCCCCTAGGGACAGATTTCCTAGGAAATATGTCCTCCTCTTCGGAAATTTGTCCCCCCCCCCTCAGAATGATTCCTTACAGGATAATTGATATGCGTGTAATGTGGACAAAACTTTTTAAAAGTAAACAATATATATTTCTGAATGATAAATTATAACAGCTAAATATATATTTACAAAAACTGCAATATATAAACTTATTTATTTAATAAAAACTTTGGCTTAATTGGACTGTCACTAAGTTTTGATGGTGGAACACATGAATGGCAAAGCCATTCCTGATCACCTACCCCCAGAATGGCAAAGAATGGCACATGAATGGCAAAGCCAGCATCACCTATCTCCCAGCTACTACGTACACCAGTATGCATGACCAATACGGGTCGCTTTTGAGAGTCATCGCTCATTGAAAAAAGGCGTCTACTGCGTTTGTGAATGCATAATAAATACTTCCGTATATACCGTTTTTTGAAAAACGGCAAACTACACTATTATAATAATAACAAAGCAAGAAAATGGTGAGCTACCAAGAATTTCGACAACGAAATACTAACGTTTCATGCGGAACCCTTCATTAACCTCGAGCCAACACGCTCTTGGCGTAAAGCAGACAGCAAATTTTAATAATAGCGAGGGTCTTTGGTGAAGGAAAATTTCGAGTTTAAGAATATATGCAGGCCAGCAAACACACATGCACACATATATATCGTATATATATTGTGTGTGTGTGTGTGTTTGCTGGGCTGCATATATTCTTAAACTCGAAATTTTCTTTCTCAGCACACATGTATATATATCAGTATATATATATATATATATATATATATATATATATATATATATATATATATATATATTGACATAGTGTGCCGTGCATATATATAGTGTGCCTCTTCCTTTTCATACGCCTCCATTTTTTGCGAAGTCCAATTTCGTAGACGTCTGATATTTTCTCTTACTGAGTGCATATGGCTATCAGACTGTTCCACGTTATTCGATAGTTTTGGTGTCAAAATAATGAAAAGAACGTCCGAAAGCCAGCTCGCGGAAGTGCATTAGAATTTCAATTTCGTCGGTGGTCATGGTCATGGTCGTGCTGAATTTCCAATTTATTAGTTAAATAGATGTTCAAGTTTCGTTTTTTTATTGATTGTAACATCGTTGAGCTGATGTTTCAAAGCGTTGAAACAAACCTCGGTTTTCGGGTCTGGCATACTCTGAAAAAGGCACTATTTCAGCACGGGTTTTTCTCCGAAGCACTCGGTTTCAAAAATAGAAAAACAAATACATTAATCGTTGCCGACTGCGATTAACACTTCAATGGCGCCTTGGGAGACCTTTCAGTATAAATCGAATATACTTACATACGGCAAATCACAAACGGAAGCTTTCAGTCTGAACATACAACTTGTCCTAACTTCTAACGGCTAACTGCTGATTTCGAACTGCAGTTTGCGGTGTGCCGTAAATGTGCGATCTATTCTTTATTATTTAAGGCCTCTAATATAGATGTAGACCGTCTTGGGCAGTAATTAGTAGGACCCTTCAGAAATATATATTTTTTACTTTTAAAAAGTTTTGTCCACATTACACGTATATCAATTATCCTGTAAGGAATCATTCTGAGGGGGGGACAAATTTCCGAAGAGGGGGACATGTTTCCTAGGAAATGTGTCCCCCCTGGGGGGACATATTTCCTAGGAAATGTGTCCCTGAGGGGACACATTTTGGGGGGGACACATTTATTTACTGGGACACCGGCCTTATTTTAGTTGCGGCTTATTGATTATATACATGACCGTTTATACGAGCTGTTCGCAACTTACTTAAGCCGCGGCCTGTTTAGGCCGGGACTTATTATGCCCCTTATAAAAAGCTCTACTATAACAGAATAATAGGTTGCATTCAGGTGTAATATACTGTACATGTATATATCCATAGACTAGCGGGTACAATATTGAACAAGCAAGAAGACTTCTTGTAAGTCAGTTATATAACAACTGACAAAGCCAAGGTGGTCGACCTGTTTTAGTTGCAGAACTTTATATCTATTAATAAAAATTAAATTCTGGGGTTTCTAATTAGCGAAACTAATCAGTAATCCGTATTATTATTTAATCGAACACGTGTAGTACTAGATCTTGAGCCTGAATGTTGACGTAATAGATCAAACACGAGTTTGAGTGTTTCGTCAGGCGTTCCAAACTCGAGAAAACAAAGGAAAACCAAGGGCGTATCCCCAAGGTTTTTATTGTTTTCCAGTGTTTGGAGTCCCCTGATAAAACGCGATAAACGAGTGTTTGATCTTGCTTCTCAAACGAGTATTAGCATCGCGATTTGCGGTGTTTTCTTCATTAATTTCAATATGCAGATTAAGAAATGTATCCACTTCACCAGGAAGTTTCCCACAGGTTTTCATTGGGTATCAAAGATCATGCATGTGATGTGGTATACGTTCATGGATTGGCTACGATAACTAATGAATTACTAATGAGTTTGAGAACACTGAACATGTTTTTCACACAGAAGTGAGCTTGCATCTATTTTTTGTATGTCTGATTTGTGCATACTCCAAAATTTGATTGCAAACTATTTCATACGCTGCAAGCGATGCCATTACTCATTGTTTCGTTATATAGCTTGGCCAATATTTTACGACGGACAGTCCTAAGAGGGAGGCTATTATAGGGGGTCTGTCTGTCCGCAAACCGCCGCATTTTTTTCTCCTTCACCGTTAACCGCTTCCCGTTTCCTCGTAAAACCGTAACCGCCATTGTTTCCGTATAAAACCGTAACGGCCGTTTTTCTATAACGGATATTTTTCCCGTAAGAAGTTCGAACATTCATAATGTGACTACGGCAACAACAATAATTCGTTCTCTTGAGTCTTGACCTCCAGATCTTTAGGCCCTCTTTGGAAAGCCTTGGAAGACAGCTATTTTTTCCAATTTCCGTCCAAAGAACGTTATGAAGGCTTATGCACCTTATGCATGAAAGCTGCTCACAAACACAAAGAACCCCAAAGCCAATGTTGTTCACAGCGAAACACAAAGATGTAAATTCTGAACTGTCGAGGACACAAAGCCCACATACAGAAGAATACAGGCTTCATTCATTTGCCCGTTTGAACTCATCGACATTTAGTTTCCCATCTGCCTTGCTATATCATCAAGGCCACCATCACATCTAAACAAACGTCAAATATTAGCTTATAGGCCTTACAGGCTATATTATAAAGACAGAGCAAGAAAAAAGGAAAGAAAGCCAAAGAAAATCACAACTTAAAAGGATAAATCAAAGTGAAAGCTTGAAACTGCCTGAAAGGCCCTGAAGCGATAAGCAAAATTCTTACTTACCGGACTAATTCTTTTAAATGCAATACTTTTCGTACGGAACGAGGTAGCTGAATGCGAAACTTTTCTTATCACACTGTAGCTTAGTAGCCTGGCCTAGTTGCAAATTTACGGCCCATTTACGGCATTTATCTCCTTTCAGGGAGGGACGGGAGAAAGTTCCACATTGTAGTGGCTGTAGCTTCCTTCTTCTGGAGCTTCTGGAGGGCCGTCCCAAAGTTCGAGAAAGGCTCGGATTCTATTGCTAACCTAATCCGTGACGAAAATGGAGATATACCCGGAGTCCGACCCCCAAAATAGGCTAAAACCGCATAACCGCCAGACTATAATAGCCCCCCAGTATTTTTGCAGTATTTTGTTATTAAATTAACTATAATATCCGTATGCCGTTTACCACTTTTCCCCTTTGCTCTATTTAAAACACTGCCTTTGCCGCTACTTTTTTACACACTCGAAGTATTATTACGTCGCATCTAAATAGGTGAATTTTTATTGGCTAGCATAGCTTCACACTATTATACTAAATTCCGGTCAAGAAATCCACCGATGGATTTTGGCTCGTTGCGGGTAGTATAAAGGGCATGGATGGAAAGAACTTTAAGAAAGTCTAACAGGCATGTATAGTGTAAATTCACAACTCTTTAACATTACTTAGCAAAACCAATAAATAGTTGCTGTATTGTATTACAATCCGTTCTTGATAAATAAAACTTATATTTTGATTGTAATGCAATAAAAATACAATTGAATGCGTTTTATTAACCGAAAAATGGATTGCAATGCACATCTTTGTTTTGCTAATTAATTATGAAGATTTGTGTAAATTCAATTTCCATTCAGTCGGAATCATTGTACCACACTGACAATCACATAGTTAAGCTCACTGACACTATTATCACAAAGCAATGCCGCATTCTGGTACGTGTGGCTATTAATTGATTATAATATGTCTTTTGGCAACGTGAGAAAATAGAAGTTGAAAACAGAAAAACAACATTGATCTTGCCTTTGTATTATATCATTATTTACCTTTCACACATTTTATTTCTGGACATGTACAGTTGCTACCCGCAAAAGGAAAGCTAACTGTATTCATTCCGGTCTCTCCAGGCTTACAAGGTGGTTGAATCTTGGGTGGACAAAGTGACACGCAGCTAAATGATTGCGGTGTAGTACATTCACAGACAGCTGCGCAAATGGAATCAACAAATCTCTGTCCAACTTTGTGCCTTTTGCCATCGACTTCACAAAATTCTAAATTGGAAAATTAATCACTTTTCAAGATAAGTTTTGTGGAAACACCATTTCAATATTTATATTTGCTAATAAATATTAGCTAATACTATATATCAAAATTCCACAAACTTAACTTGAATACCATATTATCGCCATGCAAACTTTCAAAGAATTAAATTACTCACTACTGAATTCAGACATTAAACCTGATTCTAAATACTAACATTTCTACAACACGAATGCCAAGCAGCCATCCTGTTACCTGTATAACATGTACGATGATCTGGCAAAAAAGATTATTGCCCAGCAAACTATTCTTAAAAGCGGCATTGTTGAATTCAACAAATAACCAATAATCAAACATATTATTCCCTTCACTCTGAAGATGTTACTGATGATTATTGGTTTCTTGTTGAATTCAACAATGCCTCTTTTAAGAATAGTTTTTTGGCAATAATCTTTTTAAGCAGACTTCGATTCCCGCTTGGTACCTCAATTGCATCGATGATGTTGTAAAATTCTTTACAACAGAGAGATTGGTAAAATTGACTGTTGTTAATTTTTTATCCAATCTGACTCGTCGTCAGATTGGATTAAATATTGACAATCAATATATAATTGCGTTTTATTGAACATACTTTATTAAAATTTTTAAAGCAATAATACAGTCATTATTATTCACCTTGGCTGTCATCTGCAAGTACATCTTTTTCCGAAAAGTCATCAGCTAGGTCTCTTTGGTTTTTCACAGCATTATCGTGATAAGAAGGGGCTACATTAGATAAAATAACATCAATTATAATTTGCTTCAGGTTACCAAAATTTGTTGCATACCAAAGACTTTCGTTTGCCAAAAATGCAGAAATCCTATTGGTCAAATCATAGTTACGTGTTGCTTAACAAATTCAGTGTTTCTTTCTGCCGAGGGAAACACTGCACTGTTTTCCTCTGACGTCAACAATGAAGGAGCAAACAGTGCAATGTTTCCTTCTGACGTCAACTTTAATCCTTCGTTGTTCACGTGACCAGATCAAGAACTTTGGACTCTTATACTGTATAAGACCGCTGCGAAAGATTTCGAGCTTCCCGCTTCAAAAGTGTTAAAGTGGCACTATGATGATAAAATCGTGTATCTAATTTTGATTTCAGTAAATATAATTTCCAAGTGATGAATACCGGCGTTTTTATTTTCTCAATACAATGTCTCTTTCTCAAGATATTCAGGTTTTTGAAACATGTAAATTAGGTGCCTTGTGACGTCATTTACTCACACAGGCTAAATATGATTTACAAAATGAGTAATATATCTGAAACTAAGAGGTAGAAATAATTCAAACTTTGCACAAGAATAGTTACGGGTAAAATACACTCCACCAGTGTTCACATTTATGTTGATTCCATGGATACTGTTTGCAAACAGGCGCCTTCCATTTTAAAAACAAAAATACTTATTTTTTCTCCATAAAACAACTTTTACTGCAATACATTGGCATGAATATTTGTTGACACAGATATTGTATTTCGAATGTTTCAATTATCATATACTTTTGAAAAGAAACATAAAATTATTATTTTAATTTTTTAGTAAAAATGCTCGTGTTTCTAAACGGTTTCCGTAGCAACAACATGATGCGCACAGTGGAGCGTACTTTTATGATAACTATACTTGTGCAAAGTTTGAATTATTTCTACTTCTTAAATTCAGATATATTACTCATTTTGTAAATCTTATTTTAGCCTCTAATTTCTTGTTTCTGAAACTTACATATCTCGAGAACGAGACAATATTTTGAAAAACTGAAAACGCCGGTATTCCTCATTTGGAAATTATAGTTTATTGGTATCAATACTAGATTTTTTCGTCGTAGTGCCACTTTGACGTATTATCTGTGTTACACTAACTGTTGTGTTGATTTGTAAATAAACGCTTGATATATTTGTTCTCTTTTCACTCTGTGGCACAGAATAATGCAGCTTTACATTTCGTTGAAAAGAAACGAAAGTTTTTGGTGTATAACTCTTGTTGACTTTTGTCTCGAGAAACATCGAGTTTTGCGGTCCCTCAGGCTTCAATAGCGAGGTTCAGATCACACTTCCACTACCACTACCGCTACCGTAAATGTGGTTAAGCTGATGTAATGTTCGTTTTTCCGTCCTGTAGTCGTTTGGTTTTAATCCTGGTATCGTAAAACGCTTTCTTTTTGCACTAGGTTTGAGACCTGCAACCATTACTGAACGTAAAAACAATAATTTGACATGCTTCATTACACTTACGGTAGCGGTAGTGGAAGTGTGATCTGAACCTCGCTAATGTCACCCTCGGGCTTAACATTAAAGTCTTCGGTTCCGTAAAACTCGATGTTTCCCTTGGCACCAGTCAACAAGTTTTCGATGACATTATGTGCTATACTCCGACTAACGAACCATACCGAGTCTTTTCTACTCACCCGGTATAGTTCGTCACTTGTATAGTTTATTAAAGATTCAAAATCGAAAGAATAAACCTGTGTTTAACTTTATCTTGTTATTGCTGGCGACGAAAAGCGACGACAAGCTACCGAATTCGAGCTGAGATGAAAACCTGCCCCGCCCCCTCATTATTGGCAATCTTGCGCGGCACGCTAGAAGCTGGCGACAACTTTGTAATAATAAATAACAAATAAATTCACTGTTTTTAACAAACACTTGAAATAATATACGTATACTATTCATAAACCACAAAGAAAATCACCGAGAAAACAACATTTGCGTGAACCCAGATAAATTTACTAACCAGTCCGCAACTTTTGTTGTCAAAAACCGTTGCGAAAGGCATAAATTATTGAATGTTTACAGTACTTCCCCGGAATTTTTCGCTGTGACTATGTGCGGGATACTTTCATCCTCTTAAGGCTAGTTTCCACTCAGGGAAATCTTCCGCAGGATAGGAACGGACAGGAAAGTTTCCTTTGTATTAATAAAGTCATTAGTTCCGACCGAGAGCTCACGAGACAAAGAAAACTTCCCTGTCCGTTCCTGTTCTGAGGAACATTTTCCTGAGGGGAAACCGGCCTTTAGTGATCATTTCATTCAAATTGAAGAAAAGCATCTCGTTGGCTGTTAAAACATAAAACATTTCAACAGCCAATGAGATGCCCTTTTTCAATATGACATCGCCAGAAATCATAACCGTCGCGCCCGCCGTGGGTAGTCAGCGCTAACACCCAAAGGATAACATTTTATTTGATTTTTTCAACATTTCGCGCCTATGCAGGGTCAACCAAGGACCAACCTTGTCAGCGAACTTCACCATTTATGTGTGCTCATATCAATTTGAATGAAAATGGAGTATTTTGAAGCTATAGTGCTTGCAGTTACAGCGACTTTTCATAGGGGCTGTTTACATGGGGGGTGGGACGAGACGTTTTCCGGGACGGGGCGTTTACCGGGATCCCGCCATGTATGTATATATCTCTTATTTGTCCCGTTCCGTTTGTATGGAAAGAATTTTCCCGGGACGTTTTTCGTCCCGTCCTGGCAAAGCGGGATCCCTGCTCGCTCAGGCGGGATCCCGGAAAATGCAAGACAATCATTCTCATGTAAACACTCCGTCCCGCTTTGCCGAGACGTTTGCCAGGACGATATTATGCTGACTTGGCAAAAATTCTGACTGAAAATTCTGACAAAGTTTGCCTAGTCCGTCTACTCCGAACTTTTTCTCAAGAAATAATCCACTGCAGAAGTTATAAAATATATTGGCAGAAAGATAATTCACCTTGCTACAACATACGTACAGTTTATCCGACCTAATAATACACATGAAAAAATTTCTCAAGTCTGATTGGCTGAGAGCAGTGCAGCTTCGAGGATATACAGTGCAGGAAAAAGGAAATACAGTGCAATTTTTTTATTTGTTTAAATTTGTACAAAAATCATTTTTGACTAGAAAAAATCTGTGTTATTTGCGCAAAGCAGTTTGATTGGAAAGATTCTCTTCATGTTAAATTTTTTCATGTATACTTTTAATAAGTAATATCATGATTTCTTTTGCAATTTGTAAAAAACACGCACTCGTGAGTTTTTCAAAGACCTCAAATAGCACTCGTCCTTCGGACTCGTGCAATTTTGATAGTCTTTGAAAAACTCACTCGTGCATGTTTTTTCCAAATTGCACTCGAAACCATGCTATTACCTATACAATTAGCTTAGTTTTTTTTAAAAAAGTGAAATACCGAACATGTCCAACACGAACTAGAGATGCTTGTTGAACGTCCCGGGTATTCCAGGGTGATATCGTCCCAGTATAAACATTCTCATTTAAACCCAGGATGAAAAACGTCCGGTCCCGGCAAACGTCCCGTCCAGCCTTCCAGGTAAACAGCCCCTTAGTATGGCACCTCAAATCGAGGAATCAAAAGCAGCGAGTCCTTTACAAGTTAATGAACGCTCGAAAGCACTTTTTCAACAGAAAAAAGTAAGATCAATTTATTTCTTAGCAATGTTTAAGTACTTGAAATTGAAAGCTCTAGTCTTCATGTTTACGTTCTGGGGATCACATTTTGTCGTCCGAGCTTTACTTTTATTAAAAAGTTCACTTGATTTAGGTAACTCGACGGAAGTTTATAGATGTTTAAGTACCCAATTGGTAAGGAGAAGAGCGACGAAAGCGCCCATCGAGAAAAGTAAGATCAATTTTAAACATACAAAAGTGACTGTTACTCCTAGATGTTGTTTACATGCCTTACTCCTGTACTGGGGGATCACATTTTTTATTTTCTGTGTATAAATGATAAAAATTGGGAATAAAAGGACTTTTTCTATACATTTTATTACATTGAGTGAGTTAGCAACATTCGCCTCAGGGGCCTGGCGCGAGTGTAATATTTCAGTGATGGTTATGATTTCTGGCGATGATAAATTTCAATTTGAATAAAATGACCAGTAGCAGGATAAAAGCATCCTTCATAGTCAAGGCGAAAAATTTCGGCGAAGTACTGTAAACATTCAATAATTTATGGCCTTTCCAAACGGCTTTTGACAACAAAAGTTGCTGACACGATAGTACATTTATCCGCGTGTATTTACTTGCCAACCTTGTTATTTATTATTACAAAGTTGTCGCCAGATTGTGGCGCGTCGCGCGAGGCTGGCATTGAGGGAAGCGGGGCTAGTTTTTATCTCAGCCCGAAATCAGCAGCTTGTCGTCGCTTTTCGTCGCCAGCAGTAACAAGATAAACACAGGGTTATTTTTTAAAGTTTGAATCTTTAATAATTCATACAAGTAATTAACGACTTATATATTTGGGTTGCCTATATTTAGAGTTGGTTATCCCATAATAATTATTCCAGCATTATGAGAAATTAATATTAAATTTAAGATTTGTTCTGGTTAATTACGTAAAGTTTCCGTTCCAACAGCTAGAGTCCGAGGATGGCGAATTAGACAAAATCGAAGAAAAAATTTGACGATTCTGCGCAGTTTGTTCCAAAATGACACAAATACGCTCCCACATGCATGAACAACAGATTGTGTGTGGTGTATAGATGGTTCGGTGAATATGCAAATTAAATAAGAGCTCTCGTGCGGGTGGTACCGGTGCGGGTGGGAACTCTGCAGAGACTCTGCTCCAGTGATTCCTTCCCCATTGGGGGGGGGGGGGGGGGTAAGTGGGAGCAGAGACGGGGGCTCTTTTATTAAACTGTATATCTTTTGCAATGTTACAAAGTTAAAAAGCTGCGTTTTATTGAAAAATCATAAATTCGTCATTTTCAGACAATCCTGACAAAAATTTCAGACAAAATTGTTGGGACACTGCCGATTTTAACGATTGTCGCATAGTGTCCCAAGCACTTTTGTCCAGGATTGTAGCTTATATCACTAAAAGGCATTCCGCAGACAAACACACATATAAAATGTAATTATTGTAAGTAAGTCATATTCGTTAATTACTTAAAATATACTAGAGTGCCTGAGAGCTGCTACGAACCCAGGGATATATACAGTAAAAAGCTTCTAGGACAGCGTCGGCCACGGTTGAAATCCAAATATTACCAGGGTTAAGTCACGTTGGCCTGAAAAACAGAGAAAAATCTTCTCGGCGTTTCGAGCGAAGGCCCTTCGTCAGGAGAAATTAGTAAACAACTCACATGTGGTCACGCGTGTTTATAGCAGAGCTACAATGGGAATCACGTGAACACATGTAAGCCAATAAAAACAAAGTAAACAAATAAATTAATATGTAATTTTAGCCTGTGTGCAGGTGCTGACCCAATTTGTGGGTCAGCTACCTGCAAATAGGCAAAGAAACAGGTTATAAATTACTATTTATATCATCAGAAAAAGGTTAAGGAAAAGGTGTGGAATATGGTGGTGGAGTGAGCTAAATGAAAGAGAATCGCTCATTGAGGCTGTGAGGGTGAATGGTACCAAGTTTGTAAATTAGACGCATTTCTTGTTTACGACGAGTATCGTTACAACCTGTAATGGGCTGAATGGCGCAGATTTTCATGTTAGAAAAGGAGTGGTTGGCATTGTTGAAGTGCCTGGCAACAGGTTTGTTTTGCACATTGTTTTTGACATCACGAAGGTGTTCAACAAACCTGTCACCTAAACGTCTTCCAGTTTCTCCGATGTAAATCATGGGACATTTACTGCAAGAGATACAGTAAATGAGGTTGGAGGAAGTGCAAGTGAAACTATGGGTTATGTTGAACCTACATTTTGGAGCCGAAATTGAAATTGAGGAGTCTAAATATTTACAGGTGTTGCACCTACCACGACAGCAAGAGCTGGTGCCAACATGTGATACCAAGGCTTGCTGCAGTGAGTTGTGAACAACGTATCTCTTGCAGTAAATGTCCCGTGCTTTACATCGGAGAAACTGGAAGACGTTTAGGTGACAGGTTTGTTGAACACCTTCGTGATGTCAAAAACAATGTGCAAAACAAACCTGTTGCCAGGCACTTCAACAATGCCAACCACTCCTTTTCTAACATGAAAATCTGCGCCATTCAGCCCATTACAGGTTGTAACGATACTCGTCGTAAACAAGAAATGCGTCTAATTTACAAACTTGGTACCATTCACCCTCACGGCCTCAATGAGCGATTCTCTTTCATTTAGCTCACTCCACCACCATATTCCACACCTTTTCCTTAACCTTTTTCTGATGATTTAAATAGTAATTTATAACTGTTTCTTTGCCTATTTGCAGGTAGCTGACCCACAAATTGGGTCAGCACCTACACACAGGCTAAAATTACATATTAATTTATTTGTTTACTTTGTTTTTATTGGCTTACATGTGTTCACGTGATTCCCATTGTAGCTCTGTTATAAATACGCGTGACCACATGTGAGTTGTTTACTAATTTCTCCTGACGAAGGGCCTTCGCTCGAAAAGTCGAGAAGATTTTTCTCTGTTTTTCAGGCCAACGTGACTTAACCCTGGTAATATTTGGATATATATATATATATATGTATATATATATATATATATATATATATATATATATATATATAAGTAATAGCATAACATATAGGTTTATTAGTGATTAAATGTACCCGAAACCGAGGGTGGTTTAGTAAAAGAAACTTGGGGATTTTCAAATGTTTGAGACTGCTGAATTGGCCTAAGTCGGTAATGCCTGCTTTTAGAAGAACCAAGAACCTTAAAGAGATTTTGGCACCATCTAGACTTAGGCCAATTCAGCAATCTCAAACATTAGAAAATCCCCAAGCTTAGACCGGCTGTTTTAAATGTGAAAGGAAATGCGATATTTCTAATAATTATTTGATTTAATCTTGTCGCTTTAAGAGATTTTCCAGGGAAAAGATTATATAATTAAAGAGAGGGTAGGCTGTACCTCTGTTAATGTTATTTACCTAATTTCGTGCACCAAATGCAATCTACAGTATGTTGGTTCTACTTACTCAACTAAAGGATAGATTTCGCAACCACAAATCTGCCATGAAAACTACATGTGAAACGGCCATTCATTTCAATCAACTCCCTCATGAATTAAATGATTCTAATGTTGTTTGCGTTGAGAGAATCAGGGACGTAGCCAGGGGGGGAGCCGGGGGAGCCGCGGCTCCCCATCTTTTGACATAAAACGACAGACATCATAGTCAATCGAGATATGGTCTGGAAACTCGGTAAACTTCAAAGCGCCTATAATGAGCTGTGATTTTATGTTGAACCGTACCTTACACCGTGCACATCCTTTGTTTAAGGTTTATTAATATTTAAATAGCACGGTTGAGTGATTGAACTGAAACGTTGCTATTGGACAATTCGTTCATTATACTAAAATACAATGTGTTCAGTGACCGTGCACAAAAATGCATAAAGGCGAACAAAAAGATAGACCAAAGACTTTAGCTGAGTTTCCAGACCATATCTCGATTGACTATGCAGACATGTAACTACAAAACTGATGCAATATCAATTGTGTCAGGAAATAAACTGTATTCAATCTACTGAGTGTATGCATTTTAAGTATCTATGTGACGTTTGCGTGTTTTGAGTATTTCATATGACGTTTTTCAACCTTTAGAGTCTGTAAAACCGTCCTCCAAAAGCCAGGAAATGGCATTTCAGTGACTCTCGATTTCAAAATTTCCCGGGGGAGCATGCCCCTAGACCCCCCTAAAAATGTATTTTGATTTCGGCTCCCCCCCTTTCAAAATCCTGGCTACGTGCCTGGAGAGGATCAAACAGAAAGCAAACTGTTAGCGAGAGAGGTTTATTGGACAGCTCAATTAAGAACATTAATTCCAGATGGCCTCAATAGCGAAGCGCGGTAATGACGTCAAATCATGTTTGTCTGAGTTTATAATTTATTCTTGCATTTCCAACAAAAGAAAATGGTTCCGATTAAAAATCCCTCGAGATTCAATTTTGGTTTGTTTGTCTGAGTTTTGGTCTATAATTAGGATTACCGCGCTTCGCTATAAGAGAATGAATTAAGATCGAAAAATCGAATTCATTATGTCCTTTAGGAATTACTTACACAGGAATATTTTATTAGACAATTCTTATAAAAGGTGGACAACGCCTTAAAATATTTATAATTTCATTGTATTATTATTGACGAAAACCGAATGGTCGAAACGTTTATTTATTAATAAAGGACCAGTTTGAAGTTGCCTGTTTTTTTTCTTCTACATTCTATATATATATATATATATATATATATATATATATATATATATATATATATATATATATATATATATATATATATATAAACAGATTAACACTAAACAAGTTAGATGTTTGCAATTGATCCAAGAGTGCTCAATACCACCAGTGGTAGAGCGTATGTAAATAAAAGTTAAAATAAGTTCGTTACTACTCCGAGTTTCACGCCTATAGCGATCCTCAGGTAACTGTGAGAGTTCTGACTTGGATTTCATTCATGTTGCAAAGTTCGTCATGGTGCGTGGGAGGCCTGGTGGCATCTCACTTTCTTCTTCACGCGGCAAGTGTTTGAAATAATGACCCTGTTCTGATGGCGACATTCTGAGACAAGTTCCGATCTTTTATTTAAAATTTTGTTCTTATCAAGCATAAGTTACATCGTTTAGAACCACTTGTATATGGCGCTGCTCGTCTGAGTATTGACCAGTTGATGATGAATGCGCGTCGTTGCTTCTTTAGATTCCAGACATACTTGGATAGTTCAGTTTCGTTCAGGTATTTCTCGTTATTAAAAGATTTGGCGTGGTTTCGGTAGCGTTCTTTAAATGTATTCCCCGTCATACCAATGTAATGCATCGTTTTACCGTTGCCAGGCGACGTCACCTCGGCCTGGTAGATAATGCTGCTTGTTAGACACTTTTTCTGGAGAGGGCATTCTTCTTTCTTTTCGAACGAAACCAAAAACGAATGCAATTGCAACGCACCATGACGAACTTTGCAACATGAATGAAATCCAAGTCAGAACTCTCACAGTTACCTGAAGATCGCTATAGGCGTGAAACTCGGAGTAGTAACGAACTTATTTTAACTTTTATATATATATATATATATATATATATATATATATATATATATATATATATATATATAAATATATATAAAAGTGAGTTTTGGTTCACGAAATGTTAGAGTGCTCAATACCATATAGATAGAGCAAAATATAAAGGTAGCGAAGACTTTAAGGTAACTATACTTCATGCTTTGTATAATATCAAAAATTATTTGAATGTATCTATTATACTGATATAGAACACACGTGACAAGAGCATTGAGCAATAATTATTTATTTCAGTATACCGATAATCATACAGTAGTGTCGCCGCTTCGCCACGGGGAGGAATGGGGAGAACACATCCCCCTAGTTTTCTCCAAGCTCAATTTTCCAATTTGTTTAAATTCGGGGGGGGGGGGGGGGACGGGAGGGGAAGGGAGATAAATTTTTGATTGAGATTTCAATCTGGCTCATGGCAACTACCGGCGTAAACCCACGTAGAGTAGTGTTTTGTGTTTTCTACAGTTTATAATCTTCATGATCAGAATCCTATAAAATCTCCCCCCAAATGCAGGATCGAAATAGCATTTCGGCGACTCTTGTAAATTTCAAAATTTGTCGGGGGCATGCCCTTAACCGCCCTAGAGGTTTCTCGCGCCCCCCGAATATATAAAATAACGTTATGTCAAGCGGCACACAAAGTTAAAACATTTGTTTAGAAGATAAAATAATGAACATAAAATAATGAACATAAAATAACCGCAAAAAAAGGCAAAATGCAAGGTTTATGACGACTGGCAGAAAATCATCGAAACAATTGTCTTTATTAATGAAATAACGATGTACCTTAATTTAAGTCGCGTGATTGCGTCAAAAACCCATGGTTCTACATGCAAGTGTACAAGTTATGGACAATAGAATAAAAACGTTAAACATTTCCTAATAAGTATAATTCGTCGCAAAATTAATGTTGGAAAACGTTTATAGTTTTGACTCTGGTGGTTATGTGAACTGTCAAGATGACAATCGCAAAGAAAAACCATGCACGTGTGTAGATCTGGCTCTCACAAGCAATTAATTCTCGTATAACAATTAATATATACCATGTGTATATAGGCTTACCTGCTTCAACTGAAAATTGCAAAACAGCAGTAAAAATCAATGCTTTCATCAACATCTTGTCTCAGATTCAGAGTATTTATATTGTTTCTTTTTATCGGTCTTTCAGATCTTCTTTTTAATCAAGTATAACGTGAGTAAATGTACTTCAAAGTGTTTTATAGTCACGGCAGCCAAAGCTAATCAAGGTCATGGCAGCAAATCAAAAATGATATAGGAAGTTCCACAAATAAAGATCAGCGGATAAGGTGGTACTTGAAGGATGACGATACTATATGTAGAGCGGAAGAAGCAGTATAGCCTATTTTTTTGCGTCAATAAAAAGCATTGACATTGTCTAAACATATACTATACCCAGAGTGTAAAATATAGGATTGCTGCGTAGGCAGTGACGTTTCGAACAGAGCCATACATCAGAGTAATAAAAGTAGCGTGCTGCGTAGGCAGTGTAGAAACAACAATCGAAATATAGTAAGGTTAGATATACTGCCGAAACAGAGAACGCAGGAGTCTAACGTTTCGGGCGAAGGCCCTTCGTCAGAGCACGGATCACGTTTCCCTTCTGACCCGTGCTCTGACGAAGGGCCTTCGCTCGAAACGTTAGACTCCTACGTTCTCTGTTTCGGCAGTATATCTAACCTTACTATATTTCGATCATACATCAGAGTATTTGCTCAGTATTTCTTTGCCAAAAATATCGGCAGTTTGCCACCTTTTCATCATGCATATAGACATGACTTTCCTCACGCATGGTACACTAATCCTGTACTTTGCATGCTTGCCGTTTGGCAACTTATTAGTTTACTCTGGCTAAGGCCAGACGATTTCATTCATCAAGTGAACTCCTAGGAGGTACAGTCAACTCTCGTTATAGCGGACACCCTGGGGACCGTCATTTGGTGTCCGTAATAACGAGAGTCCGCAATAGCGGGAGGCGATGAAAATATCCCGATTCAGGTTGTAAAATGTCACTACAATGTGTTACTGCTTTTTTGTTTTAAAATGTCCAGTTTATTTCAATTTCTAGTTGACGTTTACTGTGATACATAAGTACACAGTATAAGTCAAAATACAAGTCAACAGAAATGACGACGAACGGAATCTTCAAAGTACTTCCGCTGACAAATAGTAAGATGTAAATATGTCACTCGATCAATTAAAAAGTCATTCACTTTCATGTGTCGAGAGAAAAATACGTCCAAGATGTCCGTTGTAACGAGAGTAGAACAATAAAAATGTTTGTTGGGGACCACATGAAGTGTCCGCAATTCCGTAATAGCGAGAGTCCGTAATAGCGAGAGCCCGTAATAGCGAGAGTTATTTCAATACATTTCATAGTAGTTTCGGCCGGGGATTTACCAACTGTCCTTAATAACGGGGTGTCCGTAATAGCGGGGTGTCCGCAAGGCGAGAGTTGACTGTAAAGGGTTAATAACATGAAGCAAAACAGGACAAATTTAAAGGAATGGCTTTCTATAATTAGTAGTTGCAAATCGGATTCAGCGGAATACACAGAATTTAACGGCCGAAAGTGCCGGGAATACAATATTATGTAAGTTTCCTTTCCAATTCAGTTCAGTTGCAATTTTTGTTAGGAGAAAAAATCGTTAATGTAACCAATCCAAAGAAAGGGTCAAAAGGATCAATAACTGGAAAATAACAACATATATATATATATATATATATATATATATATATATATATATATATATTTATATATATATTTATCACATACTTGTGCCTTTATCAGGGTGATAACAGGGTGATAACATAAAAACGATATGTCCCGCTGTAACGTATCTGTCCCGTCATATATCCCGCTGTCCTGCGCTGGGAGCCCTAAACCACAAGTATGTGATAAATAGATTATCACATTCGTGACTCGGTGTATCAGTTTTATCGCTTTCAGGACGATATCGTAATTGTCCCTCGTTCGCTGCGCTCACTCTTGACAATAACAATATCGTCCCTCAAGCGATAAAACTGCTATCACCTCGTCCCTCATGTGATAACCTATATATACTTATGGAACTGACAAAGTGAACATTAAAAGTTATTGCTGCCGACCCGCAGGGAGGCAGCACCCTATTCTTGACGTTACACGACGTTCTTGCGTTTTCGTGTCCAGTCCCCGGCCGAGTTATGTATGGTCGACATGATCTCAAACTGATGTTAGGAGTGGAGATGTCGGTTTTCCAGGGGGCTCATTAATTATTCAAGTTCGTTTGTAAAATGAGGGGGTTGTTCAACAAAATTTCTTCAATTCGTCTCAAAGAATAAGATGGTTGTTCAACAAAATTTCTTCAATTCGCCTCAAAGAATAAGGTGTGTCTTAAAGTGTTGTCTTAAAGTGTTTTACCCGAAATTTTCAGTACATAAAGTGATTATATCTGTAAGTTTAGTTTATATATTCATTTATATAGAGTTCATTTATCGATGTGGTGAACCGGTTTAATAAAGTTGCGAATGTCGAGGGAAACAGGGTTCATTGTAAAATGAGGGGGTTGTTCAACAAAATTTCTTCAATTCGCCTCAAAGAATAACATGTGTCTTAAAGTGTTTTACCCGAAATTTTGAGCACATAAGACAAGTGATTATATAAGTTTAGTTTATATATTCAGAGTTCATTTATCGATGTGGTGAACCGGTTTAATAAAGTTGCGAATATCGAGGGAAACAGGGTTCATTATAAATATCGAGGGAAGCAGGGTTCATTATAAATATCGAGGGAAACAGGGTTCATTATAAATATCGAGATTTATGATGATTTTAATATCATGTCAAAGTGATTATATCTGTAAGTTTATAGTTTATATATTCAGAGTTCAACAAATTTCATAAATCTAAGATGACTTATGATGATTTTAATATCAATGTCAAAGTGATTATATCTGTAAATTTAGTTTATATATTCAGAGTTCAACAAATTTCATAAATCTAAGATGACTTTATAGTTTTGGAACTCTGACTGAAACCATTGTTAATCAATTACACTACTGCTGCCACTTGAACAGCTGGATTACACAGAAATCGATTTTTACTTCAACAAAATGTTTGTTACCAAATAATTTTATATGGATATACTTCATCATCTGTAATGGAATGAAATCTTCTATATACGAAATGATATATTTGTCGTGAGGAATCCTGTGTAATGTGCTTCAGAGTTGTTTTGGATTGGACAATTTGCTGTACATGTTATGGATTTGCTGTATTCTCACTGGACAGATATGATTTATGAAATATCTGCATATATGGGGCAAAGAAAAGACTGTTAGGAAACATTTGATTACCAAAACGTTTTATATGGATATACTTCATCATCTGTAATGGAATGAAATCTTCTATATACAAAATGATATATTTGTCATGAGGAATCCTGTGTAATGTGCTTCAGAGTTGTTTTGGATTGGACAATTTGCTGTACATGTTATGGATTTGCTGTAGAGAATACAGCATATGATTTATGAAATATCTGCATATATGGGGCAAAGAAAAGACTGTTAGGAAACATTTGATTACCAAAAAGTAAAAATTCCAGATGCAGCATCTACAGTACATCTATTAAACAAGAATAGTCAACAAATGACATGACAATGATTTATAGACATGTGTCATTCTGAATTCCAAACTATTCTATTTCTGGTAGCATATTTCTATTGATGTTTAGAATTTCAAATCCATTATGGTTGGTACCAAAAATTCAGTGTTGACAATAACCCACTCCAATGTGTTGGTTTGTGATTTGTGAACTGGAAGTAGTTTTTGTACACTTTTCAAACCGAGTGTTGTAATCTCAATTTTGACTACAAAATAAATTGATACATACAGTGTGGCTTTGTATTTGTACAAGTTAATTTTGCATTCAGTTCATGTGGCAAGAAGGCAGCACTTTCCTTGCGATAGTAACTCCTAGTGTAGTAATATCCTCTATGATGTAGTACTTTTTTAAAAACCGCGTGAATAATTAAGAGTGTTTTTTCTTTTGATATTTTAGTGAAATTTACTGAGATTTATTCAAAGAAACTTTAAAGTATATACAACTACAGGCAAATATGTCCTACATAGAAAATGTTCAATTGAAATGTTCTATGTCCTATTACATAGAAATCAAAATTGTGTAAAAGTAGATTAATTATAGATTAAAGTTTCTATATTGCGAGAATTAGGTTTGCTTTGTCTGTTTAAAAGAATTCTAGAAATAGTTTACACTAAAATTGCACCCGCTTGCTGCATGAGAAAGTATTAAGCTTATGAAGGGGATGAGTTATTTTGTGATATGTGGGTATTCATAATTTGTGTTGCAGTTAATCCGTATAACATTCGTTCCTTTGGCTACGGATACACGCGCAATATTCGTCCCGCGACGGCAACGCTCTGGGGCCAAAACCCTGTGGGGGCAATTAATATCTCATTCGTTCTTGAGATATTGACATTTGTTTGTTGTGTATATTTTACCTCTTGGTACGTGCATAATGGGAAAATATATATCTCAAGAACAAAGTGAGATGCGGAAGTTATAAACGCCAATTTTTATGATCGAAAGTTCATTTGTCAATCAGAGAGTTTATTTCTAACCCAATTTTTATTTCACGAGGACTTAAGAATTAATACATTTAACAAATTCTCCGTGTTCTGATAAATATATGACAGGAATATAATACAAATATCATTAGGACGACGACTAGCGGAAATTTACGTTTTGTATTCTATTGAAACATTTTTATATTTTACCAGTTATCTCAGCTATAAGACGGTAAAAATTATGATCACGACAGTATGAGTGCGAAATATATAGGTCTATAGTTTATAAACTATCTCTTTAACTCTTTCTTGTCCGAATTGGTCTTTGGTATTTTATTCTGGTTAACGCCAGACGATTTTATTCACCTCTGGGGAAGCCCCCGGACAGGAATGAGTTATAAACTATCTCTTTATAAACTATCTCTTTAACTCTTTCTTGTCCGAATTGGTCTTTGGTATTTTATTCTGGCTAACGCCAGACGATTTTATTCACCTCTGGGGAAGCCCCCGGACAGGAATGAGTTATAAACTATCTCTTTAACTCTTTCTTGTCCGAATTGGTCTTTGGTATTTTATTCTGGCTAACGCCAGACGATTTTATTCACCTCTGGGGAAGCCCCCGGACAGGAATGAGTTACTGTATAAACTATCTCTTTAACTCTTTCTTGTCCGAATTGGTCTTTGGTATTTTATTCTGGCTAACGCCAGACGATTTTATTCACCTCTGGGGAAGCCCCCGGACAGGAATGAGTTACTGTATAAACTATCTCTTTAACTCTTTCTTGTCCGAATTGGTCTTTGGTATTTTATTCTGGCTAACGCCAGACGATTTTATTCACCTCTGGGGAAGCCCCCGGACAGGAATGAGTTACTGTATAAACTATCTCTTTAACTCTTTCTTGTCCGAATTGGTCTTTGGTATTTTATTCTGGCTAACGCCAGACGATTTTATTCACCTCTGGGGAAGCCCCCGGACAGGAATGAGTTATAAACTATCTCTTTAACTCTTTCTTGTCCGAATTGGTCTTTGGTATTTTATTCTGGCTAACGCCAGACGATTTTATTCACCTCTGGGGAAGCCCCCGGACAGGAATGAGTTATAAACTATCTCTTTAACTCTTTCTTGTCCGAATTGGTCTTTGGTATTTTATTCTGGCTAACGCCAGACGATTTTATTCACCTCTGGGGAAGCCCCCGGACAGGAATGAGTTATAAACTATCTCTTTAACTCTTTCTTGTCCGAATTGGTCTTTGGTATTTTATTCTGGCTAACGCCAGACGATTTTATTCACCTCTGGGGAAGCCCCCGGACAGGAATGAGTTATAAACTATCTCTTTAACTCTTTCTTGTCCGAATTGGTCTTTGGTATTTTATTCTGGCTAACGCCAGACGATTTTATTCACCTCTGGGGAAGCCCCCGGACAGGAATGAGTTATAAACTATCTCTTTAACTCTTTCTTGTCCGAATTGGTCTTTGGTATTTTATTCTGGCTAACGCCAGACGATTTTATTCACCTCTGGGGAAGCCCCCGGACAGGAATGAGTTATAAACTATCTCTTTAACTCTTTCTTGTCCGAATTGGTCTTTGGTATTTTATTCTGGCTAACGCCAGACGATTTTATTCACCTCTGGGGAAGCCCCCGGACAGGAATGAGTTATAAACTATCTCTTTAACTCTTTCTTGTCCGAATTGGTCTTTGGTATTTTATTCTGGCTAACGCCAGACGATTTTATTCACCTCTGGGGAAGCCCCCGGACAGGAATGAGTTATAAACTATCTCTTTAACTCTTTCTTGTCCGAATTGGTCTTTGGTATTTTATTCTGGCTAACGCCAGACGATTTTATTCACCTCTGGGGAAGCCCCCGGACAGGAATGAGTTATAAACTATCTCTTTAACTCTTTCTTGTCCGAATTGGTCTTTGGTATTTTATTCTGGCTAACGCCAGACGATTTTATTCACCTCTGGGGAAGCCCCCGGACAGGAATGAGTTATAAACTATCTCTTTAACTCTTTCTTGTCCGAATTGGTCTTTGGTATTTTATTCTGGCTAACGCCAGACGATTTTATTCACCTCTGGGGAAGCCCCCGGACAGGAATGAGTTATAAACTATCTCTTTAACTCTTTCTTGTCCGAATTGGTCTTTGGTATTTTATTCTGGCTAACGCCAGACGATTTTATTCACCTCTGGGGAAGCCCCCGGACAGGAATGAGTTATAAACTATCTCTTTAACTCTTTCTTGTCCGAATTGGTCTTTGGTATTTTATTCTGGCTAACGCCAGACGATTTTATTCACCTCTGGGGAAGCCCCCGGACAGGAATGAGTTATAAACTATCTCTTTATCTCTTTCTTGTCCGAATTGGTCTTTGGTATTTTATTCTGGCTAACGCCAGACGATTTTATTCTGGCTAACGCCAGACGATTTTATTCACCTCTGGGGAAGCCCCCGGACAGGAATGAGTTAAGTTGTTGTGTTGGTCTTCTTGGCTTTTAGGATGGAGGTTAACGTTAAATATTTCCTGTTGCTTTTAAATAGATTTTATACTTGAGTTGAAAATGTATATAAAGATTAGCCTAACATGCTAATTACAGCTGCGTTAATTCGAACGCCGTTTAAAGGCTGATTACTATATACACTGCTGTATTTTTCTAAATACGTGTAAAAAAGTTAAAATCGATATTACTAGCTAACTTACACGTACTCAGAGTTTTACTAAATGCAGTCATTTCTTAATATAAAGAGTAGACTGAAACTGTCTTGTAACCAAAATAGGATCTGATGGAAGCGTGAAAGGAATTACGGTTGGACCGTCATTTGTCGTTAATTGTAATGGTCTTTGATTATTATGAATGTTTTTGTTAGCGCGTCCTCATGATATACCAACCTGGTTGTTTCGGGTTTAAATTTTTTAAACCTGTTATAGAAAATGTGAACAACATGAGAGGCGAACTGTCAAAAATAAAGTCTATTTTTTGATGTAGGGAACTACAAGTTGAAATACGGCAACATTTCCCTAGTTTATATAACAATTCTCATAGAACTGTAACAACTGTGGACCTATAAAACAGGTCCTGCAAATTGTTTGAACAACTTTAAAGACAAACAATATTAAAACTATTAACGAGAAATGGTTTACGCTAAAATTTCCCCCGCTTCGGCTGCACGAGGAGGTATGTGAATTATTCGATTCTGTGATATGTAAGTATTCATAATTTGTGTTGCTGTTAATGGGTATAACATTCGTCCCTTAAGCCATCACTGCAAGCCTTAATTGGCCTGACCTTGGCCTAACTTTGGCCTACTTTTTGGCAGTGCAAACACGTCCTGGGCTGGCCTAGCCCAGGCCTTGGCCAGAATATCTATAGGCTTGCTTCTTTTGTTGGCCTATGCCTTGGCCTTGGCCAGGCTTGTGCCAGGCCATGGTTAGCAGTGTAAACACGGCTTTAAAGCCGAGCATATAAACGGGCAATATTCGTCTGAAAAATCGTCACTTTGCCGCCGCGAGGAGGAGGTCCGTCAATCACACCTCGCGACAGCAACGCAAAGCTTCCCGCAATCATTGCCAAAAATTCAAAACATGAACCTTCGGAAACGATTGCGAGAAGTTTTGGGGTGCTGTCGCGATGCATGATAGACGAGCAATTTTCTTCTGGCGCCGGTAACGCAACTCGATTTTATCACCATTGCGTTGCGCGCGAGACGAATATTTCCCGTGTATTTGTAGGTTTACTTTGATCTTTCTGTGTTAGAAAACAGTGGAACAAAGTAACAAACAATCAAGGCTATGAGCATCCCACGATTCCAATTCATTCCCAATACCAGTTGCGGTTATTTCCCAAAAGCGCATTGCGAGCTTAAACTGAACAAATCGAGATTAACCAAAAATATATTTGTATATCACATTACCAAATCTATTACACGCTGTGACTCCTAGATATGCTTTCTCGAGTTTTGGCCCTATGTGGCCAAAACCCTGCGGGGGAAATTAGCAAAGCTATCAAGTTATACAGCTTTCCTGTATGTCATTCGTTCTTGAGATACTGACATTTGTTTCTTGTGGATATTTAACCTCGGCAAGAGATTCACCAGACGGAAAACGTAATCTTATTATAAATATAAGTATAAGTGCCCATTATTATATATATAAGTGCCCAACACAAAACACGAATAAAAGCCATTAACACAAGGACATAAAAAAACATAATATTTAATAATCTAACGTTTCGTTGTTTATGCTACAACATCTTCAAAGATAATTATTACAAGATATTAATTTACAGGATGTACAATAAACAGAATTCTAATTACATACATATAGACCAATCAAAATAAAGAACTAAAAATACATATTACAAGCTAATTATAGGTTAGGAGGTGAGGTAACACTGAAGGTGTCAGGAGGTAAAGTTAAAATAAGTAGAGGGGTGCTGGTCCAATATTGCCGTTGAGATGAAGTTTAAGTTTGTTAATTAAAAAGACTTTCGCGTAAAAGAAGCTCAGATTCAAAAGAGCAGGAAGAAATAATACTAAAAACACTAAAAGAAATAGGATGCCCCGCCTCATGATGATGGGCAAGAATATTACCACGGGTGGACTAGCGAGTTTTTTGCCAGTAAGGGCCGAAATTCCCATGTGTTCAGAAACGCGTGTGTGCTGTCACCTTCAGTGTTACCTCACCTCCTAACCTATAATTAGCTTGCAATATGTATTTTTAGTTCTTTATTTTGATTGGTCTGAATGTATGTATGTAATTAGAATTCTGTTTATTGTATATCCTGTAAATTAATATCTTGTAATCATTATTTCTGAAGATGTTGTAGCATAAACAACGAAACGTTAGATTATTAAATATTATGTTTTTCATGTCCTTGTGTTAATGGCTTTTATTCGTGTTTTGTGCTGGGCACTTATATTTATAATACGATATTTAACCTCTTAAGAGTCGTAAGAAAGGTTAGATAAGATCATTATAAGTAAAAAAAGATGAATTCAAGCCACAAGTGTCTTATAACTTTGATAAAACATTGATGTTTTATTAATCAATATTTTAACAGTTGTAGTATTTACAAATATGGAATAAACATTCATTTCTTTTTAATTTTCCTTATGAATTATTAATGAATTTGGTAATTATAAATTAAAAAAACAGCAAACACACATCTTTTTCGCATACATCTAAAGACATGCACTCATCAAATTCTTTACTACCGAGGGCTCTCTCATTGACAAGTAAAATCGTCTGGCGTTAAACAGAACAAAATACTAAACGGTCGAAACGGTCTGCATATGGTTAAAAAACAAGCCATACGGTAGGCAAAGATTTAATATGGATATCCTTAGTGTTATTTTCACGAAGTTTTAGTGTGTTTTACACGTAATACGTAAAAGCATAATAAATTATAAAGGCTTTTGTAATATAATAATTGTTCTTTATATGTGTATATTGCTCTAGTGTTCTTTTGGTATATTGGTTCTTTGTTCATAAAGACTTCCAGTACGTTGTTTCTTTTCATATATCCTGCCTTTGATATAATTATATTGTCCCTTTGTATGTAAATACTGTGGAATGTTGTTCCTCTGTGCATATAAAATACTTTGCTATGTTCGTTGTATAGATATATCTTAGCTCTTGAAATAGGTTCTTTGAATAGATGATGAGCAAAATGACATTAACTAAATAATTAGACAACAAGCAAAATCTTATTCGCGGGCTTTAGCCTTTATTTAAGTACATCAATGTAGGGGTTGGGAAATTAAACATCAAAACACAAAATATATTAATAATTATGAATGTAGATATAATCAGTAGAAATCAGTTTTGACTTTTGAGCGCATGTATATGTTACGCAACATGGAAAATAATTATTTTCTTAATCAAAATAGGAGGGAAATTGGGTTAAAACTTTGCAAAAGATCCGTAACTCCTTTCTTAATTTAACTGAAAATTGTCATGGCTAAAGTCTGGTTCAACATATCTTTGACGCACAGGTATTCTAGCATAGCACTTGCGGCATTCTTCAACAGTTTCTCCAATCGTACGTTGAATTATCTACATACTTCTATTGGTCGACATCTGCTACATGTACATCAAGATTGGATATCATAACAGATAAGGCCATAGTCCTAGTGCAATTGGTTTCTTGGGTTACACCAGTTTAAATGTATTTTCCTATAGTTTGACGGCGTGACGCACAAGTGTTTAGTGAGTTACCACAATTCTGTGCATTCCAGAACTGTTCTTCCCGCATAAGTAACGATATAATTGAAATCAGTTATGTCCCTACGCAGACAGTGTTGAAACACAAATCGAAATATACATGGTAGTAAGGTTGGATATACCGCGGTGGAAACATGGGACGAGGGCCCTTCGACAGAGAAGAACGAATGATCCTTGCTCAACTCCTACGTTCTATGTTTCGGCGGGAAAACATCGATCCAACTATATTTCTATGAGCATAAAACATTAGAGCTTCACGATTTAGCAACAAGAACCTTGCCTAAGCTTCCGTTAAAAAAAAAATGGAACTGGGATGTCCGAGAACAGAGCCTCTTGCTCCTCACCTGCTTGTCAGTTGAGCGCGACAATTTGGCCTTATCTGCATGTAGTTAGAGAGATAGTGAAGTAGTTGATCAAGCTTTTGAACAATTCAAGAACTACATGACACTAGATTAGAAACCCGGCAGATACTTTGCACTCGGCAGCTAGAGGTCCTACAGAGGATCAAAGTATTGTTTAATTGTCACCAATTGTTACAACAAAGAGAGGCGGACTTACAAAAGTTCAAATACAAGCGAATTCAAAGTAACGAGGATCACGTGGCATTATTTAATAATTTCAATAACATGACCATAGAAAACTTTCATAATGGACGACATTTTAAATGTTCTTTTATGTGCATCTAAATGAGCCTTTTTGGCCTTGTTAGGAAGCAATAATTTTTTTGAATCACAAACATGCAAACAAGGCCAGAAAAGCTTTTTATTTAGATGTACATAAAAGAATATTAAAATCAGTCGCATTATGAATGTGGTCTCTGACAATTATAGGCATTATATAGCTATGTTTAGTTTTGCCAATGTGTCAGGGTTAAAGTGTCACAAAGACGAAGAAATCGTGAATCTAGTATCGATACGAGTAAACTATAATTTCCAAATGAGGAGTACCGGCGTTTTCAGTTTCACAAAATATTGTCTCATTCTCAAGATATTTAAAGTGCTACTAACCCCAAAAATTTTTTCTCGCAAATCTAAGAGCCCTTATTGAGTGGATTAGGCCAGTTAATAAATTATTTGGTATTGGACGTTCCGTTGATCTTCTGTAGACGACCAAACTTGCATCTGCATGTCCCATGGCGGAGTAGGAAAGGGAATGGGTATATTCCTGGTGTTACGTCAGACAAGTCAAACAAGGAACTCCTTTGAGCTCTGTCTGGTGAATACATAGAATTTTTTGGGTTGAAAATTCATTTTCCCAACTAACTCAATGTAAAAATTCTATGCTTTCAGCAGACAGAGCTCAAATGAGTTCCTTGTTTGGCTTGGCTGACGTCACACCAGGAATATACCCATTCCCTTTCCTTCTCCGCCATGGGACATGCATATGCCAATTTTTGCAACTTTGGTGGTCTACAGAAGACCAAAGAAATGTCCAATACCAATAATTTATTCACTGGACTAATCCACTCAATAAGGGCTTTTAGATTTGCGAAAAAACATTTTTTGGGTTAGTGGCACTTTAAGTTTCTGAAACATGTAAATTAAGTGCCTCGTGAGGTCATTTTCTCACACAGGCAAAAATAAGATTTACAAAATGAGTAATATATCTGAAACTATGAAGTGGAAATAATCCAGACTTGCACAAGTATAGTTATCATAAAAGTACACTCCTCTGTTCGCATCATGTTGTTCTAAACCGTTTAGAACCACGAGCATTTTTGCTAAAAAATTATAATATTAATTTTATGTTTCTTTTCAAAACAATATGATTGAAACATTCAAAATACAATATCTGTGTGTATACAAATATTCATGTCAATGTATTGCAGTAAAGAGAAAAGGAGAAAGAATAAACATTTTTGTTTTACAAATGGAGTTTTTCAGTTTTGTGAAACTGAAAACGCCGGTATTCCTCATTTGGAAATTATAGTTTACTGGTATCAATACTAGATTCACGATATTTTCGTCTTAGTGACTTAAGAGCCAAAAATTTCTGCTCATTTGAAATGTCACTAAATAAATTCCCAACGCAGACAGGTGAAGAATCAGACATAGTTTAAAGTGCCCCTAGCTATATCAAATCGTGGCATAATTTCTAGTGTTTCTGCGAAAACAAAATTTAATTTCTTAAAAAACTCCCATTTTTATGGCAGTTTGAAATTGGCAAAACAGCGATCTTAGCTGGCACACTTCCGTGAAAATAATTCGTTTCGAGGAGGCTGGAGCGAGTGTATTTTGTGACCTCACGCAAGGTACTCTAGACTAGCGCCTTCAAGGCTTTATACTATAAATTTCGATATCTACAAATATTTGCGCTTGCTGTATCGTTAGAAAACTTGTGAAAAGATGGTGTTTAGTTGTGTTGCTGCCAATTGTACGAATAAAGCTAGTCTCAAGAATGGTGCAAGTCTTCACAACCATTCCATATTTCAACGATGAACAATCTGACGCTAAGAAGCGAAGAAAAATTTTGGTTGATTCAGATTTCGTGAAGACAAAACGTGTCTTCGAACCTTCGAAAACTTCAACACTTTGCTCAGATAATTCCAAGCCTAAGGAATTCTAGAGAAGATATTGCGTGTTACATGGTCAAACAAAACCGATCTATCAAAAATTAAGGACTGATCATCTCAGGATTTGTGTATTTCCAAGTATTCATGACCAAAGACCAGAGTGTAAGCATATCGCTAAACACCATTCGCTTATTTCCAGTGTTCTTCTGTTGTAATATTCCAACCAGTTCTTCGTCGGCCAAAGTGTTCGGCATATTCTAAGCTGGAGTTTAATACCTTCCTCTCGACATGAATATTCATGTTGACTTTCAGCGACATTGATTTCTGCATCTTCTATCACACCATATCCACGAATAAAGTTTACGCCGTGTAGTTCCGACACCGGATCTTTAGGTTCGATGGCTATAGATCCGACATTGACATAACGCGTGCGAAATAGTTTACTTTGAACTTTGTGCTTGTCGAATCTTTTCAACAACCAGCACAAGGCCCGACATTATTTAGTCTTTTGAGTTTTGGGCAAAAGGCTAAAAAGAAAACTTAACTGGCGTGGAAAATTTATCCATACTGATGTTTCTCGTCTGAAAGATGCATTGTCGTTGACAGTCTCTGTCTCTGTCTCTGTCTCTGTCTCTGTCTCTGTCTCTGTCTCTGTCTCTGTCTCTGTCTCTGTCTCTGTCTCTGTCTCTGTCTCTGTCTCTGTCTCTGTCTCTCTCTCTCTCTCTCTCTCTCTCTCTCTCTCCCTCTCTCTCCCTCTCTCTCCCTCTCTCTCCCTCTCTCTCCCTCTCTCTCCCTCTCTCTCCCTCTCTCTCCCTCTCTCTCCCTCTCTCTCCCTCTCTCTCCCTCCCTCTCTCTCCCTCTCTCTCCCTCTCTCTCCCTCTCTCTCCCTCTCTCTCCCTCTCACTCCCTCTCTCTCCCTCTCTCTCCCTCTCTCTCTCTCTCTCTCTCTCTCTCTCTCTCTCTCTCCCTCTCTCTCCCTCTCTCTCCCTCTCTCCCTCTCTCTCCCTCTCTCTCCCTCTCTCTCCCTCTCTCTCCCTCTCTCTCCCTCTCTCTCCCTCTCTCTCCCTCTCTCTCCCTCTCTCTCCCTCTCTCTCCCTCTCTCTCCCTCTCTCTCCCTCTCTCTCTCTCTCTCTCTCTCTCTCTCTCTCTCTCTCTCTCTCTCTCTCTCTCTCTCTCTCTCTCTCTCTCTCTCTCTCTCTCTCTCTCTCAAATGATTAAAGTTTAAAAGACAGTTTTGATATTTGACAGAACCTAGTCTGTTTCAAAGCAAAAAACGAATTCTACAGCTTGACAGACTTAAAATCAACCACGGCCGTAAGTTCGTCAGTTCGCTACTGACCGCATTAATATTTCTATAATCGCTGCCCTGTGTCAGTCTTCCCAAGTGTTTATGCTACGATATCTTGATCGATGATCTAAGACTGAGTGATAATGTCGGACCCTGTGCTGTTGTTGAAAAGATCCGACGAGGACTAAGCGTGAAATAAACTGTATTGCGATCTATAATAAACTGTAGCGATCGAACCTGAAGTTCTGGTGTCGGAATTATAACCACGGCATAAAGTTTATGTTCGAGTCGTCAGACTGATAACTGATTTCAGAATCTGATTCACTGCTAGACATGATTGCTAGACAATACTTAGAACTTTAAGAATGTGAAGTTTGTCGAGCGCTGGCCGAATCGATGGAATGATATGTTAATCAAAGCAGTTCAGATCATCGAAGCAACAGCATCAAAGCTATAAACCGACTACCTTGTGTGACATCAAAAAGACGATTAGATCCAGGCTCCTGGTTATAAAAAATTACGACGGTACTGGGCCACCAAAAGCCAAATTCAACACGCCATAAAAACCGGACAATTTATCGAAATTGGAAACTTTTTTCACTAAAACACTACAAATGAAGAGTAGACAATACTTAGAACTTTAAGAATGTGAAGTTTGTCGAGCGCTGGCCGAATCGATGGAATGATATGTTAATCAAAGCAGTTCAGATCATCGAAGCAACAGCATCAAAGCTATAAACCGACTACCTTGTGTGACATCAAAAAGACGATTAGATCCAGGCTCCTGGTTATAAAAAATTACGACGGTACTGGGCCACCAAAAGCCAAATTCAACACGCCATAAAAACCGGACAATTTATCGAAATTGGAAACTTTTTTCACTAAAACACTACAAATGAAGAGTACACTCGATGAGCTGAAAATTGATTTTGGGGTTAGGGGCACTTTAACGTTACTCTGGCTTAAAAGTTTTTTTGAACGTAGCTTAAAAAGTTACTGTTCATGACCCAACGTTTCGACACTCCGATCTAGTGTCTTCATCAGGGGTTATCGTTGTGAAGACAGGTCACATATTTATACTCTCATACATAATTAATAGCGCCTACGCTCCGTTAAATCGTGATGACGGCGGTCTACTGCCGGAAGCCTATTTGCATCTTGTTGATAGGTAACGTCATCAGTGGTTGTACGAGAGTATAAATATGGGACCTGTCTTCACAACGTTCACCCCCGATGAAGACACTAGATCGGAGTGTCGAAACGTTGGGTGATGAACGGTAACTTTTTAAGAAGCTACGTTCAAAAAAACTTTTAAGCCAGAGTAGCGTTAAACTATGTTTAAAATGTCACTCTTGCGAGACAAATTAGCAGTTGTAGAAGAAACGAGCCCGCTATTTCCCTGTGAGCGGAGACAAAATGCCAACCTGTTGCCACTTGTTGCAACAAAATACAATAACTTTCGAGACAATGATTCAACGAGTTTTAGATATATGTATCTGGCTGCTTCGTATTCACATTTTTTTACAGTTTAAACTCCAACAAAGGTCTTGTTAAGGCCTGCCTTTTCCTTAGTTTGCGGAATTAAGAAGACATATAAGACGAAAGGTGAAGGAGCTATCATTGGTAAAGATTCTGACTTCAGTGCATTGGCTAAAATGAATCCAACCACTAAAGAAATCAACACATTTCGTTCTTTATCTAATTTGAGACGCCATATGGCCGTAACACACGCCGAAGAGAGCCCATTCAAGTGTTATATCTGTGAAAAGACATTTACTCAGTCAATCTATTTACTACGTCATGAAAAGACGCATACTGGAAAGAAACCTTGCAAATGTGATGTCTGTGACAAGACATTTTCTCGATCAAGTGAGTTACTTCGTCATAAAAGAACTCATACAGGAGAGAAACCTTACACGGGTGATATCTGTGACAAGACATTTTCTCGATCATTTACTTTGAAATGCCATCAGCGAACACATAATGGGAAACAATTATTTAAATGTGATATTTGTAACAAAGCATTTTCTTGGCCGTGTGCATTAGCACGTCATCAAAGAATGCATACTGGAAAGAAACCCTACAAGTGTGATATATGTGATAAAACATTTTCCTGGTTGTGTGCATTAGTAAACCATCGGAGAATACATACTGAGAGAAACCATTCAAATGTGATATTTGTGACAAGAAGTTCTCCCAGTCAAGTACTTTAATATGTCATAAAAGAACGCATACTGGAGAGAGACCATTTAAATGTGATGTCTGTGGCAAGAAATTTTCCCGTTCAGATCACTTGCTATGTCATAAAGTAACTCATACCGGAGAGAAACAATTCAAGTATGACATATGTAACAAAAAATTTTCTAAGTCAAGTAACCTATTGCGTCATAAAAGAACACATATTGAACAGAATGGTTTTAAATGTAATATCTGTAACCAGACTTTTGGTTATAAAACATTTGATCAACACATGTTGACCCATGAACTAGAAGCTACAGAACCAACTGGAATGGAATATATATGTTTGAAATGCGATGCCAGATTTGATCTGGTCAGTGCATTGGTAAAGCATGTGACCAAGGTTTGTCAAGGTGGTTCTCTCTAGTTTGAAACTGCAAAATATATTGTAAAATATTTTAAACTCTGAATAAATGCGTTAAAGACGATTTCTATGTGCATGCATGTGTAGAAAAATATTTAAAAAAACCCAACATGGTTGCGCTTCCAAGACTGCATGAACATGTATTAAAATGCCTCTTTTACAACCTATAACCAGGGTATATCGAGTATGGGTGGCGTGTGCTGTTAGGGCGCTGCCTCTTACTGCTGCGGTCTAAAGTTAAGCCAGGTTAGACGGAGTTAGTACTAGGATGGGTGACCGTCTGGTAATAAACCTGTTCTCGAGCTTTGGGCTCATGCGAGTATTGGTTAGTCGGAGTCTTCCCTGTGCTTCGAGGTTTTTACCGGGTTCCCCGATTTCCAGCTCCGTAAAACCAACATCTAGATCTTGAGTTCTTGACTGTAATCCGTGGTCTGACATGTGTCGTATGGCGGCTGCCATACGACACAGGTAAATTTCTCTTGACAAGTCCCTTGTGGGAAGACGTAATTAATATTTATGTTGTATGTATGTCACTCGATCGATTCTAACAATCAGCTGTTTATCTTTGCTACATTGGATATGTATTTCACACCTTAGGAAGAATTCTAAAGGCCGATTTAGACGGCAGAACTACTTTTGCCTACAACTGTCGCAAACGTTTTGCAAACGAAGCTACCGGTTACCGGAAGCTACCACGTTCTAACTCAAGAGAGCTAATTTATTCAAAACCATCCCGCATGCAGCCTTCAGTTTAAGGTTACTTTTTTCTCTTTCAAATACAATTTTCTTTTTCGAACACTGCTTTAAACTCTAACAGCTGTCTGTACATCTCGCTTGCTTTTTCTTTGTGGTTTTGGCGTCAACAAAACGTTCCAAACCCGCCGGATTAATCCGCTTCTGATCCAGTGAGCTCTTATATATATAACTGGAGTGATTGATATCTTTGTGGCAATCTTGTTCCCAGAGCCCGCGATCTCCTTATGGGCCTGAAGTATGTATAGTTCCAGTCTTCTACACGGTCTTGTCACGTCTGATCCAGTGAACTCTATATATACCTGGAAGGCTGACTCCCAATCAAAAAGTGAGGCAAAATATGGCGGCAATGGGGAATTTTTGGACGTCACTTCTAGGTCCCTACGCGGTCATCTTGGATGTCAGTCTTAGTCTTTTTTTGCAAGCGAACCATTCATTTACTTTATGGGGAACTGCGTATGTTTACCGTTGGCACAAATTCAAATGGAATATCACTATAAAATTCATTAAATATATACCACGACCCATAGAATTTCGACGTAAATGTGTTTACTTCTGGTTAAATATAACCTCTTTATACTAAAAATAAGGAAAGGCTGGCAACTTTCAGTAAAGAATATTTTAGACGACGCTCATTTAAAGCTCCGTAGAATACACAAAGGCCGTTCGATCTCGCGACGTAGTATATTCGTAAAGAACTCGGCTTTTGGTTCATAGACCTTATTCAAAAATGGCCGCCGAATTAAAATTCTTTTATATAAAAACATATAAATTAGCCCTTATGAACTCGCTTTCATGTGTGAAATTCAAAAGAATTTTTACTTTAAAACGAGGTCATAAGGGCTAATTTATATGCAAATAAAAGAATTATAATTCGGCGGCCATTTTTGAATAAGGTCTATTGCTCTTTCATCTTCTAATACACCGGCTTTGGCTTCACAAAAGCTCTCACCCTATGCGTATATACGAACGGCCGGTGTCACTTCAATTTGTAGGAACGTTTCTCGAGCTGCGAAGATGAACGTTTGGGTCGAAAGAGCAATGAACTGAAAGCCAAGTTATTTAGTTCTTGACGAATGTACTGATGACAATTTTAGCGAGATCGAGTGGTTAATATTTTGTGGATTTTACGGAGCTTCAAGTGAGGGCCGTCTGAAATATTTCTATGTCTAAATTTGAATATTCTCTGTGAGTCTAAATTTATTTCGAATTTCTATACCCTGTTCCCAGAGGATTTCTCTTGCAAGTACAGAAAGTAAACACAAAAGGAACACAACACTGCTCGCGCTCAAGAGGGTGTGCGTTTGGGCTGTCTGTGGTTCGGCCGCGAGTAAAAAGACTAAGACTGACATCCAAGATGACCGCGTAGGAGCCTAGTGCTGACGTCCAAAAATTCCCCATTGCCGTCATGCTTTGTCTCCCCTTATATATACTATGACATTTTATTGTTTGAAAAATATTAATTAAGATCTCACATTTGAGGGATCTAACCAAAAAGGGTATAATTGTCAACGACTCAACACCTTTTTGGGATTTATCGGTCATAAAGTCTTTTTTGTAGTGACAAGAGAGCTGGGAAGGGCTTTAGAGTTACTTGATATAGAGGTAAATGTTTTACTAAAATTCGACTACGGTTGGACTGACATTTGTCGTTAATTGTAATGGTCTTTGATTATTATGAATGTTTTTGTTAGCGCGTCCTCATGATATACCATCCTGGTTGTTTCGGGTTTAAATTTTTTAAACCTGTTATAGAAAATGTGAACAACATGAGAGATGAACTGTCAAAAATAAAGTCTATTTTTTTATTTAGAGAACTACAAGTTGAAATACGGCAACATTTCCCTAGTTTATATAACAATTCTCACAGAACTGAGACAACTGTGGACCTATAAAACAGGTGCTGCAAATTGTTTAAACAACTTTAAAGCCAAACAATATTAAAAGTATTAACGAGAAATGGTTTACGCTAAAATTTCCCCCGCTTCGGCTGCACGAGGAGGTATGTGAATTATTCGATTCTGTGATATGTAAGTATTCATAATTTGTGTTGCTGTTAATGTATATAACATTCGTCTCTTAAGCCATGTTTACACTGCAAGCCTTAATTGGCCTGACCTTGGCCTAACTTTGGCCTACTCTTTGGCAGTGCAAACACGTCCTGGGCTGGCCTAGACCAGGCCTTGGCCAGAATATCTATAGGCTTGCTTCTTTTGTTGGCCTATGCCTTGGCCTTGGCCAGGCTTGTGCCAGTGTAAACACGACACATTTACCCCCGGCCTGGCCAAGGTCAGGCCATGGTTTGCAGTGTAAATACGGCTTTAAAGCCGAGCATATAAACGGGCAATATTCGTCTGAAAAATCGTCACTTTGCCGCCGCGAGGAGGAAGTCCGTCAATCACGCCTCGCGACAGCAACGTCATTGCCAAAAATTCAAAACATGAACCTTCGGAAACGATTGGGAGAGGTTTTGGGGTGCTGTCGCGATGCATGATAGACGAGCAATTTTCTTCTGGCGCTGGTAACGCAACTCGATTTTATCACCATTGGTTGCCGCGTGAGACGAATATTTCCCGTGTATTTGTAGGTTTACTTTGATCTTTCTGTGTTAGAAAATAGTGGAACAAAGTAACAAACAATCAAGGCTATGAGCATCCCACGATTCCAATTCATTCCCAATACCCGTTGCGGTTATTACCCAAAAGCGCATTGCGAGCTTAAACTGAACAAACCGAGATTAACCAAAAATATACTTATATATCACATTACCAAATCTATTACACGCGGTGACTCCTATATATGCTTTCTCGAGTTTTGGCCCTCTGTGGCCAAAACCCTGCGGGGGCAATTGGTAAAGCTATCAATTTATAGAGCTTTCCTGTATCTCATTCTTAGTTGAGATACTGACATTTGTTTCTTGTGGATATTTAACCTCGGCAAGAGATTCACCAGACGGAAAACGTAGTCTTATTATAAATATAAGTGCCCAACACAAAACACGAATAAAAGCCATTAACACAAGGACATAAAAAACATAATATTTAATAATCTAACGTTTCGTTGTTTATGCTACAACATCTTCAGAGATAATGATTACAAGATATTAATTTACAGGATGTACAATAAACAGAATTCTAATTACATACATATAGACCAATCAAAATAAAGAACTAAAAATACATACTACAAGCTAATTATAGGTTAGGAGGTGAGGTAACACTGAAGGTGTCAGGAGGTAAGAGAAAGTTAAAATAAGTAGAGGGGTGCTGATCCAATATTGCCGTTGAGATGAAGTTTAAGTTTGTTAATTAAAAGACTTTCGCGTAAAAGAAGCTCAGATTCAAAAGAGCAGGAAGAAATAATATTATAATCACTAAAAGAAAGAGGATGCCCCGTCTCATGATGATGGGCAAGAATATTACCACGGGGTGGACTAGCGAGTTTTTTGCCAGTAAGGGCCGAAATTCCCATGTGTTCAGAAACGCGTGTGTGCTGTCACCTTCAGTGTTACCTCACCTCCTGACCTATAATTAGCTTGTAATATGTATTTTTAGTTCTTTATTTTGATTGGTGTATGTGTATGTATGTAATTAGAATTCTGTTTATTGTATATCCTGTAAATTAATATCTTGTAATCATTATCTCTGACGATGTTGTAGCATAAACAACGAAACGTTAGATTATTAAATATTATGTTTTTTTATGTCCTTGTGTTAATGGCTTTTATTTGTGTTTTGTGCTGGGTACTTATATTTATAATATGATATTTAACCTCTTAAGAGTCGTAAGAAAGGTTAGATAAGATCATTATAAGTGAAAAAAAGCTGAATTCAAGCCACAAGTGTCTTATAACTTTGATAAAACATTGATGTTTTATTAATCAATATTTTAACAGTATTAGTATTTACAAATATGGAATAAACATTCATTTCTTTTTAATTTTCCCTTATGAATTATTAATGATTTGATAATTATAAATTAAAAAACAGCAAACACATATCTTTATCACATACATCTAAAGACATGCACTCATCAAATTCTTTACTACCGAGGGCTCTCTCATTGACAAGTAAAATCGTCTGGCGTTAAACAGAACAAAATACTAAACGGTCTGCATATGGTTAAAAAACAAACCATACGGTAGGCGAAGATTAAATATAGATATCCTTAGAATTTTTAGTATGTTTTACACGTAATACGTAAAAGCATAATAAATTATAAAGGCTTTTGTAATATAATAATTGTTCTTTATATGTGTATATTGCTCTAGTGTTCTTTTGGTACATTGGTTCTTTGTTCATAAAGACTTCCAGTACGTTGTTTCTTTTCATATATCCTGCCTTTGATATAATTATATTGTCCCTTTGTATGTAAATACTGTGGAATGTTGTTCCTCTGTGCATATAAAATACTTTGCTATGTTCGTTGTATAGATATATCTTAACTCTTGAAATAGGTTCTTTGAATAGATGATGAGTAAAATGACATTAACTAAATAATTAGACAACAAGCAAAATCTTATTCGCGGGCTTTAGCCTTTATTTAAGTACATCAATGTAGGGGTTGGGAAATTAAACATGAAAACACAAAATATATTATTAATTATGAATGTAGATATGATCAGTAGAAGTCAGTTTTGACTTTTGAGCGCATGTTACGCAACATGGAAAATAATTATTTTCTTAATCAAAATAGGAGGGAAATTGGGTTAAAACTTTGCAAAAGATCCGTAATTCCTTTCTTAATTTAACTGAAAATTGTCATGGCCATAGTCTGGTTCAACATATCTTTGACGCACAGGTATTCTAGCATAGCACTTGCGGCATTCTTCAACAGTTTCTCCCATCGTACGTTGAATTATCTACATACTTCTATTGGTCGACATCTGCTACATGTACATCAAGATTGGTTATCATAACAGATAAGGCCATAGTCCTAGTGCAATTGGTTTCTTGGGTTACACCAGTTTAAATGTATTTTCCTATAGTTTGACGGCGTGACGCACAAGTGTTTAGTGAGTTACCACAATTCTGTGCATTCCAGAACTGTTCTTCCCGCATAAGTAACGATATAATTGAAATCAGTTATGTCCCTACGCAGACAGTGTTGAAACACAAATCGAAATATACATGGTAGTAAGGTTGGATATACCGCGGTGGAAACATGGGACGAGGGCCCTTCGACAGAGAAGAACGAATGATCCTTGCTCAACTCCTACGTTCTATGTTTCGGCGGGAAAACATCGATCCAACTACATTTCTATGAGCGTAAAACATTAGACCTTCACGATTTAGCAACAAGAACCTTGCCTAAGCTTCCGTTAAAAAAAATGGAACTGTGATGTCCGAGAACAGAGCCTCTTGCTCCTCACCTGCTTGTCAGTTGAGCGCGACAATTTGGCCTTATCTGCATGTAGTTAGAGAGATAGTGAAGTAGTTGATCAAGCTTTTGAACAATTCATGGAACTACATGACACTAGATTAGAAACCCGGCAGATACTTTGCACTCGGCAGCTAGAGGTCCTACAGAGGATCAAAGTATTGTTTAATTGTCACCAATTGTTACAACAAAGAGAGGCGGACTTACAAAAGTTCAAATACAAGCGAATTCAAAGTAACGAGGATCACGTGGCATTATTTAATAATTTCAATAACATGACCATAGAAAACTTTCATAATGGATGACACTTTAAATGTTCTTTTATGTGCATCTAAATGAGCCTTTTTGGCCTTGTTAGGAAGCAATAATTTTTTTGAATCACAGACATGCAAACAAGGCCAGAAAAGCTTTTTATTTAGATGTACATAAAAGAATATTTAAATCAGTCGCATTATGAATGTGGTCTATGCTTCGATAATTTTCAATTTGCCTGACAATTATAGGCATTATATAGCTATGTTTAGTTTTGCCAATGTGTCAGGGTTAAAGTGTCACTAAGACGAAAAAATCGTGAATCTAGTATCGATACGAGTAAACTATAATTTCCAAATGAGGAGTACTGGCGTTTTTAGTTTCACAAAATATTGTCTCATTCTCAAGATATTTAAGTTTCTGAAACATGTAAATTAAGTGCCTCGTGGGGTCATTTTCTCACACAGGCAAAAATAAGATTTACAAAATGAGTAATATATCTGAAACTATGAAGTGGAAATAATCCAAACTTGCACAAGTATAGTTATCATAAAAGTACACTCCTCTGTTCGCATCATGTTGTTCTAAACCGTTTAGAACCACGAGCATTTTTGCTAAAAAATTATAATATTAATTTTATGTTTCTTTTCAAAAGAATATGATTGAAACATTCAAAATACAATATCTGTGTGTATACAAATATTCATGTCAATGTATTGCAGTAAAGAGAAAAGGAGAAAAAATAAACATTTTTGTTTTACAAATGGAGTTTTTCAGTTTTGTGAAACTGAAAACGCCGGTATTCCTCATTTGGAAATTATAGTTTACTGGTATCAATACTAGATTCACGATATTTTCGTCTTAGTGACTTAAGAGCCAAAAATTTCTGCTCATTTGAAATGTCACTAAATAAATTCCCAACGCAGACAGGTGAAGAATCAGACATAGTTTAAAGTGCCCCTAGCTATATCAAATCGTGGCATAATTTCTAGTGTTTCTGCGAAAACAAAATTTAATTTCTTAAAAAACTCCCATTTTTATGGCAGTTTGAAATTGGCAAAACAGCGATCTTAGCTGGCACACTTCCGTGAAAATAATTCGTTTCGAGGAGGCTGGAGCGAGTGTATTTTGTGACGTCACGCAAGGTACTCTAGACTAGCGCCTTCAAGGCTTTATACTATAAATTTCGATATCTACAAATATTTGCGCTTGCTGTATCGTTAGAAAACTTGTGAAAAGATGGTGTTTAGTTGTGTTGCTGCCAATTGTACGAATAAAGCTAGTCTCAAGAATGGTGCAAGTCTTCACAACCATTCCATATTTCAACGATGAACAATCTGACGCTAAGAAGCGAAGAAAAATTTTGGTTGATTAAGATTTCGTGAAGACAAAACGTGTCTTCGAACCTTCGAAAACTTCAACACTTTGCTCAGATAATTCCAAGCCTAAGGAATTCGAGAGAAGATATTGCGTGTTACATGGTCAAACAAAACCGATCTATCAAAAATTAAGGACTGGTCATCTCAGGATTTGTGTATTTCCAAGTATTCATGACCAAAGACCAGAGTGTAAACATATCGCTAAACACCATTCGCTTATTTCCAATGTTCTTCTGTTGTAATATTCCAACCAGTTCTTCGTCGGCCAAAGTGTTCGGCATATTCTAAGCTGGAGTTTAATACCTTCCTCTCGACATGAATATTCATGTTGACTTTCAGCGACATTGATTTCTGCATCTTCTATCACACCATATCCACAAATAAAGTTTACGCCGTGTAGTTCCGACACCGGATCTTTAGGTTCGATGGCTATAGATCCGACATTGACATAACGCGTGCGAAATAGTTTACTTTGAACTTTGTGCTTGTCGAATCTTTTCAACAACCAGCACAAGGCCCGACATTATTTAGTCTTTTGAGTTTTGGGCAAAAGGCTAAAAAGAAAACTTAACTGGCGTGGAAAATTTATCCATACTGATGTTTCTCGTCTGAAAGATGCATTGTCGTTGACACACTAGAAACCCAAACGTGTTGTAAGAACACGCATTTTTGTCCGCTATAGTGACACGCCAAAAGCGTGTTCAACACGGCTTTGCCGTGTTGTAATACAAGCGTGTTCTGTGTAGAAGCGTGATGCTAGAACACGTTATTGTGTTGTAACAACACGTCAATTTTGACACGCTAAAAGCGTGTTGTAATACAAGTGTGTTCTGTGTAGAAGCGTGTTGCTAGAACACGTTATATTAAGTGTGTTGTAACAACACGTCAATTTTGACACGCTAAAAGCGTGTTGAACACTTCAGCGTGTTCCAAATTCACGTGTGTTGTATGAACACACTATAACGTGTTACGGTAACACACATCATGTTTTCAGAACACGCACCCCCAAATGGCGTGTCACTATAGCGGACAAAAGTCCGTGTTCTAAATTAACACGTTTGGCGTGTTGTATTTGGCGTGTTGCAAGTTTTAGCGTGACACACTTGCCGTGTTGCAGCTCGGACATTTTTGGTGTCTTGCCGATCTCTGAAGGCGTGTTCTGCACCACAGACGTGTTGTGACCTGATGTGTTTGGTTCGAAGGCGTGTTCTGCACCACAGACGTGTTGTAACCTGCTGTGTTTCGTTCGAAGGCGTGTTCTTAATATTAAACACACAAACGTAACAGAATGGAGGTTTTAATTCAAGTAAGCAGCAAACAACATAAATCTATTGTTATAATGATTTATAGTTCAGGTCTTCTGGACGCAAATATGCAACGCAAATGTTTTGTTTTTCTAATGTCAAATGTCGAAGTTTAATCCAGCAGATTTTAGGCGGGCATAAAATGTCTGAAGTTTGTTTGATCTTGCAACTTTTCTTGATTTTGGAGCTTTCTCTCGTTGGATCTTTTGGAGACTGTTTTGGCCCTTATCCATTAACACAGCATCCTCCAAAAGCAGTGCAGCGTTCAGTGTTTCTTTGCCATACTGGATGTTGAATACATAGTGGGCTGCCAGCCACAGCTTCAGTAATCCAATTACAGTTGGACTACTGACTTGGCATATGAGAACTCTGTCCACATAAAGGAAGGCCTGTTCAATCCCCACCGCCGATTTCGTTGTGACCAAACACGGAGTGTTGATGACACTGGGCTGGGAGTCTCCTGACTGCAAATTAATATGTATCAATTAGTGGAACAATATTGGATGTAAGTTTGTTTAAATATTATACATGTATAAACAAAGTGTATGTATAACACTGCATGTGCCTACATATTATATTTTGAAATGTGTTTAAAGCTAAATATCAATTGTATAGGTGATTGAACTCACAACCTTCTAATACATATAGCAGGTGATATTTATAGATAGATAGATAGATAGATAGATAGATAGATAGATAGATAGATAGATAGATAGATAGATAGATGGATGGATGGATGGATGGATGGATGGATGGATGGATGGATGGATGGATGGATGGATGGATGGATGGATGGATGGATGGATGGATGGATGGATGGATGGATGGATGGATGGATAGATAGATAGATAGATAGATAGAGAGATAGATACAACGATGGATGCAACGATGACTGTCATTGGTTGGTTTGTGGTCACATGACCTTAGCTAAATTCCAAATTTTCAATGTCCACTGAGCGGGCAACAATTGAGAACTTATGCCTGCTAGGTCAATAAGTTTTCAATTGTTGCCCGCTAGAACTTTGAACTCTTTACGGCATCCTATAAACAAAAGCTTGTTTGGTACGAAAAAAGAATATTCATAGGTCTTCAAAACATGTGTGAAGATTAACTTGAGAAATGTATTGCTGTTCTTTTGTTCCGAGACTCATATTTGTTTGGTTGAAGTGAAATTACGGAGCCAGGCGATAGCGTTTGTCTTTTGTATACTTTCCCTTGATAAACGTCGAAATTATTCAGCGAAACTAAGCTATATAATAAAAGACTTAATGTCTGATCCCTCGGGAAACAGTTAGTTTTGTTTTCCCTCGAGTCTCGATGTTTCCCTCGACTTCGTCTCGGGAAATATCAAGACTCTCAAGAAAACAGATCTAACTGTTATCCCTCGGGAGCAGACATTAAGTGTATATAATTTATGTGATATAACTATCAGGAGAATGCAGGTTTGATTACCGAATTGCATAATTCATGTATGTACATATAAAGTTGTACATACTATGGTGCATATATTTTTTTTTATGATGCAATTTGGTAATGAAACCGGCATTCTCCTGATAATGCTTTCCTTCACTGCTGACTGCTGTAGTCCATGTACACTACAGTAGCTCAATAATATATGGCTGCAGTATTATTTGGCTTTAAACAGAGGAAATTTCCTTTTTAAATTCTGACTTGATCACATGCACATGCCAAAAATTGAAATTAGAAATCCAAAGGTCACAATTTATTAAGTTAAGTTAAGTTAAATTTCTAGCTCCCAGTTGGCCCTTAAAAATTGAATATACATGTATCTTTCTGACATTTGAGTTTACTACCTTATAATTTTACTTTGACAATCACGTATTAAAAAATGTTCAGGTACCTGTCTCATCATAAAAATCGAATGATTTTTTGCTTTATTGATTTCCTACTCTGTATATTCAATCAATTGCAGTTGTTTGGCCTCACTCAGGTCTTCTTCCTCACCGTTATTTGTACTACTGGTACATGTTGTTCCTGAGTTCATTAGTTTTCCAATGCTTACAAAAAGAAAAATAATGTATAATTATGTTTTATTGTACATGTATGTAAACCATTTCATTTTATAATACATATATCATAATTATGGAAGAATCAATTTGTACATTGTCCCCAAGCCCGGGCGTAGGGCCGAAGGCCCGGAGCCCGGTGAGGGTGCTAATCTCGACATGCGTGTAGTCCACTTTACACGCGTGTAGAAAAAGCGAGAGAGACGAAATCTGGGAGATAGTTTAACGGTGTCACGCGGTAAGAATAGTTGAACACTGGTGACTAGCGACGAAGAAAACTAGTTTCACGTTTTCGTGCTTTCCCTTTGCTCGTCCAAACCATAAATCAGCTTAACTATAAAGCTAACTTAAAACACTACCTTTATAAGCTTATGTAGACGTGGTGTTTTTCATTGGCATTGCATACATCTTTTATTATTAAAGACTCATCACTCATGGAGGTTGGCGATTTTTTTGGCTGTATTTCCAAATTTTCGACTGAAACGTTGTCTGTTTAATACTTCTTTCTAGAATCCGATTCTATCGAATTGTTTTTATCTCGGACTGTATTATAAATGTAATTTTTGAGCTGATGACTTTTAATCCTGCTTTTGCAAAACAATGTATGCATAGGGAAGCCATTTAAAGCTTGTTAAAAACATAGTCAATCAAGATATGGTCTGGAAACGCTGCTAAAGTCTTAGTAACTTCTATCTTTTTGTTTGCCTTTATGCATTTTTGTGCACGGCGCACGGTCACTGAACACATTGTATTTTAGTATAATGAACGAATTGTCCAATAGCAACCTTTCAGTTCAATCACTCAACCGTGCTATTTAAATATTAATAAACCTAAAACAAAGGATGTGCACGGTGTAAGGTACGGTTCAACATAAAATCCCAGCTCATTATAGACGCTTTGAAGTTTCCTGAGTTTCCAGACCATATCTCGATTGACTATGTTAAAAATAATCCCTTTTGAAACCTCCTAAAAACATATTTGGTACAACCAGAATTTAATAACAAAAAAGTATTTGATAAAAGTAGGCAAGGGGTCGTTGTATTCATGTATTTCTAGTTAATTTGTTATTTAAACCCTTTCATTCCCATCGGTGCCATTTGGCACTTTTATTTTCTACTCTGTCTAACATCAGAAGGGAAGACCTCCTGACATGGTGCCGTGGGAGTTAAAGGGTTAAGTTACTGTACAGTTTGTACCCTAGCTGATTTAAAGTGCTTGAAATTATTATTTAACAGAGATGAGCTCTTGTGTTAATGTTACAATTTACCTTTCAAAGAGCAACTTAATCTTCCCATCTAAATAGTCGTCTAAGTTTGGCTCACCCAATACCAAACTTGCTTGATAAATTATCTGTACAAGAAATAAAATCCCATTAAATAACATTAAAGACAATATATGTTGTGTGCAAGTAGGGTTTTTTACCAAAAATATGCAGGTTGTCAGGACTGGTTGTGTATGTGATGATGAAGCAAAAAATAAGCTGAACATTGCACCTTGTAATGCAATGTTTTATACATGTATAGTGAGGTTAGTTAAAAACTAGGGCTTATTTGCACAGAGCAAGTGATATATTTGCAATGTACACTGTATTTGCAATGCCATATTTTAACACATCTTTAAATATTTTTTGTGCAACACAACATTCAGTCACGAGGGGCTATAATTTGATGGGCTACAAGCAACAAGCAGTTTTTGTATTATTTGACCAGGTTGCATGCAAATTGCCCATCCGAAAAAATCCTATAGGAAACTGTCTTTCCTATAAGAATTTGGGCCAAAATCTAATAGGAATAAATTTCCTATAGGAAATACAATAGGAATTCCTATAGGAGGATCTCCTATCCTATAGGAATTCCTATAGGATGCTATAGGAATTTGGGCCAAAATTATAGAAAAGAATTAGAGAACAAAAGACAACATAATCTTTTTTGGGAAAAGGATATGACAATAATCCTTCTACAGGTACAGTACATGACAGTAGCTATCATGATATAAGTAAGTTAGTTAATTGAACTGTATGTGCATATAACAGACTAATTAGAACAGTGAACTCTATATAACTCTATATAGCTGTGGTATTGATAGTTGTGAAAAGGCATTTAACCCTTTTACTACTAACTGTTGGTTGGGCCTTTAGTATTTTACTCTAGCTAATGCCAGAAGATGTACTTGCTCATTGAGAGAAGAAGTTGAGTAGTGAAAGAGTTAATCCAAATAATACTTTAATAAATTACATACCCAAAATGGCTTTGATAAAACTGGGTAATCTTCAAGGATTGTTTGAATAGTAGGAACTGTATCAATTAATTCCTTGAAATTCCCTACAACTGCTGTTAGGAGTTGCTTGATGTGTTCCTAACAGAAAAGACTAACATTATCAATGTGCCTAGACCACATACAAAACCAAATGGTGGACTAGCTATTATACTGTAAAAAAAAACCCAATTTAAAATTAATGAGATTGTATATCATTATCAGTGAATAGTATATATTCGTGGGCACACAATCTTATACTGGACAATGCTCCTGTTTTAATTTGGTTGGAATTTTTTTTGACTACTGCGAATTTGAATATTTCAAAGATTCTCTCAAGGAGATTTCCATTTTTTTTTGAGATTCCCATAACTTTATTACACACATTGCTATTGGTGGAGGTTTTTAGCCAATAACAATGACCTCCATACGAAAATGTGCTATAAAATATTCTGTGGAATATTCAATAAGAATTTGGGACAGATTGACTCTTAGAATATTCTACAGGATTCTATAGAATTTTAGAAATGCCACAGAATGTTCTATATTATTTATAAATCCAATGAAATATTCCATAGAGTCCCAAATTCCAATAGAATATTCTATAGAATTCTGTAGAATATTTTCGTACGGGGGCCGGCTAGCAAAAGAAATTAGAGAACAGTGGTGGCCACTTGGGAGGAATTTAGGAGGGGGTGGGGGTGGGGGGAATGACAATATTCCAAGTACCTTTGATGGCTTAGTCTTTTTCATTTCTTTTTTCAGCTCAGAAAGAGTCCTAGACAGCAACGTGTCATCAATCCTTTCTTGCTGAATAGAAATAACAACATCTGCCACTGTTGATAGTTCACGTTTGATGGGGGATTTTGCCAGTCTTTTGTGATTTCTAACACTTTGCCCCAAATCTTTTTTCAACTTTGTCTAAATGAATTGAATACTGTACATTTAGTAAATACAGTACTATATTAAATTCTTGATTAAACCCAATCTCGTTCCCAGAGCACGTTTCCCACCCGGGGAAACGAGAGGCTCTGGGAACATCGATATTTCATTGGCTGATGAACACAGTGAACTCTATATATAACTCTAGCTTCTTCCAGATACAGTAAACAAGAATGCTGTGATGGCGTGAAAGGATTATCCGAGATTTCCCGCCTGCTGGGTAAGGGGAACGTGGGCTCTGGGAACGAGATTGGGATTAAACCATTATTAGGTTTGGAAATTTTGAGACCTGAACCACTCCCTGAATAAAATGAAATCATCTGGCGTTTATCCAGTCTGAGAACAAACTTTACAGACTCATTGCCCGGCTTCAGACTGTTAAAGAGATAGGTTTCAACACTTTGAGACCTGGACCACTTACTGTGCCGAATAAAATCGTCTCTGGCGTTAGCCCGAATAAAATACTAACTAAAGACTCATTGTCAGGCTTCAAAGTATTAAAGAGATTTTAAAGGTTTTAACACTTTGAGGCCTGCACCTCTCCCTGTGCTGAATTAACACGTGCTCGTTTGTATATATATCTATATATATATATATATATATATATATATCATCAGTCGCTTGATGATTCCGTTTAGGGTGAAACCTCTGGTAGCGAAGACTTTAAGGTAACCATACTTCATGTTGGAAAGTGCTCAATACCCTATTTGTTGTGCATTGAGAAAATATTGTTGTGCATTAACGAAATATTGTCGTGCATATTATCGAAATATTGTCGTGTATTTAACGAAATATTGACGTGCATTGACGAAATGTCGTTGCGCATTGACGAAATATTGTCGTGCATTAACGAAATGTCGTTGCGCATTGACGAAATATTGTCGTGCATTGGCGAAATGTCGTTGCGCATTGACGAAATATTGTCGTGCACTGAGAAAACATTGCTGTGCACTGCACAATCTATTTGTGCACTGCGAAACTTATTTAGTGCCTTGACAAATTATTGTTGTGCATTCCAAAACGTTTAAGTGCAGTGAGGAAATATTGTTGTGCATTGTGTATATGGGCCACCGTACATAAAGGTAGAGCAAATAGTATAGTTTAAGTGGGCTTACCTCAAAATGTTGAGTGTCGCAACTGTCAGTTTCACGCGGGGCGTCTTCACTCAGGTGACTAAGTAGTTTTGATTTGTGGGCCACTTAAATGGTTTTGGTGAATGCATTCCTCAATAGGTTTTGGTGGAAAGGTGGCCATGTGGGCGGTGAATTCCTCAAATTCCTTTCCTTGGTTTGATTGTTGATATTACATTTATTTTTATGCCTGCGTGTCGAAATGATTTCTGATCTTTTATTGAGTAAAAAGTGTTTGCCTGCTTTCATGATACAAGGTTTCTCTTCCAAACATAAAGTGCATCTGCCTGATCCTCCTGAAGAACGCGCGGCATCCTACTCAGGAGGATCTGAGGCAGATGCAATTTATGTTTGGAAGAGAAAGTTTGTATCCACTTTAGTTTCCACTTACATAGTTACAGCTTGATCCTGGCAATATGATTGCATCACTCAAGTCTGGAAAACGCTGCAACAAGTGTCGGCAAAGAGAATTGTAATCCTGTGATAGGTCACGTTTAAAACTTAGATAAAAGCGAGCTGATTCTCGAATGAGCTGTGATCTATGCAGCAGAATATTTCCTGTTTGTTCGGCATTGGTTATTACTTCTGAATATTGTGGATACGGAAGAGGTTGGGGTAAAATTCCTGATTCCAATGGCAGCTCTGTGGTATCTGGAACTGGTGATGATGACGAAGCTTGTAATGATGTTTCCTTGATATGAAGAAAAAAACCAAACATCATTTGTTATAATTACTACTAATATGGTGACATATACAATTGTATAAACATATAATTATGTTAATTCACCTTTTCAGATAAACAAGTTCTAATCTTATGTAAATTAATTTTTATTTCCTAATTGTCAATTGCATAGTAGCATATTACTGCAGTTTTATTTTGTAAAATGTAATGCTGATAAGTACATTAAATAATTACCTGACCTTCCACAAGAGAAAAAACAATGGCTGTTGTTTCCTTGATATGAAATAAAAAACAAACACCATTTTTTACAATTAGATAAACAATTAACTGATTATGTCAATTTAACATTTCAGCTAAAGAAATTTCCATATAAAATGTTTTATTTTTGGGTTAACACCATGTTTTTGTTGTTTTTTTAAACATGGTGTTAACCCACAAATAAAACATTCAAACCCTTCAAAAAACATATATATTAAGTTTTAGTTATATACCTCGGTTATTGTAGACGTTATTGGTTTATTTATGGTCACGTGGGATTGGAGAAATGTTTCCTGCGCGGGCAAAATTGCAACAATTGTTGTCCGGCTCGGGCAACAACTGAATTGGTAAAACAAAACCTAATGTTTCCCCTGTGACCAGACATTAAGTGTATTATATTATTTGCTATAATCATCAATTGTATTATGTACTGGCTTAGACAATTATTGCACTTAGTCACTGCTGTTAATTTGTACAATGTAAATATGCCGATAAGTAGAAATAATTACCGGACTGCTTTCCACAAGAGAAGAAGGAATGGGTGATGTTTCCTTGATATGAAATAGAAAAAAATCCAAACACCATTTCGCAAGTTATCACTAAAATCTAACATTGACTGAATGAATATCCTTGACGGTTTATGAATATCACTAAAATCTAGCATTGACTTATGTATATCCTTGACGGTTTAACTTGTATTGAATAATTACCTGATTTTTAATGCTGGACAAGATTTTCATAACCTTAAGTCGTTTTCCAAGTGGCCTAATGTTAAATACAAAAAAATAGGAAATTCGTTAAAAATTAAACGAACGGTTTGAAGTAACAATTGCTCTCAAAATTGTAATAAATAAATGCATTTGCATTTCACAGAATATACACGCAAGTTTATTATAGACCTTTTATGATCACCCAATGACGTCAAATTCTCTTTAATATGCCTTTTGTTTTTGTTTTGTTTTGTTTTTCAATTTCATATATTGTAAAGTATATTTAATTACATGTATAGCTTATTGAAATAAACGAAATTGGAAAGGCAAACGTCATTGGGTGGATGTAAGAGTCTACAGTTGATGCACAAAATGTACTATTCTTCAAAATTAAAACCAGTGTGAACCAGTGTTATTTTTAAACGTCAAATCATAGATAATAGAAGGGGAACCGGATAGGATATTTAAAACGATGCTTGGAGAGAACTTGCTATGGTATTAATTAGAGACTTATAAGCGGCTAATGCACCTAACGGGTGATCCTGCATTGGCCACGATCAGCCATTGCTGAAATTAAATAATAGTGTGTAAATATCACTTAAGTTCAGTAGGCCGTAGTGTCGGATTTTAGCCATCGGCTTCATTAATCATACGCTTATAAGCGTATTACCACAGCAAGTTGTGCAAACATCGTTTGAAACGATTTCTTAACATTCTTACTGTATCGAGTTTCAACGACAACGGGGCTTCCCAGTTTATACGAAGGGAAAACCCCAACAATTTGAACTGCCAGTGAAATGCCTCAGCGAATACTTTTACATGTAAGCTACAATAAACCAAATATTTATCAGCTAAATACTTAAAATAATTCCGGATTTTCGGATACTTCTTTATACAATATTTGCTAAGTTTTTGCCCCCTTCTGCCCATCGTATTCCCAGTTTCAGTACCAAAGTGAATGTTTAACAAAGATGTGAATGCATCAAGTATCGGGCGAAAATGCCAAAAACCAGCTGATAAAATGAAAGGCGACAGGCGTTTTAATATATGAAAGTATTGCCAATCAGTGTATCTCCTACAAATAGTATAACTACCTCAAATGTCGCACCTTATTCCCATCTTGTCCAACATGTCTTCCGTGAGAAGGCAAAGTGTTGTGTCGTCGATTTCCTCCTCTAAGGTATATAGTAGTATCCTTTATATAAAATTACTTTTTTTTCCTTCCACAATAAATTTGAAACAATGAATACTGTTAAGTCTCGTTTTTATATTATATTAGGGGTGGTCAAGCAACAAAAATTATAATTAATTGCTCTAGAAAAGCGATTTCGTTGCACAAATTTGCAGAATACAACATTTTCACTCGAGCTTTTGAGGTATATGCTGAATCATTTCTTTTTGTTCCCAAGTCTGAAAAATAGAGTCTGTGTCTGCTAATACAGTAATACGACTCAGAGAGAATATTTTTGACACCAGTCTTCAATGCAGTAAGTTAACAAAAAAACTGTTTCCTGTGAAAACCTTTTGAGGTATCTCAATTATAAATCAGGTTGAAATTGTTGAAGTGAAGACAGTGTAGACCATTACCTATTGATGGGGAGGGTGTGATAATCCAGAAATCAAGCAACCAAGAAGAGAATGCAGTGCAAATAAAGCAAGGTCGTGCAATTAAAGTTTACACCCGGTATGCCCACAGAAGTTTTTTAAGGGTATACTGTGTATATTATTTTATGTGATTTTTTGTCAGTAATGTCACAACAATAAAAAATTACAGCTTATTCTGAGTGAGGATGAAAATCATGTTTTTGTTGTAGAAGCAACAATGAAAGCTGAAAAGCCTTCTGAATGTGGAGACACACAGTTCCACATTGTTCATGGAAGTTCTACAACTAAAAACAGGTTAACATACAACAACTTGCTGCAGATGGCAATAGTTGTTTGCCTAAACAAAGAGAAAGATTTATACTTTGTTAAAGTTATGTCAGTAATCAGGATTAGACGGTGAATCTGGACCACATAATTTAGGGAGAGAAATTACATTGTCACCACACTTGACAAACTTATTGTCAATGTTAAGACAACGTGAGTGTTTGATGTACTTTACTGTTCATATAGAAGATTGTGGTTTTTTTGTGCTGTATTTGATTTATAGCTACTATCCCAGACGAATGTGACAACCGATTTCACTGGACCGTTCATGGTTGAGATGCTGTAGAGATCAGATTTGCCTCAACATTAAACCCAATTAAAAGGAAAAGACTATGACTTAGTAACATTTCTTCCCTACACATGTGGGGTTATCAGGGGCCCACTTTTTTTTGGGTGGGTGGGTGGGTGGGCGTGGGTAGAATATGTTTGGGCCCCCACACTTTTTAACAAGGCCAGTAATATATATATATATATATAAATTTTATTTAAAAAAATGAACGTTGCTACTCCGAGTTTCACGCATTAAGCGATCATCAGGCAACTGAAAGAAGTTTCACTTTAGTTTCACTTTTTTTAACTAAAGTGAAACTTTTTTCAGTTGCCTGATGATCGCTTAATGCGTGAAACTCGGAGTAGCAACGTTCATTTTTTTAAATAAAATTTATCTTGCTCTACCTTCAAAAGTATCGAGCACTCTGTGGTCTATTGTAAACGACTACTTTAACTATTATATATATATCTATATATATCTATATATATATCTATATATATATCTATATATATCTATATATATATCTATATATATCTATATATATCTATATATATCTATATATATATCTATATATATCTATATATATCTATATATATCTATACATATCTATATATATATATATATATATATATATATATATATCTATATATATCTATATATATCTATATATATATCTATATATATCTATATATATCTATATATCTATCTATATATACTGTATCTATCTATATATATATATATATATATATATATATATATATATATATATCTATATATATCTATATATATCTATATATATCTATATATATCTATATATATATCTATATATATATATCTATATATATCTATATATATCTATATATATCTACATATATCTATATATATATCTATATATATCTATTTATATATATATCTATATATAAATAAATAGATAAATAAATAGATAAATAGGTAAAATAATCCAAAACATGGATAATCTCCCAGAAGTAGAGTGCTCAATACAAGGTTGTCACCGTGTAGAGCTTGGTATAGTGATATATTTAAAATTATCTAAAACATCTAGTCATTACACGGTGTTTCATGCTTAACGCAATCATCAGACGACTGACGGACTATGGCGTGTCACTGAATAAATATGCTTGTGAGGCGGAAGTGTTAATTGTCAGGCGGTATTGCCTTGAAGTTACACAATAAGTGCTTATTAACATGGCGACAGTTTGATAAGATTTCGTTTCTTTTGTTCAGGAGGTTGAGTTTCTGAAAAATAATGTGATATTTTTCAGCGAGGCAGAGTTCGCATCTTTTGGAGCCGTTTTTGAAGGCAGGCGCTCTGTCCAGGATTGACCACTTTATTTCCATGTTGGTGACGTTGTTGTCTCGCAGGTACCAGATATGCTTTGAAAGCTCTGTTGCGTTGATTTTGTTTCGGTAGCGTAGTGAGTTTCGATGTTTGTAGAGTCGGTCTTTAAAAGAGTGTTCTGTGAGTCCTATATAGTTTGAGTTGTTGTCGTCCATGTCGTTAGTAACTTGCGCTCGGTATACTAGGCATTGGCTGAGGCATTCTCCTTCGAGGGGGCATTTCTC
>OZ035997.1:80790768-80798268 GCA_964035015.1 Corallium rubrum
ATTTCGCTTTGAAGGATGTTTGAAGGATATGCCTCTTCGGATAGTCTCGGTCAAAAAGACAGATTCCTACGGGCGCGTTGAGACGACCCTGGTGTACTCTGGGACGGACTGTATAGAATACCATTCGTCTGTACCAGGGCGCTTATATATATAAAGTGCCCTGCTCTGTACCTCATCATAAAAACTTTGCGTTATCCAAAAACTGGCAAAGCACGATCAAAATTTCAAAATTAAGTTTATAAGATAGCCTAAAGTTTATTTAGATATATCAACTAAGCTGTTTTAAGTCTTTAATATGCGTAGAGAAAAACTGATTTATGGTCTTGGTGCATGTTTTATAATTAATTGTCTCGTTTCCCGCCTTTCCATGAGCGTTATTTTCTCACTGGAGTTTGGAAAATGACACGAATATGTTCCATATGTCAATATGAAACAGAAAATGATAGCAATTATTGCCAGCACATTTTAAAATATCACAAGTCAGAGCCAAATCTTAAAGTTGTTTGTGCATTCTGCAACCGGAGCTTCAAAAAGGAGAATTCATTTAGAAAACATATAAAACGAAAACATCAGGTAATAATAAATGTTCTGCTTCAAGCAAGGCCTTTTGTCACGAAGTGAAACATAATTTATAAGTTCAATAAAATTGAATAGAACTTTTATATAACCGTTTAATAGGTTCATTTTCAGTTGGACCAAGAATTGCCACAAGAAGATATTGGAAATAATGGAGGAGCCCATGAACATCGAATCGATGATGCAAAAAGTCAATCTGCAAAATATCTTTTGTCACTGAAAGCCAAGCACAACATCAGCGATACAGCAATTAATGAAATTATGGATACCACCCAGGATTTTGTTTCAAACATTCTGGGCGTAGTGGAAGCGGGTGTTGCAGAAAAACTTCGTGAAAATAACGTACAACTACAGATCGACTGCAAAGCAATGTTCGACCATGAAGAAATGTTTGCCCAACTATCTTCATCTAAAAAACGGCTGAAATACTTCAAAGATAATTTTGGTTTTCTGGTAAATATTTCTCTTTTTTAAACTAGCTCTGAAAATCGTTATGTTTCCCCAGCCATGGGTAAAACAATATAATATAAATATACAAATATTAAGGCCGGACAATTAAAAGTGATGGAGGGGGGGGGGGGGAGGGGATTAGGCGCGCAGGAATTTATTTTTGTCAATTTTTCGTGCAGGAATTTTTTTTGTGTGTAATCCTTTGAAAAATTTATGTTAATAGTGCTGCAGTATTGGCACTGGGGCACTGCACGATTTTTTAAACTTCCTTTGCCATGTGCATGAATAATTTCTAGTTCAAATTGCCTTTTTTTGGTTTCGCCCTCTCCATTTCGTTACTTGTATTCCGCCGCGTAGCTGTCGAAAGTCGAAAGCTTTTATAAATTGCAAGCCTTTTGGGGAACGGAAGGAGTTCAGTTGATGTGCTTTAAAAATTACAATGTTGAATATTCTTCTAAAGCTGGAACTACCATAATTTCTCTATTAAGCCTGTTTTTTTTTTGTTTTTCCAAGCTTCTTTAATGGGGGCGTAATAGGGAGGCGGACTTATTAGAGAGGGGGGGGGGGACTTATTTCAAATAAGTACAAAAGGTCTGATTCTCTTTCATTTATCAACTGATTTGGGGAATGGGGGCTTAATAGTGAGGGGGATTAACTATTTTCTGCTTCCAGGAAGGGAGGCGTAAAAGAAAGGGGGGTTAATAGAGAAATTACGGTAAACGTTATTCCTTGATATGAGTTTCATTTGAAAAAAAAAAGTTTTTTGCAATTGGTTGGTTGCGTGGCGTTCGTGGCCAAGTCGGTACTACATTAACACTGCTGCGGAAGGGCAATCCCTGACAATCTTGTTTTAAAATATTTTTCGTTTGCAATGTCTTTCTCTGTTAAGTAATAATAAACAACATAATAAACTGCAAACTGGTAAACATCAAATACCAGGGAAAATCTTTCAACAGGTAAATCGCTTAACAACAGTAGTCCATCTCGAATTAATCAAAATGTCAAAATAATGTAGAAATATGCTAATTGCAACAATTTTTAGGAGCCACGAACTGAGGTATTGGGCGACAAATGGATATGGAAACACGTCAAAATGAATGGCCAGAAAGTCAGACAATTGGTTAAATCAGTTTCAAAATTTTATTACATTCCCCTTATGGATAACTTGCAGGTAAATACTGCACGTTATACCACATGTATATCATATCAGTGCACATAAGTGCACGTACTATATCAACTAAATTGCCATCCACAGTAATTACAAATTTTCCTTCCCCTTGACGATACCTGCATATATCTTACCGTACGGTAAACACTGAAAGCCACTTGATAAAAACAGAAAGTTAAAAAAACTATTCTATTTTTTTAGAATTTACTTCAAAATCCAGATTTTCTAAGTGAAGTAGAGAACAACCACACAAGAGAAGACATTACGGCAGATATTTGTGATGGGCAATTTGTAAAGACACACCCAATATTCCATACAAATCCAAATGCGCTTCAAATCATAGGTTACTATGATGAAATTGAAGTTGCTAATCCCCTTGGTTCGACGGCTTCAAAGCATAAGCTTGGTACTGTTATTTACTGTGGGCTTTTTTATATTATATTTCATCAAAATACAATGCCAATTTATGTAAATTAATACTATCTATTTCTACTCCTAATATATATAATTATATAATAATTAATAATATACTTATATATATATATATATATATTTATATGTAATGTTTACAACACGAGCGGCCGTGTTGTATTGAATATACAATCACGAGCCGAAGGCGAGTGATTGTATATTCAATACAACAAGGACGCGAGTGTTGTAAACAACTTGTGAAATGAATAAATAGTAAAAATCCCTTTGGGATATTGAGATGCTAATTTGCTAATTAGTTACAAGCACTAGTGGTTGTATCCAAAGAGTATACATCACTAGTGCTTGTAACTAATTAGCATCATTGGTTTTAGTTTGTATGGGGTTTACAGGGGTATACATGTGACATAATTTCTGAAATTGGATTGGCTGCAAAACTCATGAATTAGTAATGAATTTCACAAATATATATATATATATATATATATATATATATATATATATATATATATATATATATTTCACAAATATATATATATATATATATATATATATATATAATTTTTTTTTATAAGTATTACAGGGTTGTTTTTACTGGATACTTGGAAATATTCAACCGAAATATCGCTCGACCATGAGAGCAATTCAACTCTTTGCTGTTGCAAAAACAAAAGACATAAAAGAATATGGAGTGGACAAGATTCTAAGACCATTTGTGGATGACTTGAATCAATTGGCCATGGTGAGTAAATGACTGGTATTACCTAGCGCTCAGCTGCCAGTACTAATAAAGTCATGGCATTGACGCAATTACAATTGCATTGTACGTATTGGTTTTAGGATGAAGGCGTACAACTTATAACAGCAAATGGTGTACAAATGTTTAGAGGGACACTTGTGGCATTTGTAGGAGACACGCCAGCAGCCAATTTGGTAGGAGGGTTTAAGGAAGGAGTTGGTGGTGCAATGAGAATGTGCAGAACCTGCTACTGTTTCAAGGATGACGACCAAAATGAAATCCCTGAGAAGGTTAGACAACATTAACTTATACTTTATTTGAAATAAAGAAGAATCAAAGGCTACAAAACTTCAAAACCTTTGAGCCACAAAATATTCAACAAAAATCTGACAGTCAAAAACCATGAAATGTGGTGATATATTTGATCTGTATTATACATGCAGGGCTATTAAGTGTATATGAAACTAAAATTAAGTTTGTCTTATTTGAAAGAACTCTTAAAATAATGGGGAATATCAATTTACAGCTTTTTCATATTTTACTTAGTTCTTGAGATATTTAGACTTATGTGATATTCAAATGAGATAACTTATGGTTCGTTTTCTCACTAATTAACATATTGTAAAATTGCAAATATTTTTAAGATTATTGAACACAATCACTTGAAACTTTGCATATTGCTACAGTTCATACAACTAAACATGAAAGACAAGTTACAAGTGATTTCTATCAATTATCTTAAAAATATTCACGATTTTCGAATATGTTAATTAGAAAAAACGAACCATAAGTTATCTCATTTGAATATCACATAAGTCTAAATATCTCAAGAACTAAGTAAAATAAGAAAAAGCTGTAAATTGATATTCCCCATTATTTTAAGAGTTCTTTCAAATAAGACAAACTTAATTTTCGTTTCATATACACTTTAACTGTCAAAGGAACAAATCAAGGGGAGCATGCATTTTGTCTACCGTACATAACCAGCTCACAAGCAAATGCCAAATGCTGATCATGTGTCATGCATGTGCGATTCACCCCCAAACTGTCTCATTTTGGCCTGAGAGGGTGAAACAGGGTGTGGTGAAATTTATAGTTGGAAATTGCCTAATTGTAAATATTATTTATTCTTCTTCTATTGTTTCTGTTTAATCATTATAGTATACACACAGCAATTGCCAGATCCGAATCCTGCAACAGCACTTGGAGCATGTTAAAAATATAGAAAATGAAGGACTTCCAAACAACATTCGCAAGTTAATTATTTGAAGGTGGTGGCATTTATACCATCAGGTGTTACCCTCTTTAAATAAGGTTCTTTCTCTATTTATTCATAGTTACTGGTCTATGTTTTGGGGTATCACACGACTTAGCATACTTAACGATGTGAGGTATTTTGATGTGTGTAAATGTATGCCACACGATGTCATGCACATTCTCTTGGAAGGAGTAACACCACAAGAAATGAAGCTTTTCCTACGGTATGTCATAGATGATTTGGGTCTATTCACCATCAACTGGCTATCGGAAGAAATAAAGAAGATGGATTTAACTGGAATTGAAGCAAAAGATAGACCATCACCTATTGACCGTGTCATGTTAAACTCCACCGGCCACAAGCTAAACCAATATGGTCAGTATATATTACACAAATTAAGATCAAGTATTTACATGTATAGCGTGAAATCAAACCTGAAACTAGCTCTGTGACAGCCCAATGGCTAGACTGACACATAAGTAATTAATATTATTATGTGGTAACACAACCGGTACAGACCTGTTACAACTTGACTTAATAAACAAATGTAAAACTTAAAATATCAGCTAGTGTTTGTTGATTATTTCCACAAGTCCTTGCAATATAACATTTTTCAGAGTAACATTCTTAATTTAAATTAATTGAATGTTACTGACAGTAAAGCAAATATTCAGAGCAACTGTATATATTTAATTAGTTAATGATTAATTACATTTTTAATCAATTTTAGCTGCACAAATGATTACCTTATGCAATATTCTCCCATACATAATTGGCAATATTGTACCTCAACACGACAAGAAATGGTACTGCATGCGATTATTGCTCACTATTACTAACATGTGCTTGCATGGCAATGGAAACAACAATAGAAGACGCAGTAACTTTGGCAACGCTTATACAAGAACACCATATGCTGTTTGTTGAGCTTTATGGAAAAGATGCAACAACACCAAAATGGCACTATATGGTTCATATACCCCAACAAATTTTACAGTAAGTATAATACATGTACCAAGGCTTTCAAAACATTTTACAGCAGGCTGCTAGTCATAACTGGGAGCTATAGTTATCTCTATACATACGTGGGCTGCCCCATAAGAAAATTGGTTATTCAAATTGGTTACTTTTTAAATTTTAATATCACATGGAAACAATGTACTAATTTGGAAGTACTCTTCAATGTAGGCTCGATTTCCAGCCTTATCTCGACTCGCGGGACTTTACCCGCCCTCTACGAACGGCTGGACGCGTGAGCGGCTTGTTATGTCTGTGACGTATGCATAATTTACCCACGGCAAAGATATTTTTGTCATTCATCCAACCAACACTATAAACAGAGTCAGTGAACGATAAATCGCAGATGTTTGAAATGGCAGAAATGCAGCAAAGACACGACTTATAATTCAGTGAGCTTCGTGAACTGAAGCAAGGTGCAATCTTTTCTTACGGACATCTTTAATCAACAATTTATAGGCCCGCCATTTCACGAAGACACAAACGGTCTGAAACGGTATTAATGTAAATAAACAGTCTGACATTCACCAGGTTCAATTAGCTTTTTAGCATCTTCGTCGTTCTATAAATCGTCGCCGAACTCTGCCGTGATTCAAACTGACTTGAGAAACAGTATCTGATCATCTTCCATGAAAGAAATCAAAGGTGAAATCAAAGTTGTGATTGATTTCGAGTTAATATCAACAAACTATTGACATTATGACTTAAATATCAGTGATTTTCCTGACCTGGTAGGTTAAATGGCAAACACATCTTGGCCACTAATGGTCACGTTGCAAATCTTTTAAAAAATAATCTTCAAAAGTTTCGAAAATTCGGTCGTACACCTGGGCTGTCACGATGATTTATACAAATGTTCAATAATATATGCCTGCTGAAAATGTGCAGGCGCGTTTGTGATTGGTGGAAATTGACAATGACAAGCTCACGAGCCCAGCCGTGATTTCGGGGGCGGGTCGCAACCCGAACTAAGGCTGGAAACCGAGCCTATCTTCAATGTCATTATGGTGAAAGCTAAAAGTACAGAATAATACAGTATTACTATAAATAAGTTTTGTGGAAACACCATGTAAAAATTATTTAATTTCCTAAGTTTTCTGCCTGTTGACTCTTGAAGGCCTTCATCAAAGCAATAACAACAAGCTATTGGCTCACTTCATTTATAAACTAAGCAACTTAATGACATGAGCCAACAGTTTGTTGTTATTGCTCTGATGCAGGCCTCAGGGGTGCCAGAAATTCCCCGACACAGGGACTAAGGTCCCTGACAGGGGGGCTAGTAGGGGAGTCTGGGGGCATCCTCCCCTGGGAAGATTTTCAAAATATGAACATCTAGAATAGCTTTTTCCATCTTCTCCATGCAAAATTTATCACAATAACCGACAAGCTACAGCACCTACATGTATTTTCATATGCATCAATAAAGAAAAATTTGTTGAACACCTAGTGTGGTCATTAACCTTTGCCATTTTCATTCAATATTGCAGACAGAAAATGGAATTTTGTGTGTTGTAATTATTAATACTGTTGGCTTCTACCCAATACATACCATATCCTGTGTTTCTAAAGGAGTTTTATTTCACTATTAAAGCATTAATTACTGACTTGTCTGGCTTACACAGTTAAAAAGTTCTTTGCCAATTGTTAAAAATACAATTTGTCTTCCAGATCATTCCCCGACAAATCTGTAAATCTGTTAATTTTCCTCAATAGGGGCACTACGGTTCCCCAATGGGGGGGGGGGGGGTATTTAATAATTACATTATCACCAGGAAAACTTTCAAAGAATTAATACAGTATACTGTTGCTGCAGAAACAATTTTCTTGCTTAAAAATTGATAAGGCAATTTGACATGTATATAC
>OZ035997.1:80803268-80875768 GCA_964035015.1 Corallium rubrum
CAAAATACAATAACTTTCGAGACAATGATTCAACGAGTTTTAGATATATGTATCTGGCTGCTTCGTATTCACATTTTTTTGCAGTTTAAACTCCAACAAAGGTCTTGTTAAGGCCTGCCTTTTCCTTAGTTTGCGGAATTAAGAAGACACATAAGACGAAAGGTGAAGGAGCTATCATTGGTAAAGATTCTGACTTCAGTGCATTGGCTAAAATGAATCCAACCACTAAAGAAATCAACACATTTCGTTCTTTATCTAATTTGAGACGCCATATGGCCGTAACACACGCCGAAGAGAGCCCATTCAAGTGTTATATCTGTGAAAAGACATTTACTCAGTCAATCTATTTACTACGTCATGAAAAGACGCATACTGGAAAGAAACCTTGCAAATGTGATGTCTGTGACAAGACATTTTCTCGATCAAGTGAGTTACTTCGTCATAAAAGAACTCATACAGGAGAGAAACCTTACACGTGTGATATCTGTGACAAGACATTTTCTCGATCATTTACTTTGAAATGCCATCAGCGAACACATGATGGAAAACAATTATTTAAATGTGATATTTGTAACAAAGCATTTTCTTGGCCGTGTGCATTAGCACGTCATCAAAGAATGCATACTGGAAAGAAACCCTACAAGTGTGATATATGTGATAAAACATTTTCCTGGTTGTGTGCATTAGTAAACCATCGGAGAATACATACTGGAGAGAAACCATTCAAATGTGATATTTGTGACAAGAAGTTCTCCCAGTCAAGTACTTTAATATGTCATAAAAGAACGCATACTGGGGAGAGACCATTTAAATGTGATGTCTGTGGCAAGAAATTTTCCCGTTCAGATCACTTGCTATGTCATAAAGTAACTCATACCGGAGAGAAACAATTCAAGTGTGACATATGTGACAAAACATTTTCTGAGTCAAGTAACCTATTGCGTCATAAAAGAATACATATTGAACAGAATGGTTTTAAATGTAATGTCTGTAACCAGACTTTTGGTTATAAAACATTTGATCAACACATGTTGACCCATGAACTAGAAGCTACAGAACCAAATGGAATGGAATATATATGTTTGAAATGCGATGCCAGATTTGATCTGGTCAGTGCATTGGTAAAGCATGTGACCAAGGTTTGTCAAGGTGGCTCTCTCTAGTTTGAAACTGCAAAATATATTGTAAAATATTTTAAACTCTGAATGAATGCGTTAAAGACGATTTCTATGTGCATGCACGTTCAGAAAAATATTAAAAAAAAAAAAGGGTTACGCTTCCAAGACTGAACATGTATTAGAATGCCTCTTTTACAACCTATAACCAGGGTATATCAAGTCATGGGTAGCGTGTGCTGTTAGGGCGCTGCCTCTTACTGCTGCAGTCTAAAGTTAAGCCAGGTTAGACGGAGTTAGTACTAGGATAGGTGACCGTCTGGTAATAAACCTGTTCTCGAGCTTTGGGCTCATGTGCTTCGAGGTTTTTACCGGGTTCCCCGATTTCCAGCTCCGAAAACCAACATCTAGATCTTGAGTTCTTCACTGTAATCCGTGGTCTGACCTGTGTCGTATGGCGGCTGCCATACCTACAACACACGAAATCCGCGAACGGTTGATGGAGCGCAGCGACCGAAGTAAAACACACTGTTGGCCTATAGGGGAGGTGGGTGGGGCGTTTTGCAAACGAAGCTACCGGTTACTGGAAGCTACCACGTTCTAACTCAAGAGAGCTAATTTATTCAAAACCATCCCGCATGCAATCTTCAGTTTAAGGTTACTTTTTTCTCTTTCAAATATAATTTTCTTTTTCGAACCCTGCTTTAAACTCTAACAGCTGTCTGTATAGCTCGCTTGCTTTTTCTTTGTGGTTTTGGCGTCAACAAAACGTTCCAAACCCGCCGGATTAATCCGCTTCTGATCCAGTGAGCTCTATATATAACTGGAGTGATTGATATCTTTGTGGCAATCTTGTTCCCAGAGCCCGCGATCTCCTTATGGACCTAGTGAAGTATGTTAGTTACGGTCTTGTTGCGTCTGATCCACTGAACTCTATATATACCTGGAAGGCTGACTCCCAATCAAAAAGTGAGGCAAAATATGGCGGCAATGGGGAATTTTTGGACGTCACTTCTAGGTCCCTACGCGGTCATCTTGGATGTCAGTCTTAGTCTTTTTTTGCAACCGAACCATTCATTTTCTTTATGAGGAACTGCGTATGTTGACCGTTGGCACAAATTCAAATGGAATATCACTACAAAATTCATGAAATATATACCACGACCCATAGAATTTCGACATAAATGTTCTTAACTTGCCTCTGCTTAATTTCTATTTGTTGATGCTTGTGTCTTTCTGACTTCCGACTCGAGTTTCAACTATATTTCGACGAGATGTTTACTTCTGGTTAAATATAACCTCTTTATACTAAAAATAAGGAAAGGCTGGCAACTTTCAGTAAAGAATATTTTAGACGACGCTCATTTAAAGCTCCGTAGAATACACAAAGACCGCTCGATCTCGCGACGTAGTATATTCGTAAAGAACTCGGCTGTTGGTTCATAGACCTTATTCAAAAATGGCCGCCGAATTTCTTTTATATAAAAACATATAAATTAGCCCTTATGAACTCGTTTTCATGTGTGAAATTCAAAAGAATTTTTACTTTAAAACGAGGTCATAAGGGCTAATTTATATGCAAATAAAAGAATTCTAATTCGGCGACCATTTTTGAATAAGGTCTATTGCTCTTTCATTATGTGCGTATATACGAACGGCCGGTGTCACCTCAATTTGTAGGAACGTTTCTCGAGCTGCGAAGATGAACGTTTGGGTCGAAAGAGCAATGAACTGAAAGCCAAGTTATTTAGTTCTTGACGATTGTACTGATGACAATTTTAGCGAGTCGAGTGGTTTTTGAGGATTTTACTGAGCTTCAAGTGAGGGCCGTCTGAAATATTTCTATGTCTAAATTTGAATATTCTCTGTGATTCTAAATTTATTTCGAATTTCTATACCCTGTTCCCAGAGGATTTCTCTTGTAAGTACAGAAAGTTAACACAAAAGGAACACAACACTGCTCGCGCTCAAGAGGGTGTGCGTTTGGGCTGTCTGTGGTTCGGCCGCGAGTAAAAAGACTAAGACTGACATCCAAGATGACCGCGTAGGAGCCTAGAGCTGACGTCCAAAAATTTCCCATTGCCGTCATGTTTTGTCCCACTTTTTAGTCCTGGGTTTGAATGGAGTCAGCCTTCCAGGAACAGCAGGGAATTTTGTCTGCCCGCGCGTCGCGCGAGTTGTCGTGGGGAGTCTGGGCACAGAATAAGGATCAACCAGAAGTCCAACTCAGTGTCGGCACCTTTGATGTAAGCGTCCTCGGGAAATGTCGGCCTCGCGATCCCGGCGCCATTTTGAAAGTAAGTGCCCCCGGGAAATTAACCCTCTCGTCCTTGTGACCCTCGGGCTCCTGTATTCAATTACTCTTGGCCTTCTTGTGACCTTTTAATTAAATTTGTATTGTTATCTATATATAAATAATATTTAGTTAAGTAAATAAGTAATTCACTTTAGAAAACGATTCTTTGGAGATAAAAATCTTTGACCACGAGGTTATTAAAACTTCAGTACGCAGATACTACGGGTAAAACGTCCGTGGCAAAAAAAGTCCTGTACTCACGAAGCGGGTTTTATCTTTCTCGATTTTGCCGACACATTTGTTTATAGAAAGAGATGGCTAAAATTTTCGCAACTACGCATTGTTGAAATACATCGGGTACGTATGTTGTTAGAAATTTTATCAGCTTTGATTCGGTATATAGTTCAAATTTTAGTGTTACCTGTAACTTTTTAAAATGTTCGAAATGTTCTCACCATTGCTCGTAAAATAAGAATTATATAATGGGAAATGGACTCCTCACAAGTGTTATAGAATTTTGGATTTTGTTTTTAAATACTAAACGCACAGCCCTGAACAAGATATTAAACAAAGGGTACTGTCAAGTGCTATTCATGTCAGAACTTTTAATTTTCTTGCTGGGAAGTATTTTAAAATATGAAAAAAACATCATTATTTTGACGTGGACCGACTGAAATGGATGAATTTCTTAAGTTTGTTTTGCCTTTTGTTGTTTTGGCGTATTCTATGACCTCAGAAAGACTTCTAGCATGGACCTAAGATATTTCTTGAACAGAAGCTAATTCAAATATGAATGGAGTGGAAACGTTTGCAGATTTCTAGTTGAAGTTGAAAACGTTTTTGGTGCCAATTAGTGATCATACCTTTTGAACATATGAAAAAATATTAACTTCTATGGTCAATGGTCAGAACATTTTAAACATTTTAAAAAGTTACAGGTAACACTATGATTTGAACTATATACCGAATCAAAGCTTACAAAATTTCTAACAACATACGTATCCGATGTATTTCAACAATGCGTAGTTCCGAAAATGTTAGCCATCTCCTTCTATAAACAAATGTGTCGGCATAATCGAGTAATGTAAAACTCAGCTTCGTGAGTACAGGACTTTTTTGCCACGGACTTGTACCCGTAGTATCCGCGTACTGAAGTTTTAATAACCACGTGGTCAAAGAATTTTATCTCCAAAGAATCGTTTCCTAAAGTAAATTACTTATTTACTAAACTAAATATTATTCATATATAGATAACAATATGAAGTTAATTAAAAGGTCACAAGACGACCAAAAATAATTGACAACAGGAGCCCGAGGGTCGTAAGAACGAGAAGGCGAATTTGCCGGGGGCACTTACTTTCAATATGGCTGACTGGCGCATGCGCATAAAATAATGGGACACTTTTTTCTGCGAGTTGGACTTCTGGTTGATCCTTATTCTGTGGTCTGGGGACTTCAAAAACATAAACAAAGATGGCGGTGAATTGTTTTCCCCACCACCCTTATTTCCCCCAGAAAAAGGTGTATAATTTGTAAAACGGCTTGTGAAAGGACAGAAAGTCAGAAGCAGCCTCCCATAACGTGAAGAAATAGAAAGATGTCTTAGTCAATCGCACGATATTAAATTGGGTGACAACGACTTGAGTACGTTGTGGTCAACGTGCCGTGGCTCAAATGCACGCAGTTTAATTGAGCTCAAAGCCCCATTTCTACAATTTTGAGAACAAAAAAGTGTCGTTAGAATTTAAGAAAATCAACTAAAGACTGACAATCAGTAAAAATATTTTGTGGCAATGGGGCAGATTTTGTAGAAATTGACAATATTTGCATGTCGTCGCCGCAATGAAATTAGTAGCGTAGGCATGTCAAACTTTATTGTAAGATCTGAGTGAGACAAAAAAACTGATTATCCCAGAGCCGGGCGTAGGGCCGAAGGCCCGGAGCCCGGTGAGGGTGCTAATCTCGACATGCGTGGAGTCCACTTTACACGCGTGTTGAAATGCGAGTCGATTTAAGCGATCTGAATATTTGTATATATATATATATGTGTGGACGGACCACGCGCGGTGAAGATTGTGGGGCACTGGAAACAATATAGTTCCTGACAAAAAAGATTTGAAAAAGATTTGATATTATTCTTGACAAAAAGACTTGAGAAAGGAGTTTTTGGGATACGTATCCTTTTCAAAAGAACAGAAACAAATCAACGTTTACGCATATAAAGTCTTCAGACTTGACTAAAAGGAAACCCGTCAAACCAAGTCTCGAAAGAAACGAAGACAAAGGCCCGAAAAGTTTATAAAGCTACGGTAAAAATATAGAGCAGTCGTTCTCAGTAATCACGAACACTTAGTAGCAAAACTGTTGAGTTTCCCTGTTTACATCTATCACTGTTAATTTTGTTTTATATTTTGTGTGTCCTTGAAGTATCATATCCGGCATTGCATGTTTTTTCTTGCCAATGCCCGTTACGTTGTATTTTTTACCTGTGGCTGCAGTCTTATCTCCTTTTAAATGGCTTTCTTATTGTAAAACTACATATGACTTAGCGGTTGTTTATAATTTAGCATAAAAATGGAGAAGGAACATTTCTTCTTTTGTAAAACGTACAAAGACTACAAATGCTGTTGAACTGAATATTTATTAACATGTATGTGAAAACACTTTCAGCAATTCAGATTTCGAAATGAAAAATTGTTTTTGTTATATTAGTTTAAATAAATTTAAAATGCCATAAATGAATATAGTTTGAGTAGTTTTCAAAATGCAAATATTTTTAGATACCAAGCGATGTTCTTTGTGGGAAGAAAGAACTGTATTGCACGCGAACGAGATTGAGTTCAAACCCTGGTGGCAACGTGCAATTTTCTTCATCTCAATATAGTTTACGAAATATCATCCTTGAATTTTTCTTTGTTCTTTGTGGCATTTTTCTTCAAAAAAAATAGAGTGTTTTTTTTTATTTTAAATATTCTACCATAATTAAAACTATATTTTCATCGTTCCGACCATTCGCGAGGATCTGGGTACGAGAATGCGTTCCGACAGGAGTAGCTATTTCCAGGCCTCCAATAAAAAAGAGCGCAAGGGAGGGGGGGGAGTTGCTGTAAAAGCGAGCGAGGGGTTATTGCATTTATGTATTTCTAGTATATTACTATATGCGAACGGAATTATACATAAATTTAGCACAACATCAGGCACGTAGCCAGGATTTTGAAAGGGGGGGAGCCGAAATCAGAATAAATTTTTAGGGGGGTCCGGGTGCATACTCCCCCGGGAAATTTTGAATCGAGAGTCGCTGAAATGCCATTTCCTGGCTTTTGGAGGAAGATTTTACAGACTCTAAAGGCTAAAAAACGTCATATAAAATACTCAAAACACGCAAACGTCACATAGATACTCAAAATGCATACACTCAGTAGATTGAGTACACTGTTTACAGTTTATTTCCTGACACAATTGATATTGCATCAGTTTTGTAGTTACATGGCTGTCGTTATATATCAAAAGGGGGGGAGCCGCGGCTCCCCCGGCTGCCCCCCTGGCTACGTCCCTGACAACATTGTGGCAGTTAAGAGGTCTTGCTCGACATAAGACAGAATCTGTGTACGTTTTAAAGACAGCACTAACTAGTAAACAAGTCATCTGATGAAAGAATGAATACATAATTTACCCACTTTCTACAATTTTCCCATTACGAAATACCTCTCAGATATCAAAAGCAGTAATGGAATAAAAGGAAACCAGCATTTAATTTTGTGTCAGTAGGCAAATTTTCAGTTTATAGTCGATCAGACATTCGCTATCAATTTGACTCCAATGCGGCTCCTTCGTAGCATCACTTCATCTTCGATATTTACACACCTTCCTGCCTAAAATGTCTTCTTTTACCTATCGAAAGAACGTCAGTGTCTCCACTAATTGGACAACATAGTTTAAAACTCTGGTTGACCGACAGATTGTTAGTAAATCTTGAAGATATCTTGGTCGTCCTACTTTCTCCACATTTTCAAAATTTCGCCACAAACGACAACAAAACACGAGGAGCCCGCGATATTTTTTAACAGCGCAAGACAAAATTCCATGGTCTGATCCACTGATCTTTTATTAACCTGAATGTCAGGCCTTTATTTGTTCCCGCCTTCCGCTAAACCCGGCTGCGCGGGCAGAGGTGCGGGCGAGCGAGAGGGCGAGAAAAATAATGGCCTGAGGAAACTCTTAACAAAACTGTGGGGACATCTCACGGACGGGAGCTCTAATTGAAGTAAGGATTTTGATTGGTTCATTCAGATAAACAACTGCCCGAAGGTGCACCGTCAAGGTGCACACCGTGAGTCCGTGACAAGGTCATCGCCATTTTTCGAATCTGTTTATCGTTATCGTGTACGTTTCTGAAAATCTTTTATGATTTAAATCGTTTATGTCGGAAAATCAAATCATAGAAGGATTTTTCGACCGCTTTGTTAAATTCATTCACACATTTCGTCTATGAGTCTTTGAAATCAGTACAAACGACGTGCATTCGAAAGCTCGCTGTTGACAGCCAAGATGTCTTTGCTGTTTTGCCCACTGGTTTTGGTAAAAGTCTAACATTTCAGATATTGCCATTTGTGTTCTCTGAACTTCATCGACTTCAACATGGCACGATGAGGAATTTCGTTGTAGCAGGTGGAGACCTTGCGAAAAGCAGTCTACTTGGGTTCTTCGACCTTCGTTCAATGATATGGGACGATGGCTACTGAAGGCGAAGCCGATGCGAAAGTCCAAGTTGTTTATGGCAGTGCTGAACAATAGTTGTCAGAAAAGTGGACCCGTATGTTACAAAACGGGAATCTCGGAGCAGTTAGTCTTAGTTGTGGATGACTGAGTTTATACGGTCGAGACGTGTTTATAATTATATGTATCAATGTATTAAATGGGCTACCTGCATTCTAAAATTTAAATTCTAAAACTGTATAACATAATTCCCAAACTATTGCGTTTGTTTTTAATATAAAACATCAATATCCCGTCGATCCTTTTCTCCAACGTTCTAGCCTGTGCTACAAAATTATATATTTTATTAATTTAGTCGAAACTATATCAAGGCGGCTATCAAATCGTGTTTATCTTTTATTCGACTTCTTCTCTAGATCGGGTCTAGATACCATGGACAAACGCCTTCAATTCGAGCTCGTGTATTTATTGCAAGTCTATACCTAGACGACCTAGTCACCTAGGCTAGTCTGGACTAAAACCAGACGCGGAGAAAGACTATATATTTCCGTGGGATGAAATCAAAACATACGCTTACAACTCATATCAATCATACTCGTTCATATTTAAGAAAAGGTACGCGCTTGCGTATATGCGGATACTGGTATTTGGCTAACATGACTGAACAATGTAAATTGTATATTGCAAACACATTAATGTAGAAGAAGAAGATACAAAGAAGATACTACAACTTATTGTTGTAAAGTAAACATATGATGGTGATTGTAAGAAGCATTTAGAAAGATCTGCAAGAAACTGAATACCTCAAGCTGAGTGCTTTTGGGGGCATAATGAGCAAATTAGACTGAAATTTCAGCATGAATTTACAAGCAAATCACTTTAAAATAATGCTGCAATTGTGAATTTGATTGAGAAAACTGGCTGCAGGCTATTTAAACCGCTAAGGCTCCAAGGCTGGCTGAGATTTTCAGCCCACAATAAACTGCAATAAAACTTTAGACTAGCTTATGCCAGCCCAGCCTGAAATTACTTGTTCAGATCAACTAAATTATGTCAAATGAACAAGTCTATTTTACACCATGCATTTAAATTCTGACATATTGCTCATTACCAGAAATTTGGGACAAGATGGTGGCGCGCGTGCGTATTAAGGACCATAATAATGGAGATTCTCAACAGTAAATAACAAGGAGAGCACATAATTATTCAAATTTTGCTTAAACGGTGACATATTTCTTCTTTGCCCGACTCCATTTGACTTCAGCATGGACTAAGGAACAGTTATAACTAAAAAACTTTTGCTTACTTCGACGACAAAATACTTCCCTAGCTCGTCTTATTTTTGCACTGAAAGCGCCACTATCCATAGTGTTAGCCATAGTAATCTTTGCAAACAGGTTCTAGAAATTGGCCAAATTGACCAACAACGTTACGGGCGATGCGAAGTGCCCGACTCGTGTTGCATTCGGCATGAGTCAGTCTACTTCGAGAGCACATAAAGGTCCTCATTTATCTCTAGCATAGTACTTCCAAAAGCGTTTGAACTTGCTTGATTTCACAGTCCTCTTCGTGCACGATTTAGGCGAATTCTAAAGAACTCAATGACCTGAATAATGAGAAACACTAGAATACAGTAGAATCACACTCATTAGAAATTCTAGAATACATAATTATATTATTAGGCGAATATAGCCGCTGATCGAGAGCAGCTGCGGCACAAATGACCCAAATTTCTGGTAATGTCAAGCCGTGCAGCTCACTCTCATTTTAACATTTAACCGCTGAACTAGTTGGACGTTATTTGTAAATTATTGTACATTATTGATTTATTGAAAGCAAGTTACTTGTTATTATTAAATAGTCAATTGTTTACTGTCTATTTTAATACAGTACAGTTTGAGCACAGCTAAGCACGGAGGCTTTGTTTTGGGTTTGGTTTGATTTGATCTTTGCTTTGCAAATTTTGTGAGTACCATCACAGCCTGCACATTGACAGATGGAGTCTGATGAAATTGCAAATATAACAGTTTACAGTTTATACATGCACACCTAGAAACAAGAAAAACTACGTCAATGCTTGCAAATAAATAAAAAAAATGTATATACAATTTACCAACGTCGAAAAAAAGCCAAATAATTCCTAATGTTTGAGCCATACCTTCCTGTGTTAAATCTTCGTTCAACGTACCATCAACTTAAATATTTGAAATCTATATTCATGTGTAAGTTTTCTTACCTTCTAAATGAATCTTATCGTCCTTGAATAGGTCTTTATAATCGCTTTAACATCCACTCTTGTCTTCGATATTTGAAAAGCGTTGCAACACTCGAAATGATTTTTGATGACGCACTATATCACATTCGCTAAAGCGCTATTCGGCTTACGTTCGTGAACGTTCGTATCACGTTCGTACATACGAATAAGGCTTCAGATCGATGATCTTACGCCTTGATCACGTGATTGACGACATCTCTACACATAGTCAAGTGCAACCGGGTTTAACAACCAGTATCCGAAAAAATAGCAAGTGGGCCGAAGACGGTTTTGTTAAGAGTTTTCCCAGGCCTTTATTTTTCTCGCCTTCTCGCTCGCCCGCACCTCTGCCCGCGCTACCGGGTTTAGCGGAAGGCGGGAACAAATAAAGGCCTGACATTCAGGTTAATCCTTTATAGAGATCAGTGATCTGATCCAGTCAAAAGATCGCGTAGGAGACTGGAACTATACGTACGCCATGTTTGACTTCAGTCTTTGCCCGGTGAACGAACAGAAGATATCACTCCAGTTATATCTAGAACTAACTGTTCTGATCAGGACGGCCACCATGTTTGTTTTGCTCAAACCACTGGCCAGCTCGTTAAACAACAGCCTATTTTTGATATTTTGTACATCGCAAGTCTGTATGTTTTTAGCCAGTCACAGACGGGATTGTATCAGTATTGTAAAATAATATGCAATTATGATAGCTTGTGTTATCAACGCCGAAAGTGTCATCTGCCGAAGCCGAAGGCTGAGGTTTTCAGCCAATCATAGTCGAGATTATATCAGTAATGTATAATAATACACTAGTAGTTCCAGCATTATGTTTTGCATTGCGCAGCTTTTCTGTACATAATTCTGCAATACTAATTCAGGCTAAATAGTGCATCATGCAACTCATATCTCTGAAGACGTTGTTCGAGTAAACAACGGAACGTTAGATTTTATTAAATATTATGTTACTTTTATCCTGTGTTGGATAGCTTGTATTCGTGTTTTGTGCTGGGCACTGATATTTTTATAGATCACTTGCTGCCTTTCGAAAATATCGACGCATTGAGCGTAAATTGGGAAAGGGGAAGTTAGATTTAACATGCTTACGAACTACAAGATTCGTGGAGTTATTCCGCGTTTTTTGCAATTTAAAGTTGCCAACCATCAGCCGCGAAATTCTTACGCATACCAACTATGTCAGAAGAGGTTGCTGGCTGAAGAAATTATGATCAATGCCAGAATTCGAGACCTGAACGGTGAACTGTCTGAGATAACTCTACACTAAGAAACCTTGCACCTGTATCCTACCGGGAAATGCCCAAGTTCAGGGTCAGATGTCAGCTGTCCAGGTTTGGGAAGCCTGATCTCTGATTGGTCAATGTAGGGAATGGAATGTGGCGCTCTCAGACGTGGTTGGTGGAGGGGCGAACGCTTGACACGGCAGCGAGGGAGGCTAGACCCAGAGACACTTAATCCAAAACACGTGCATAAACAATTCGGAAAAAGAATAAAACTAAATGTTATGCATAGTTAAACAGTCTGACAATAAAAAACTGTTACCAAATAAGTAGCGACAGTTGTTGCTATGGCAACAATGACGCTTCAAAATGGCTTTCAATTACCCTTCAAACTAATTTAATTCGAAAAAAACTTTGATGACCCCCAATTCTTTTTTTATTAAAACTTCTCTTGAGGAGTGAATAATCAATTGGCCGATTTTAAAAAATTCTGCAAAACGAAATTTTTTAAAAATTAACAAACATGATTTTTCCGACTGCTTAATTTTTCAGACTGTTTAACTATGCATAACATTTAGTTTTATTCTTTTTTAGAATTGCTCATACACGTGTTTTAGACTCTCAAACTTGTATTTTCCAATTTTCAAGAAACTGTGTGGAGCCACCTTAATTAATTTTTTGTGTAATCTTATAATAATAATAATAATAATAGTAATAATAATAATAATAATAATAATAATAATAATAATAATAATAATAATAATAATAATAATAATAATAATAACAATAATAATAATAATAATAATAATAATAATAATAATAATAATAACATGTATTTATACCGCGCAAATTTAACTTTAAGGTTTTCAGATCGAAGGCATATTAAAGGCAGTAAACCGTACCTGAGGACCTAACATGAAGTACTAGTCCTATACACGCCGCTGAATGGTATGTTTGTTTTGACAAGCCGAAATCATTCAAGATAGTGAGCAAATGTACTGTATTAGCTGTCTGAACTCTGAAATGTGAAAGAATATTAACCATGCGTGAATATTCTGACTTGACTAAAAGAAATCCAACTACTGGAGAGAATACTTATAAGTGTCCATGCTGTATCAAGACATTCGATAATCTTCGACGTTTGAGACGTCATATGGCAACAACACACTCTGAAAAAGGTCCATTTAAGTGTGGTACTTGCGACAAGACATTTTCTTATGTAAGTAATTTAATACGTCATAAAAAAACACATACTGGAGGGAACCGTTTCAAGTGTGATAATTGTGACAAGACATTTTCCCGTAAAGGTAACATGGAACGTCATAAAAGAGCACATACTAAAGAGAAGCCATTCGAGTGTGATATCTGTCACAAAACATTTGGTCGTTTATCAGTCTTGAAGTGTCATCGAAGAACTCACACTGGAGAGAAACCATTTCAATGTGATATCTGCGACAAGAGATTTGCTCATTTATTTACATTTAATTGTCATCAAACAGCTCATACTGGAGAGAACCGTTTCAAGTGTGATATCTGTTACAAGTCATTTTCCCTGTCCTATAACTTACTACGTCATAAAAGAACACATACTGATGAGAAGCCATTTAAGTGTGATATCTGTTACAAAACATTTGCTCTGTCAAGTTATTTACTAGGTCATATAAAAAGAACACATCCTGCAGAGAAGCCAATCAAGTGTGAAGTTGAGTGACAAGTCAATTTCCCATTTCCCTACCAAGTTACTACTGTATGACATAAAAGAACACATATGAGAACAAAACCATTTAAGTGTGATATCCTTCATATGAAATTTTTCCCAAAAAAGGTAACACAGTACGTACTGTACAACTTCATAAAAGAATATGGTATATACTTAAGAGAAATTATTCAAATGCGATACCTGTGGAAAGGGCCTGCATTATCGAGTGACCAGTGTTGGTCTAACTAAAATGACCAGTTATCTTTATGATCCTAAAAAAGGTATTTGTATGTACATGTACCTGTCAGTGAGCAATCATTTTGCTTTAATGTACTATAAAAATGCGAGAAAGAAATTCCAGTTTGTTGTAGTACTATAAAAAGATTGATCAACTATTTCATAAATCATAGTCTTTCATACAGTAAATATTCCATTAAAGAAAAACAGTATTTGTCCTCTTTCCTCTACAGAGGCTTTACCGTATGTACATAAGGCAAACCAGGCAAAAGTGCACAGGCAAAAGTTCACAAGCAAAGGTGGGAGTGGGCCAAAGAATCTTGATCAGAGGAGTGTGATGGTATTTGTCCATGGAAAGAGCCAAACCGGCTTAATTGATTTTTCAATTACCTTTATGGGGCACCAAAAGTGAGTTATTGTTTAGCACCAATAAATAATATTACTTATTTTCTCCTGATTTATTTGGTGACCATTGTGTGATTTGGTTATATAAAATAAATATTTTTCATAGTTGTCTACCTTGGCACCACTCTCCCTCAAAATGCTGAAAGCAGTAAGAGAACCTTTGGTCAAAGATGCAGTTTTTTTTGTTCTGAGGCAATGAAGTTGCTAGGACTTGACCCCATTCTCTGATTGGCTCAGACATCTATTAGGGGATTAAACCTGTTAGGCAAGTTGGGATAATTAGATTACTGCAACATGAAAGTGAGATTAACAATGTATTCAACCAGAGGCCTTCCCACTTTCAGCATTTTTGAGGGATGGGGGGGGGGGGGGGAGTACACTGACTGGATGGTATAGAAACTCTGGGACCAGGGTAATAGTTACTATTATTACAGGCATTACTATTCAAACCAACAGAGCAAGACATAGATGTTTTTTTCATCACTTCTGAAGTGAAAGTTTCATTAACTGCAGATCAGTTTCAAAGCAATCATGTGGTGTATTCTTATGTACAGTACCACATGTAGTTTGTTACATACTTAACAATTGGATAGAATACAGTACACCATGTGATGATTGCTTTGAAATTGATCTGCGGTTAACAATGTCTACTGGTTTGAATACTGTAGTATTTAATAATTAGACAACAAGCCAAAAGTTTCTATGAACAGATAGATGCTGTTGCTTAGCGAAGCAATTTCTGGCTCTACTTATTGTTTCTGATCACATTTAGAAACTCATAAATTTAGTGAACAGTACATTGAAATTATAAACAATGTTTTTTTTCACACTTGGTGAATAGTAGACAATTTTATTTCTTCATGCTCGGCGAGCTTTATTAATTATATCAAATAACAAGATTATGGTATTTCTTTACACAGAGTGAACATTACATTTTTGACATTACAGGTACATTTTAAACACTTTTTTTTATATTCAAAACGATTTCTTTTAGTGCAAAGTTTCGCAGTATGGTGATGAGTGGCGAAAATTCACACGATACATACAGACTTTCCGGGGGTAAACTTACAAGGTTTAACGACATACATGCTTGTTCTTAGTTGAAAGACTAAAACTAGTGAAAGTGTGTGAAACACTAGTACTAGTCTTTCATGTACGACAAATATTTGTGTCGCTTAAAGATTGTAAGCCCTAAGGGGCGATAACAGACAACGGGGATTTGTAATTTTTTATGAAGCTCATGACAAATTCCCCACCCCCGGGACTTTGAAATTTGACAATTCCCCACCCCTGGGGAAAACACTAATACAAAAACACATGAGTTTTAACATCAAACAAATGTATAATTAAACACATTTTAACATCAAATGTAAATTAACTTAAACAGTGGCTCATTTCTGTTGCTGCTTCCTTTGAGCTCTAGTTTTTTTCGCTTTTTCAGCACCCCTGCGTCATTTTTCGTTAATTTTCGGCAACCTGAGAAATCTTTCAATGAATTCGTCGCCATTTTGAATACGGAATACTTTAGTTATCAGATTCCCATGCCTCCTTGCATCCCCGCCCTTTACCCCCGGGATAAAATTAATAAAAAAATTCCCCACCCCCGGGATTTGATTTTCTGCATTGTCCCCGGGGTTGCCCGAGGGGTGGGGGTGGGGGGTGGTTACAGGAAGATTTGATTCATGCATTATCTATGGATATTTCTTGAAGGACGTGCAAAATCCTGGTGCAGAATTGATATATCTTAATATATCGAGAATGAAGGAGGTTTCCCCCCAAAATATATTAGAATAGCACTGCTACGCGCGGTTTTGTTTGCGGCTGGCGAATACAACTGGCGGAGAAACGTAATTTTAATATTTCAAGAAGACAATATACTGTGATCAAGCCACAGTCCTCGTCAGCCTATAAAACAGGCCGGTAAATTTTACAAAATCTCTACGTGTTTATATTGATCAAAATCTTTCTTGGAATATTCATAAATTATGTAAAAAATAGCAAATGATATCGGAGCATTGAAGCGATCGAGACCTTTTGTTCCCTACGATTACTTCACAATTTACTCTCAATTTTCCCCAAGCCTAATCTCGACATCCGTGTAGTCCACTTTACACGCGTGTAGAAAACGCGAGGTAGACGAAATCTGGGAAATAGTTTATTTGTATATATATATATATATATATGTTTGGTACGGTGTCACGCGGTAAGAATAGTTGGACACTGGTGACTAGCGACGAAGAAAACTATAAGCTCTCAAACAAATAGTATTTTGCTTTCGTTTATTAAAACGAAACGAAATGGAGCACGAAGAAAAGGATACAAACAACCCGTTTAATATATCTTGAAGAGAAACCAGAGAACTTGAAGAAACCAAACGCCGTATGGTAAACAAAAATTCGATCTGAATTGCAGTATTTGTGGTCACTCCGTGGTCAAATCATTTTAAAGTTAACGGTAGGATTCTTGTTGTTTTCAAGTTTTCGCTTAACCTAAACAATATACAGCTTCACGTTTTCGTGCTTTCCCTTTGCTCGTCGAAAGCATAAATCACCTTAACTAAAGCTAATTTATAACACTACCTTAGACTCTATGTGGACATGATGTTTTTCATTGGCATTGCATGCACCTTTTATCATTAAATACTCATGGGCTTTGGCGATTTTTTTGGCTATATTTCCAAATTTTCGATCGAAACGTTGTCTGTTTAATACTTCTTTCTGGAATCCGATTCTACCAAATTGTTTTTATCTCGGACTCTATTATAAATGTAATTTTTGAGCTGTTGACTTTTCTGCCTTTGCAAAACATGTATGCATAGGGAAGCCATTTAAAGCTTGTTAAAAATAGTCCCTTTTGAAACCTCCTAAAAACATATTTTATACAACCAGAATTTAACAATGAAATCTAAGTTTTACTTTGATATGTTAAATCAGTTTAGTCATCTTTTCCATAAATTATAGAATTTTCTTGAGGATTATCATTTGTTTTTATATCTGTTTGTTTTTATATTGGCTGTATATCAGGTGTGCTTATTTTAATCAGGGTGGGTGGGTGGGGGGTGTTTCAAAAAAGCATTTAATAAAAGCGGACGAGGGGTTGTTGCATTCATGTATTTCTAGTTAACTCTTTAGTGCAACCGCACTTCGATTACTGCAGTATTGTTTGGAGAAACTGTAGTAAAACTTTGTCCACCAAACTTCAAAAACTCTAAACTCGTGCGGCTCGATCAAATCAAGCTAAAATCAGTAAAATCAAGCTACGATGCCAACGCCGATATACTTTTTAAAAATCTCGGTTGGAGAAAACTTGAATCACAACGTCAAATTCATAAAGCTACTATAGTCTATAAATCTCTCAATGATCTTGCTCCCCATTATCTTCGAGATAGATTTGTCGAACGTATAGTAGGATTACCAATCGCTCATTGAGAGACATCGAGGGAAAACTCGCGATTCCTATGCTCTGCACAAATTTCATGAAAAACAGTCTTAGCTACTCAGGGGCAAAACTTTGGAATAATTACCCTCTGAGTTGCGACAGGCCAACTCTCTTAGAACCTTCCGGTATGGCTGCAAGAAGTACTCCAGTGTCTACTATTGATTAATGTAGATTCACAGGGCACTCGTGTAAATTTTATTAATTTAATTATTATTGTTTTTCAATAGACTATAAATAATTGTAGTATATGGTATATATACCCGTACGTATATATATATATATATATATATATATATATATATATATATATATATATATATATATATATATTCCTATTCTTATTCTTATTCTTATTCCCATTCCCATTCCCATTCCAATTCCTATTCCTATTCCTATTCTCATTCTTATTCTCATTCTCATTCTTATTCTTATTCTTATTCTTATTCTTATTCTTATTCTTATTCTTATTCTTATTCTTATTCTTATTCTTATTCTTATTCTTATTCTTATTCTTATTCTTATTCCCATTCTTATTCTTAAGTGGCGCTGCGTGCGATTATATCCCTGACACCGTTCCATGTACTGTATCGTGGGTTGTACTATCTCGTAACACTTTAGCTTGCATGCACGATTACGCGGAATAAGCACAATGTTATTATAAAGTCATGCATTTAAAGTTAGAGCTTTTACGTTTGCATAGGCTGTTAGTAAAGACCTACGTGACAGGTCTCAGTTAGACCTATTTACAGTGGGTGTATAAAAATCAATAAAAAATAAGAAGAGAAATGTACAAACCATATATTACAAACTAAAAATAGATTAACGTCGTCACTATTTTGAATATGCTACTCGAACGAGTCAAAGCCGGACAAACAAAATTCAACTTTTTGCAACCACTGTTCCGAGAACACTAAAATATCTATAGCTTTAAGTAATTTCTTTGCATATATATATAAAGTTAACATAGACACCACAGCAATTCCAGCATATAAAATTAAAGGAGCACATTTAATTCTTAATTTATTCTCGATATTTTAGCTTCTCGAACCAGTCGACATGGTTTTGGATTCTTTCGTCAACACGCAAAGTTTTACAGCCACATGCAGTTATTTTTCTGTCACTTGTAATTACACGAACCATAAACGGAACAACGCCTCTCTTGATCATATATGCTTTTATCTTTTCAGCATTCTCATCCTATTTTATACCCCCGAGGTAAAACCGCTTCGTAGTAATTCTTTTTAAACCAATGATCACTGTCGGGGTTCTAATTTTCTTCCGTGTTGTTGTCTTCTGATTTGAATCACAAATTACTGCGTAGTTCACTTGAGCATCTTTGTTGTCTGATGTCTATGTCGTCTGAATTTGTATTTATCACTTTGCCACTAGTCTCTGTGGATGGATGGATGGATGGATGGATGGATGGGTGGATGGGTGGATGGATGGATGGATGGATGGATGGATGGATGGATGGATGGATGGATGGATGGATGGATGGACGGGTAGGTGGGTGTATGGATGGTTGGATGGATGGATGGATGGATGGATGGATGGATGGATGGATGGATGAATGGATGGATATATGGATGAATAGTTAGATAGAGTAAAACGTTTTGGAGCTATCGACAAAAATTTAATATTCACTCGTTCAAAACATAAATTTCATATTTAATATAATTTCTACGAAATCATACTCGCAGGGTGCTGGGATCCTGATCGATTGATCTAGCAAAACATCAGTTGTCCGTCAGTCAATTTACTGCACTTTGAAAACAAATGTTTCCTAGAAAAAAAATCACAATATAAAATAATGATAAAAATGCTAAGAAATGCAGGAAAGGGAGGAAGTTATGAAGGAATGAGGGAAGGAGGCAAGCAGGCAGGCAAGAAAAAAGGAAGGGAGAAAAGAAAAATAGAAAGAAAAAAGGAAAGAAATAACAGGAAAAAGAGAAAAGGAAGGATTAAGGATAGAAAGAAAGAAGGAAGATTTGGGGAATGAATAAATGGAAAGCAAGCAAGAAATTAACAAAGGAAGGAAAAAAGGAAGGGAGCAAGCAAGAAAGAAAAAATCTACTGAAATCGAAATATAACATATATACTTGCAACAATACTACGTACATACCATTAAATTGCGTCTCTCAAATCACTTGCTTCCCAGATAGTCTCTAATCTGTCCAGCACTCCTTCTAACCCAATCTATATTGCTTTGAATCCGTTCAATGGCTTGCTCAGCAGCTCGTGTGCCAGAGCCTGTATCTCTGTTTTCAAAGAAATTCTTAACCTAAATTAGAAAATTATAAACAATTATTGGATGAGACTTTTTTACACCAAAGTCCAGTTTGTATTATGTGCCAAAGCCAAAGGCTGAAACCTTGTTAGTTCTTGATATAGAATTGATATCAATGACAAAATCCGGGTTCGATTACTGTTTGATGCAGATTAAAAATTTCACTTTGACCGCATGCGTGTAGAGTGCTTTCAGTTTAACTCTATCGGTTTCCTCCTATATTAACACTTGACCAATCGAAGGGAAGCCCCTTACTGAACCTCTATGGAAAACAATTTAGATGCGACTGAAAGAGTTATCCGGTAGAACTTAGTTTAGTTTAATAAAAGTAGCGTGCTGCGTAGGCAGTGTAGAAACAACAATCGAAATATAGTAAGGTTAGATATACTGCTGAAACAGAGAACGTGGGAGTCTAACGTTTCGAGCGAAGGCCCTTCGTCAGAGAGAAACGTAAAGAGTGTAAACAAACAACGAGCTTATATACGAAAGGTAATCATGTGACCAAAAATAAGCCAATCAGATAAAAATGACAATAACAAACTGATAATGAGATGTGAAAAATTAGCAAATCAAATCAAAATAACAATAACAAATCAATAATGAGATGCGAAAGACATTTGCTATTCATACCGTCGATGAGCAAGAAGGAGGGGGTGTAAGAAGGAGGGGGTGTAAAAAGGATGAGCGAGAGTAAAAATAGATATATAAAGTGAAAACGCTGTTTATGTCCGCCCTTGCTAAACAGAAACAATGTCTTCAGAGGTGTTAAATAAAAGAAAAACGTTCGTTGAGTCCGTGAGGATGAATGGTACCAATTTTGAAAATGAGACGCTTTTCTAGTCTTTTGCGGCTGACATTACCGCCAGAAATGGGTGAGATGGCACAAACTTGCATGTCCAAAATACAATGGTTGACACAATTAAAATGTCGGGCAACAGGCTTGTCCATTGAGAAAGAAATACATTGCAATAAATGTTGCATGCTTTACATCGGTGAAACTGGCAGACGTTTATCTGACAGGTTTGCTGAACATCTTCGTTCTGTGAGGAACAATGATGTTGAAAAGCCTGTTGCCCGACATTTTAATAGTGTCAACCATTGTATTTCGGACATGGCGGTAATGTCAGCCGCAAAAGACTAGAAAAGCGTCTCATTTTCAAAATTGGTATCATTCATCCTCACGGACTCAACGAACGTTTTCCTTTTATTTAACACCTCTGAAGACATTGTTTCTGTTTAGCAAGGGCGGACATAAACAGCGTTTTCACTTTATATATTTATCTATTTTTACTCTCGCTCATCCTTTTTACACCCCTCCTTCTTACACCCCCTCCTTCTTGCTCATCGACGGTATGAATAGCAAATGTCTTTCGCATCTCATTATCGATTTGTTATTGTTATTTTGATTTGATTGGCTAATTTTTCACATCTCATTATCAGTTTGTTATTGTCATTTTTATCTGATTGGCTTATTTTTGGTCACATGATTACCTTTCGTATATAAGTTCGTTGTTTGTTTACACTCTTTACGTTTCTCTCTGACGAAGGGCCTTCGCTCGAAACGTTAGACTCCTACGTTCTCTGTTTCGGCAGTATATCTAACCTTACTATATATTACCAGGGTTAAGTCACGTTGGCCTGAAAAACAGAGAAAAATCTTCTCGACGTTTCGAGCGAAGGCCCTTCGTCAGGAGAAATTAGTAAACAACTCACATGTGGTCACGCGTATTTATAGCAGAGCTACAATGGAAATCACGTGAACACATGTAAGCCAATAAAAACAAAGTAAACAAATAAATTAATATGTCATTTTAGCCTGTGTGCAGGTGCTGACCAAATTTGTGGGTCAGCTACCTGCAAATGGGCAAAGAAACAGGTTATAAATTACTATTTAAATCATCAGAAAAAGGTTAAGGAAAAGGTGTGGAATATGGTGGTGGAGTGAGCTAAATGAAAGAGAATCGCTCATTGAGGCCATGAGGGTGAATGGTACCAAGTTTGTAAATGAGACGCATTTCTTGTTTACGACGAGTATCGTTACAACCTGTAATGGGCTGAATGGCGCAGATTTTCATGTTGGAAAAGGAGTTGTTGCCACTGTTGAAGTGCCTGGCAACAGGTTTGTTTTGCACATTGTTTTTGACATCACGAAGGTGTTCAACAAACCTGTCACCTAAACGTCTTCCAGTTTCTCCGATGTAAAGCATGGGACATTTACCGCAAGAGATACGGTAAATGAGGTTGGAGGAAGTGCAAGTGAAACTATGGGTTATGTTGAACCTACATTTTGGAGCCGAAATTGAAATTGAGGAGTCTAAATATTTACAGGTGTTGCACCTACCACGACAGCAAGAGCTGGTGCCAACATATGATACCAAGGCTTGCTGCAGTGAGCTGTGAACAACGTTTTCCCGGATGTTTTTGCTATGCCGAAAAGATACTAGGGGTTTCTCAGAGAAAATGGAAGATGTTTCTGGGTCATTTTTAATGAGGTCGAAATTGCGGTTAATGATGTCCCTTACTTTGAAATTGAAGGGATGAAAAGTGAGAACTAGAGGTACTTTTTCATTAGAAATGGTAGCCAAAGGTTCGCTTAAGGTGTCTGAACGGGAAATGTTGGAGACCTTGTGTAAGGAGTGTCTAAGAGGTGGGAAGGATAACCGCGATTAACAAAAAAGTTTCTCATTTCCAAACATTTGGCATTGAAATCGTCGTCTTCACTGCAGAGGCGGCGAAGACGAAGAAATTGAGAGAAAGGAATGGAAGTTTTGGTGTGTTTAGGATGATGAGAGGAGAAGAGGAGGTAGCTATGAGAGTCAGTAGTCTTGTAAAAGACAGAAGTGCTCAGCTTATTACCATTAATAGGGACGAGAATATCTAAGAACGACACACTAGTCTCACTGATCTCCCATGTGAACTGGAGTGCTGGGTGGAAGTCATTAACATAGTTAGTGAAGCAATTGGCTTACATGAATTCACGTGATTCCCATTGTAGCTCTGCTATAAATACGCGTGACCACATGTGAGTTGTTTACTAATTTCTCCTGACGAAGGGCCTTCGCTCGAAACGTCGAGAAGATTTTTCTCTGTTTTTCAGGCCAACGTGACTTAACCCTGGTAATATTTGGATTTCAACCGTGGCCGACGCTGTCCTAGAAGCCTATAACCTTACTATATTTCGATTGTTAGTTTAGTTTAGTTGATGCGCCTTGAATATGACTCCTCCTTGAGACACATGGACACAGTCAGTTACCCGCCCTCCCCTTGTTAAAGATCCAGGATCGAACACGCCGCCTTGTCCAGATGTCACACTCGCTTGATAAATAATCATTTAATCTTACTCACATCTTGTAAGTCAAACTCCGTGTTCATCATCGAGGTGGTACTTTTAATGAGAGAGGTCATTCGGAAATTAGTTTTGGCGTATCTAAAGACAGCAAGAAAATACATGCAAAAGCGTCAGAGGTTTTTAAGGGGAGAACTCAGGTCAAAAAATATATCAGTTTTAAGTAGAAGGCCTTAAAGTCTTATGTTTAAAAATTTTCGTAATTTTAGGATATCTTTCGAGAAATAACGTTTTCGTTTTCGTCGCTTCCGGACGCCGTCTTTATACGATCTACTTTGTCGGTACTGAATTGGTGCCCAGCAGTGACTCCTTTTCAATTTTGTCGTCACTGAGTGCTTGAAGAAAAAAACAAACTCAATGTTGTCAAAATTTAAAAGAAAATGCTTGCTGTACACCAACGTTGAGCCATCCAAATGGCGTCGTCCATAAGCAAAATATACGAACCAATGCGAAAACGTTATTTCTCGAGAACAAAATAAAAAAATAACGAAAATATAAACATCAAGCATCATACTTATAGATATTTTATATAATCTATTTTTTATGTAAGGGTTAGAGAATGGTCACGTGTGCTCTATGGGATATAGAGTCCCGAATTAGAATTATCTAATTCGAGGGACTCTATCCCATAGAGCACGAGTGACCATTCTTTAACCGTCTTAGGGAATAGTTGCAACCACGAAGAAGTTTCAATTTTAACCATAAATGTGTTTTTTTTTTCGTCTAACACGTTTACCAGAGAATTTACTCCATATAGACTACAGTAGTGACTCTATTGAATTCAAAAGAAAACAAAGATCTTTGCGGTGGACTCTATATAGAGCTCACTAGTTTGTCTAATCTTGATGAATCAAAACACTATGGAATATAGAGCGTTGAAATACTTGATAGGGATTAACTGAGTGGGTGCAACCATTTTCTAAGAGTAGTTTCTCTTTAAAGTGCCTATAGACCACTTTCATGATGGTGACTAATTTGAATATTTTATATTATGTGCATCTTAATAAGGCTCTCTACCTCGTTTGTGTGTCTGCTATTCAAAAGAATCTTTGCTTCATAACGAGGCCAAACAGGCTCATTTAGATGCATATAAAAGAATATTTAAAGTGTCGGCCATTATGAAAGTGGTCTATGAAATGAAAATTAAGTCTGTCTGAAAATTAAGTTTTCTTGCTTCGTTGTTGATATATTTCAGTTAGTTTGACACGCAATTTAACATCTGATGTCAATGTGTATATTTATCGGAGAAGGTTATACATCTTTGCTATCATCAAATATAATCACTTGAAAATCTACATGTTTAATGTTGTGGAGGAAACACACCCACATCCTTTCTTCGAATTAATTTATTGTTATAATAACAAAGATATATAATATTTTCCGATAAGTCATTATGCACAGGTGACGTCGAAATATTTCATTTTCACATCAAACAATCTGAAATATCTCAGGAAGGAAGCAAGGAAATAAAAAAACTGCAAAAGATGTTACTCTGTCATTTTCCCTGAGCCCGGGCGTAGGGCCAAAAGCCCGGAGCCCGGGTGAGGGTGCTAATCTCGACACGCGTGGAGTACACGCGAAATTACACGCAAGGGGGAAAGAAATTCTGCGAGATGTTTATATATATATATATATATATATATATATATATATATATATATATGTCAACAAATCCGCAACTTTCGCAGTTCGGATAGCAGGGTACTGGTAACTAACCTGTTAAATTATTCAAATTATTTAAATTTACATCAGCAAATTATAATTGATAAGTTCGGTTGGATTACGAAATAGTTTTTCAACGGCCATGACAAAAGAAATCTTTGCCAGAAAAAATGGTTTCAGCTAAAATGTACATTAATATTACTATGAAAAAAGACCAAAGAAAGAAGGCTAACAAGAGATGTGGCAGCGAGAAAAAGACAACAATAAATACGACTTAAAACCACTGGAAATAGCCTAAAAATTAATACGATAAAGACCGAAAACGATTCCGACCGAAATGTAACTGAAAGAAGCAGAACGTGTCCTGAAACTGTTCAAAGCCGGTAAAGAATTTTGCTCTGGTGTATTCTACGTAACTCGAGAGCGAACGAAGAAGAAATTTTGAAACAAACGGCTTTTTAGATCATGAAGAGAACTGAATGATGCCTTGTCATATTTATGTGTCAACAACGAAAAAAGTAAGAAACCGCGAACGAGAAAAACAATCCGAAAAGACTAGACTGAATTGGCAGTGTTTGTGGTCACAAAAGCAGAAGAAAGTTTAACGGTAGGAGATTCGTATTTAACAGTTTAGCTGAGTTAAAACGGAAGAAATCTTGAAAATTATAATTAACATAAATAATATATTGTCTAGAATTGTCTTTCAACGCTAGGACGTTGACATTGTGTGATTTGTGTCTTTTCTTGGCCACTGTTTATATATATTTTTGAATGAAAATTTGTCATTTGGTTCATCTCGTTGGTTTTTTTAATATTGACATTGCATGTTCTTTCGGTGTGTCAATACACGACTACAGATGAACCTTGCTAACTAATTTTCTGGATGTTTTCTGATCTGTGTTCAGTATTGATTAATACAACAAAAAAAAGAAGTAAGGGGGGGGGGGGGGGGGGGGCGGAGGGGGGTGGTTAAAAATGCATATAAAGCGGGCGAGGGGTTGTTGCGTTCATGTATTTCTCGTTAATTTTATTTTCATAAGCGTTTTAAAGGGTATGGCAACAAAAGTCAAATTTGAGTGTTCTGGTTAATAAACATAGTTGCTAAAGTAAGTCCATGATTGACTCGGTTTCTTTTGTTCTCGCTGGGTAATTTAATCTCTAATTTCCCCCAAATAGGGAAACTTTTAATTTTCCCCTCTAACAGGGCAAATTTCTAATTTTCCCCTCATTAGCATGCATGACCAAACATCCAAACAGTTACTCTTTTACACAACAAAGAAAGGATTATTATAAGTAATCATGGTACGGCCCTAGGGACTTCCATTCCTCCCTCGCCTTTTGGGGGCATTTAATCACATTTCTCTTATGTCATGGTATTACTTAGGCCATGTCCACACGTATGCATTTTCATAGCGTTTTTATATTGTTCTCGGTCCTCAGGGGAGCAGAAAACAATGGTCTTATTACCCGAAACAATATGAAAACGCTAGGAAAACGTATACGTGTGGACATAGTCAATCGAGATATGGTCTGGAAACTCAGTTAAAATCTTTGGTCTATCTTTTTGTCCGCCTTTATGCATTTTTGTGCACGGTCACTGAACACATTGTATTTTAGTATAATGAACGAATTGTCTAATAGCAACGTTTCAGTTCAATCACTCAACCGTGCTATTTAAATATTAATAAACCAAAAACAAAGGATGTGCACGGTGTAAGGTACGGTTCAACATAAAAATCACAGCTCATTATAGGCGCTTTGAAGTTTGCCGAGTTTTCAGACCATATTTCGATTGACTATGGTGGATAGGGTCTTATAATAATCCAAGTAACTATAACATTTTTTTATGATAACAACATTACTAATTCTGGTAAAAACTTAACTGGGCAAGTCACAAGCTCGGTAAATATTAGCTGATCCCAAATGCTCTCCATGGTTTTGAAATTGTTGTAGTGCGATGATATGAAGACTGCATTCACTAGCAAACTTGAGACATGCATATGTATCAGTAAAACTAAGTAAAGAATTTGCTTTACCCAGTTTGTGATGTTACATGTATATCAAAAATTGTGGATGACAAGATTGATTTCCTGTAGGAATTAGCAATGTTACATGTTGACAAAAATCGTTTATATTAGCTGGATTGCCTTAGTAAGTATATGTTTATTAATAAACGTCATAATTGGCAATTTTCGTCCATGCTGCACGATCTAATGCCTGCAGTTCCTTACATGAACTGTGCCTACATAACGTACGCTTCTTCTTAAATCCGTTTTGACAATTCCCTTCCTTGAAATATTAGGTCATTACACGAGCTTAGTACCTATAAACTTAAATGTAAATTATTCTTTAACCCTTTATCGCCCAACGATGTCTTTAGTATTTTACTCTGGCTAACGCCAGACGATTTTACTCGTCAATGGAGTGGCTACTGGGCGATAAAAGTTAATAGACTATCTCGGTTAACCCTTTATCGCCCAACGATGTCTTTAGTATTTTACTCTGGCTAACGCCAGACGATTTTACTCGTCAATGGAGTGGCTACTGGGCGATAAAAGTTAATAGACTATCTCGGTTAACCCTTTATCGCCCAACGATGTCTTTAGTATTTTACTCTGGCTAACGCCAGACGATTTTACTCGTCAATGGAGTGGCTACTGGGCGATAAAAGTTAATAGACTATCTCGGTTAACCCTTTATCGCCCAACGATGTCTTTAGTATTTTACTCTGGCTAACGCCAGACGATTTTACTCGTCAATGGAGTGGCTACTGGGCGATAAAAGTTAATAGACTATCTCGGTTAACCCTTTATCGCCCAACGATGTCTTTAGTATTTTACTCTGGCTAACGCCAGACGATTTTACTCGTCAATGGAGTGGCTACTGGGCGATAAAAGTTAATAGACTATCTCGGTTAACCCTTTATCGCCCAACGATGTCTTTAGTATTTTACTCTGGCTAACGCCAGACGATTTTACTCGTCAATGGAGTGGCTACTGGGCGATAAAAGTTAATAGACTATCTCGGTTAACCCTTTATCGCCCAACGATGTCTTTAGTATTTTACTCTGGCTAACGCCAGACGATTTTACTCGTCAATGGAGTGGCTACTGGGCGATAAAAGTTAATAGACTATCTCGGTTAACCCTTTATCGCCCAACGATGTCTTTAGTATTTTACTCTGGCTAACGCCAGACGATTTTACTCGTCAATGGAGTGGCTACTGGGCGATAAAAGTTAATAGACTATCTCGGTTAACCCTTTATCGCCCAACGATGTCTTTAGTATTTTACTCTGGCTAACGCCAGACGATTTTACTCGTCAATGGAGTGGCTACTGGGCGATAAAAGTTAATAGACTATCTCGGTTAACCCTTTATCGCCCAACGATGTCTTTAGTATTTTACTCTGGCTAACGCCAGACGATTTTACTCGTCAATGGAGTGGCTACTGGGCGATAAAAGTTAATAGACTATCTCGGTTAACCCTTTATCGCCCAACGATGTCTTTAGTATTTTACTCTGGCTAACGCCAGACGATTTTACTCGTCAATGGAGTGGCTACTGGGCGATAAAAGTTAATAGACTATCTCGGTTAACCCTTTATCGCCCAACGATGTCTTTAGTATTTTACTCTGGCTAACGCCAGACGATTTTACTCGTCAATGGAGTGGCTACTGGGCGATAAAAGTTAATAGACTATCTCGGTTAACCCTTTATCGCCCAACGATGTCTTTAGTATTTTACTCTGGCTAACGCCAGACGATTTTACTCGTCAATGGAGTGGCTACTGGGCGATAAAAGTTAATAGACTATCTCGGTTAACCCTTTATCGCCCAACGATGTCTTTAGTATTTTACTCTGGCTAACGCCAGACGATTTTACTCGTCAATGGAGTGGCTACTGGGCGATAAAAGTTAATAGACTATCTCGGTTAACCCTTTATCGCCCAACGATGTCTTTAGTATTTTACTCTGGCTAACGCCAGACGATTTTACTCGTCAATGGAGTGGCTACTGGGCGATAAAAGTTAATAGACTATCTCGGTTAACCCTTTATCGCCCAACGATGTCTTTAGTATTTTACTCTGGCTAACGCCAGACGATTTTACTCGTCAATGGAGTGGCTACTGGGCGATAAAAGTTAATAGACTATCTCGGTTAACCCTTTATCGCCCAACGATGTCTTTAGTATTTTACTCTGGCTAACGCCAGACGATTTTACTCGTCAATGGAGTGGCTACTGGGCGATAAAAGTTAATAGACTATCTCGGTTAACCCTTTATCGCCCAACGATGTCTTTAGTATTTTACTCTGGCTAACGCCAGACGATTTTACTCGTCAATGGAGTGGCTACTGGGCGATAAAAGTTAATAGACTATCTCGGTTAACCCTTTATCGCCCAACGATGTCTTTAGTATTTTACTCTGGCTAACGCCAGACGATTTTACTCGTCAATGGAGTGGCTACTGGGCGATAAAAGTTAATAGACTATCTCGGTTAACCCTTTATCGCCCAACGATGTCTTTAGTATTTTACTCTGGCTAACGCCAGACGATTTTACTCGTCAATGGAGTGGCTACTGGGCGATAAAAGTTAATAGACTATCTCGGTTAACCCTTTATCGCCCAACGATGTCTTTAGTATTTTACTCTGGCTAACGCCAGACGATTTTACTCGTCAATGGAGTGGCTACTGGGCGATAAAAGTTAATAGACTATCTCGGTTAACCCTTTATCGCCCAACGATGTCTTTAGTATTTTACTCTGGCTAACGCCAGACGATTTTACTCGTCAATGGAGTGGCTACTGGGCGATAAAAGTTAATAGACTATCTCGGTTAACCCTTTATCGCCCAACGATGTCTTTAGTATTTTACTCTGGCTAACGCCAGACGATTTTACTCGTCAATGGAGTGGCTACTGGGCGATAAAAGTTAATAGACTATCTCGGTTAACCCTTTATCGCCCAACGATGTCTTTAGTATTTTACTCTGGCTAACGCCAGACGATTTTACTCGTCAATGGAGTGGCTACTGGGCGATAAAAGTTAATAGACTATCTCGGTTAACCCTTTATCGCCCAACGATGTCTTTAGTATTTTACTCTGGCTAACGCCAGACGATTTTACTCGTCAATGGAGTGGCTACTGGGCGATAAAAGTTAATAGACTATCTCGGTTAACCCTTTATCGCCCAACGATGTCTTTAGTATTTTACTCTGGCTAACGCCAGACGATTTTACTCGTCAATGGAGTGGCTACTGGGCGATAAAAGTTAATAGACTATCTCGGTTAACCCTTTATCGCCCAACGATGTCTTTAGTATTTTACTCTGGCTAACGCCAGACGATTTTACTCGTCAATGGAGTGGCTACTGGGCGATAAAAGTTAATAGACTATCTCGGTTAACCCTTTATCGCCCAACGATGTCTTTAGTATTTTACTCTGGCTAACGCCAGACGATTTTACTCGTCAATGGAGTGGCTACTGGGCGATAAAAGTTAATAGACTATCTCGGTTAACCCTTTATCGCCCAACGATGTCTTTAGTATTTTACTCTGGCTAACGCCAGACGATTTTACTCGTCAATGGAGTGGCTACTGGGCGATAAAAGTTAATAGACTATCTCGGTTAACCCTTTATCGCCCAACGATGTCTTTAGTATTTTACTCTGGCTAACGCCAGACGATTTTACTCGTCAATGGAGTGGCTACTGGGCGATAAAAGTTAATAGACTATCTCGGTTAACCCTTTATCGCCCAACGATGTCTTTAGTATTTTACTCTGGCTAACGCCAGACGATTTTACTCGTCAATGGAGTGGCTACTGGGCGATAAAAGTTAATAGACTATCTCGGTTAACCCTTTATCGCCCAACGATGTCTTTAGTATTTTACTCTGGCTAACGCCAGACGATTTTACTCGTCAATGGAGTGGCTACTGGGCGATAAAAGTTAATAGACTATCTCGGTTAACCCTTTATCGCCCAACGATGTCTTTAGTATTTTACTCTGGCTAACGCCAGACGATTTTACTCGTCAATGGAGTGGCTACTGGGCGATAAAAGTTAATAGACTATCTCGGTTAACCCTTTATCGCCCAACGATGTCTTTAGTATTTTACTCTGGCTAACGCCAGACGATTTTACTCGTCAATGGAGTGGCTACTGGGCGATAAAAGTTAATAGACTATCTCGGTTAACCCTTTATCGCCCAACGATGTCTTTAGTATTTTACTCTGGCTAACGCCAGACGATTTTACTCGTCAATGGAGTGGCTACTGGGCGATAAAAGTTAATAGACTATCTCGGTTAACCCTTTATCGCCCAACGATGTCTTTAGTATTTTACTCTGGCTAACGCCAGACGATTTTACTCGTCAATGGAGTGGCTACTGGGCGATAAAAGTTAATAGACTATCTCGGTTAACCCTTTATCGCCCAACGATGTCTTTAGTATTTTACTCTGGCTAACGCCAGACGATTTTACTCGTCAATGGAGTGGCTACTGGGCGATAAAAGTTAATAGACTATCTCGGTTAACCCTTTATCGCCCAACGATGTCTTTAGTATTTTACTCTGGCTAACGCCAGACGATTTTACTCGTCAATGGAGTGGCTACTGGGCGATAAAAGTTAATAGACTATCTCGGTTAACCCTTTATCGCCCAACGATGTCTTTAGTATTTTACTCTGGCTAACGCCAGACGATTTTACTCGTCAATGGAGTGGCTACTGGGCGATAAAAGTTAATAGACTATCTCGGTTAACCCTTTATCGCCCAACGATGTCTTTAGTATTTTACTCTGGCTAACGCCAGACGATTTTACTCGTCAATGGAGTGGCTACTGGGCGATAAAAGTTAATAGACTATCTCGGTTAACCCTTTATCGCCCAACGATGTCTTTAGTATTTTACTCTGGCTAACGCCAGACGATTTTACTCGTCAATGGAGTGGCTACTGGGCGATAAAAGTTAATAGACTATCTCGGTTAACCCTTTATCGCCCAACGATGTCTTTAGTATTTTACTCTGGCTAACGCCAGACGATTTTACTCGTCAATGGAGTGGCTACTGGGCGATAAAAGTTAATAGACTATCTCGGTTAACCCTTTATCGCCCAACGATGTCTTTAGTATTTTACTCTGGCTAACGCCAGACGATTTTACTCGTCAATGGAGTGGCTACTGGGCGATAAAAGTTAATAGACTATCTCGGTTAACCCTTTATCGCCCAACGATGTCTTTAGTATTTTACTCTGGCTAACGCCAGACGATTTTACTCGTCAATGGAGTGGCTACTGGGCGATAAAAGTTAATAGACTATCTCGGTTAACCCTTTATCGCCCAACGATGTCTTTAGTATTTTACTCTGGCTAACGCCAGACGATTTTACTCGTCAATGGAGTGGCTACTGGGCGATAAAAGTTAATAGACTATCTCGGTTAACCCTTTATCGCCCAACGATGTCTTTAGTATTTTACTCTGGCTAACGCCAGACGATTTTACTCGTCAATGGAGTGGCTACTGGGCGATAAAAGTTAATAGACTATCTCGGTTAACCCTTTATCGCCCAACGATGTCTTTAGTATTTTACTCTGGCTAACGCCAGACGATTTTACTCGTCAATGGAGTGGCTACTGGGCGATAAAAGTTAATAGACTATCTCGGTTAACCCTTTATCGCCCAACGATGTCTTTAGTATTTTACTCTGGCTAACGCCAGACGATTTTACTCGTCAATGGAGTGGCTACTGGGCGATAAAAGTTAATAGACTATCTCGGTTAACCCTTTATCGCCCAACGATGTCTTTAGTATTTTACTCTGGCTAACGCCAGACGATTTTACTCGTCAATGGAGTGGCTACTGGGCGATAAAAGTTAATAGACTATCTCGGTTAACCCTTTATCGCCCAACGATGTCTTTAGTATTTTACTCTGGCTAACGCCAGATGATTTTACTCGTCAATGGAGTGGCTACTGGGCGATAAAAGTTAATAGACTATCTCGGTTAACCCTTTATCGCCCAACGATGTCTTTAGTATTTTACTCTGGCTAACGCCAGATGATTTTACTCGTCAATGGAGTGGCTACTGGGCGATAAAAGTTAATAGACTATCTCGGTTAACCCTTTATCGCCCAACGATGTCTTTAGTATTTTACTCTGGCTAACGCCAGACGATTTTACTCGTCAATGGAGATGCTACTGGGCGATAAAGGGTTAATAGACTATCTCGGTTAACCCTTTATCGCCCAGTAGCCACTCCATTGACGAGTAAAATCGTCTGGCGTTAGCCAGAGTAAAATACTAAAGACATCGTTGGGCGATAAAGGGTTAAATTAAGTGCTTATTTCATCTGTAGGTATTTTACATATTCGCAACTGTTGGGTTCTCAGCTATTCTTCGTACAACAATTACACGCCTTTATCGTTATTTCTTGTATTTAGGAAATAACGAAAAGAATTAACTGCGAAACAAATGCGTAGTGTTGTAAACACTGTTTCTTCCCAAAAGCTCATTTCTTTTTCCACATCACTACCAAATTTGACGTACAGCGAAGAAGTCCATGAGGATAACATTTTAGAACGACAAAGTAAATTGCAATTTTTCTCAGGAACGCCCAAAGATTACGAGTATGTAAGATTCCCACAGGTGAGGTAGGCACTTTTTTTGTATCACCGTAGACACAAACACACGAATTATATAGTTTCAAGTGTCTACCTACCTCTTATAAAACGTGTTCCAGTTTTCTTTCACAAATTTCCACACAAGATCTCGTCCAATGGGATTACCGGCCACAAGGCTCACCACAGTTACAGTGTCCTGGGAACGAATTTTTGTTTCATCAATCGCGTATTTCAAAAGCCTGATAAACGAAATCATAAAATCTAAGATTCTTAATCTGAGTACGACTACGCGAAACGGGAATAAAGTAAAGAGAAAGGTTGTAAAGAGCAATGACGGCAAGAGAAAAGAAACAAGGTGAACGGAAAGAATGTGAGGGGAAAGAAGGTGAGGGAAGGAAGGAAAAAAGTAAGGAAGAAAGAATGAAAGGAAGAAAGGAAGAAAGAAAGAAAGAAAGAAAGAAAGAAAGAAAGGAAGAAAGAAAGAAAGAAAGAAAGAAAGAAAGAAAGAAAGAAAGAAAGAAAGAAAGAAAGAAAGAAAGAAAGAAAGAAAGAAAGAAAGAAAGAAAGAAAGAAAGAAAGAAAGAAAGAAAGAAAGAAAGAAAGAAAGAAAGAAAGAAAGAAAGAAAGACGAGAGAGAGAGAGAGAGAGAGAGAGAGAGAGAGAGAGAGAGAGAGAGAGAGAGAGAGAGAGAGAGAGAGAGAGAGAGAGAGAGAGAGAGAGAGAGAGAGAGAGAGAGAGAGAGAGAGAGAGAGAGAGAGAGAGAGAGAGAGAGAGAGAGAGAGAGAGAGAGAGAGAGAGAGAGAGAGAGAGAGAGAGAGAGAGAGAGAGAGAGAGAGAGAGAGAGAGAGAGAGAGAGAGAGAGAGAGAGAGAGAGAGAGAGAGAGAGAGAGAGAGAGAGAGAGAGAGAGAGAGAGAGAGAGAGAGAGAGAGAGAGAGAGAGAGAGAGAGAGAGAGAGAGAGAGAGAGAGAGAGAGAGAGAGAGAGAGAGAGAGAGAGAGAGAGAGAGAGAGAGAGAGAGAGAGAGAGAGAGAGAGAGAGAGAGAGAGAGAGAGAGAGAGAGAGAGAGAGAGAGAGAGAGAGAAGAGAGAGAGAGAGAGAGAGAAGAGAGAGAGAGAGAGAGAGAGAGAGAGAGAGAGAGAGAGAGAGAGAGAGAGAGAGAGAGAGAGAGAGAGAGAGAGGGGGGGGGGGGGGGGAGGGGAGAGAGGGAAGGGAAGGGAAGGAAGGGAAGGGAAGGGGGAGGGAAGGGAAGGGAAAGCAAAGGAAGGGAATGGAAGAGAAGGGAAGGAAGGTCCAGCTTCGCTTCGTACCGTATATTTTCAACATTCGCATCGTATATTTCCACCCATTTCCCTGGGTGTATTTAGATATCGCACGAAAAAGAACATTCACTCGTGTTTGATATACAGTATTACATACAGTCGAATCTGTATTAACCCGCGTATTGTACCGTACACATAAATAATAAACAATATTTAAAGTTCAGGAACTATATCTCCCTTTCTAAAATTCAATATTAACATTTGTTATACCGACTCTAGTCTAATATGATACAGAGTTTTCGGCCATTGCGAAAAACCCCGTATGTAAAAATTACGATATTTCATACGCAAACATATCAGTTCAACAATATGTTATTTAAGTGCAGTAAAAACTAACCATAATTCTAGATTATTATGTTTATGAAATAAACAGAATATTACACAAGTGAAGCTGCGTATAGCAGCATTGAAACAACAATCAAATATAGTAAGGTTTGATATACTGCTGAAACAGAGAACGTAGGACTTTAGCGTTTCGAGCGAAGGACCTTTGTCGGAGTGTAAACAAAACAGTAAACTTATATAAGAAAGAGAATCATGTGACAAAAACCAGCCAATCACATAAAAATGACAATAAGAAATCGGTAACGAGATACGAAAAATTAGCCAATCGGATAAAAACAATAACAAATCAATAATGAGATTCGAAAGATATTTGCTATTTCCACCGCCAATAAGCATAAACAAGGAGGGGGTGTAAAGATGATAAGAAGCGGAAGTTAAAAAATGGAAGTTAAAAAAATGGATAAAAAATTAAAACACTATTTATGTCCGCCCTTGCTAGACAAAAACAGTTCGTTCTTAAACGAAAAACGTGCGTTGAATCCGTGAGGATGAATGGTTCCAATTTTGAAAATGCGACAATAGTCACGCTTGTCATTTCGGCTGTCATTACCACACCCAACTCGTTCCCAGGAACGTTTTGAAATTTGGAGGCCGGTGAAAAAGGCCCTGGCATCGGCTGGTGGACTCTGCAATTTCATTGGTTCGTTGCTTTTCTTACACATTTCTCGGAAATCATAATTATGCATAGTTTTGTGCCAGTTATAATCAGATAGCTTCAACGGGACAGCCAATGGGACTAATGGGACAACAATTACAATCGACTTCCCTCACGGGACTGCCATTACTCAGAATAATTTTGCATACTAAACTAAATTGCTAATTTATTACACCCAGTATTTCTAGGTGCTGTGACTAGCCGATGCCAGGGCCTTTTCCCGCCCTCCCAATTTGAAAAAGGCCCTGGGAACGAGGTTGATTACCACCAGAAATGGGTGAGATGGCACAAACTTTCATGTCCGAAATACAATGGTTGACACTTAAATTGTCGGGCAACAGGCTTCTCAACATCACTGTTCTTCAAGATTCAAGATTCAATTTATTCACACTATTTACATACAATGAAAATTACAAAGTTTGTATACATAAATATGTCAGAGTTAGACAATTAATATTACATGAAAGAATATATTAAAGGAGAGCGTGCAGTGCATAAAATAGCAAAAGCTTTCGAGTTAATCACTGCGGAACGAAGGTGGGTGTTCAGCAAATCTGTCAGATAAACGACTGCCAGTTTCACCGATGTAAAGCATGCAACATTTATTAAAAGAAGTACAGTAAATGAAGTTGGAAGAAATGCAAGTAAAATTATGCTGAATAACAAAATTAGATTTAGGTCCCACATAGGCTTTCATTAACCCGATTTACCTTGAATTTTCGACGTAAATAGTTTGCCATATCCGGTTTAGATGAATCCAATAAGTTATAATATTATACCTCAACTGTAAATTGTCCAGTCAGAAAGCTTGATTTGTACCATGTGACCAGTCAAATATACCCCGCTGCAGCGGGGAATAATAGTCGTATTCCCCGCTACAGCAGGGAATATGCTTCGTGTACCACGCGTGAACGCCACGCACGATTTACGAAGCTGTCAACAATGGCGGAGTTTGGCGAGACAAGAAAACGTTTCGCCTGAACATTCAGATGTTGACAAGAAGGTTGTTAGGTTACAAGAAAATAAGGATTCAGGGAATACAAAGAAAGCAACACACAATGCAGCCAGAAGCCTTGAGACGACAACAGAATGGACACAGACAATGAAAAGCGGACAAAAGTTAAGCTATAAGCGAACTTTATTAACATTATTTCATCTTTTTTTGGAAAGATTAATATATTTCGGTATATTATATAATTTATAGACCTTTCGCTCGGGGAATTCGGAATATAATAATAATAATAATAATAATAATAATAATAATAATAATAATAATAATAATAATAATAATACGTTTAATCAAAGGTAATAATAATACGTTTAATCAAAGGTTTTGCAGTAAAAATACTGAATTACACAATTATTTCGTACATTAGATGAATATAAATATTTCCATAATTAATTGTCTAGGATATACTATTAATTAAAGGGCGATTTTACGTATATCATACCTCGGGGGTAATATATTTCATCGAATTCCCCTCGCTCCAGGTCTATAAATGCTAAATGTAAAGATGATATTTGGGTTGATTGATCACAATTGCATGAACGTATAAAACCCTAGGGCACGCCCCTTTTATACCGGAACCTAATGTTTAAATCTAATATTTTTAATCAACGTGAAAGTCGTTATCATATTATCTAAGTAGTAAAACCTCACCTACGCAGAATCCATGGTTCTTTCGATCCCGATAGACCATGAAGCAATTTACTTTTCTCAGAAGCAACGGTGCTGTTTCTATATTTCTTGAACAGTTCATCCCACTCCTCATATCCTGTGTTTGCTATGCCATGATAATAGATAAGACTTTTCAAATCAACGTCAATTGTTTCCCTAACAGAAAAGACTTGATGTAAGTAACCAATCACATTGCGCTATGTTCCCGCCAAAAGAGTAACAGTGTCTCGAAAATACCAGGGATTTTAGGAAAACACAGCGACTACAACTACGGCAACGTGTTTAAAAATTTGAATTTATGTCAAATACAAAGAACTTGTGCAAATAACGGTCCTAAGAACAATCTTCGCGCCGCCGTTCCTTTGTTGACAACGTAGAAAAATTTTACGTTGTAAAGACGACGTGGAATCTGAGTCATTACAGAAGCCTTATGAAAGCTTAACCGTATCCTCGCGACCAACATCTTTTATTGAGCAAGTTTTTCCCCTCGAGAATTCTGCAAAACAATGAGTCCATGCGATTGTTTATCTTGAAATTTAAATGTATAAATGCAGCGCCATTTTCTACCACTGTAAAACTTTCTACCGTAGTCGTAGTCCGTTGCCTGAATCTTAAATTCACTACCAACTGCTAACTCTCTTGAAGTGTAATCTAACAAACGTTCACTAAGCTCAAATGCCCAGAAAATGTTTTCATTGCACCTCAGACAGCAAGCGAACCTGCAACCGTATAGTGTCCAGCTAGAAGCTGTAACTGTTGGACTACTGAGACTCGGATTGAGAACCTAGGTTGGAAATTGTCAACCACTTAGATGCTACCACTTAGTTTGAGAGTCCAAAACACGTACATAAACAATTTGGAAAAAGAATAAAACTAAATGTTATGCATATTTAAACATTCTGACAATCAACAACTGTTACCAAATAAATAGCAACAGTTGTTGCTATGGCAACAATGACATTTCAAAATGGCTGCCAATTATCTTTCAAACTAATTGAATTCGAAAAAAACTTTGGTAACCCCCAATTTTTTTTCATTAAAACTTTTCTTGAAGTATGACTAATCAATAGGCCGATTCTAAAACAAATTCTGTATATCCAAGTTTTTTAAAAATTAACAAACATGACTTCCGGAAAAAAATTTATTCGTTCTACAGAATTTTTTTAAAGTCGGCCTATTGATTATTCATACTTCAATAAAAGTTTTAATGAAAAAAAAATTGGGGGTCACCAAAGTTTTTTTCGAATTAACTTAGTTTGAAGGATAATTGGCAGCCATTTTGAAACGTCATTGTTGCCATAGCAACAACTTTATTTCGTAACAATTTTTGATTGTCAGACTGTTTAACTATGCATAACATTTAGTTTTATTAGAAACTGTTTCCATTTTTTTAGAAACTGTATGGAGCCACCTTAAAGTGCCTCTATGGCCTGGGATCTTAACATATTTAAATAACTTAGGTAAAAGAAAATGTTTCCCGAAATGTTTTCTCAAAAATATTATATCCCCATCCATTAACAGCGGTTCAAAGTTGGTGCCTCTATAACTGTGACCGTGCATTAGGGGCCTGGTGCGAGTTTACTATGTGACGTCACGGTCGGAGCCGACTTTCTGACTTTTTATTGTGTTTTTGGTATTGCGTCGCTTAAACATTTATTTAAGCAGTGAAAACTTTAGATATATTGATCAATATGTTCCAAGATGGTTCGTCTGACTCAGACTCGGTGGAAGAAATTTTGGTGTTCCGAGTGTGACGTAGATCTATCAATTAGAGCCAGGCCCAAGAAAACGGCCTAACTTTCAAAATGGCGCGATTTGGGCAGATTTGGTCAACTTCGGAGCGCTGTTAATGGGCGGGGATTTGATATTTTTGAGAAAAATTTTGGGGAAACACTTTCTTTTAACCTAAGTTATTTAAATAAGTAAAGATCCCACAGGCCATAGAGGCACTTTAAGAGCACACATATCTATAAATTGGCTCTCTTTCAAATTGCAAATCACTTATGGTTTGAACCTTAAATCATAAATAAACTATGGAAATTTCGTGTTAGTTTTGAATGGCATTATTACGTTTCGCTTTGCCCTCGCATTTCTCGCGAGGATCATTACGAGAAAATCCAAACCGCAAATTAACCAATATATACCTTTGCGTAATTCAACCGAATACATTATATCTCACCCGTTTAGATAGACTTTGAATAATGTCTTAACATTTTCATTAGAATCTTGGTGACCATACGCGCAGGCAGCATCTAAAATCAGACTCCTCATGTATCTAAAATAGCGAGAATGGTAAATTGGTAAACATGCACTTAGTCTCAAGGCATGATCAGAACAAAAAACTGAATCTAGCAAGTGTATACAATAGTGAAAATATCACAGGTTTTCAACGAGTTCTCTTTGTTTTTTTTTGTACAGCTAGGCTTATTTGATGAAGCTACTATTTGAAGCTAACTTGTTGCCAACACTGTAGAAACTTGTTACAACCAATGTCATAGCAAGTTGTTGGAACAACCCTGTTGGAAAAGTAAACCGGCTACGAGAAAGATCAACAAGCGCGGCTGAAATTCAGTGTAGCTTTTAGTTATATTAATATATATTAACTATTAGTATATATTAGTATTAGCAGTATAATAGTATATATTAGTACTATTAGCATAGTACGGGAGTACTACGGGTTGTTGCACTATTAAATACCGGAGCTTTCAGAAACCTGCCCAACAGTAGCTTGATAAACGGAAAGTTTTAGTTTGTATTTTGGCCAGAAAAAAGTGCGCGCTTTACCCATCAAGCAGACCACTCAATTCGACGTGACAAGTAACGTTCAATGTATTTTAATAAAGGAAAATCTTCATTAGATGTCTTCTAACACTCACGAATGGTGTATTACTTCGTCACCATAGCATTTCAGCACATGAAAGCCAGCTTGCAAATATTTTCACTGTTTGGGCGGGCGGGCGGGCGGGCGGACGGACGGACGGACGGACGGACGGACGGACGGACAGACAGACAGACAGACAGACAGACAGACAGACAGACAGACAGACAGACAGACAGACAGGCATTGATAAAACATTTAGCTTACATGTCTAAATGTTTGTCATATTCAGATTTGTTCCATCCGACAAAATTTATTTGCTTTTGTAAAGTCCTTAAGACGTATTTCTAAACAATAACGCAGACAAAACCTATTTAATAGATAAATAATTTTTTGGAGACACCATGTATTGACAATAAGATCAAAATAAACATTACAATACATAAATCGATTTTAGTTAGTGAGCTAAAACCTACTCCGGACTTGGAAAGAATAAGGGTAAAGATAATACAATATATTGAACTCAGATTTTTCATTACTGGAACAAAAAAATATTGCTCCATTCTCATGTCACTCATGTGCTATCTGTAGTTCCAGTTAAACCGCTTGCTGTAACTAAAATAGGACAAGTAACAACGCTAGACGCATGTGCGCAATTGCGTACCTAGTTTTTGCGATAGTGGTCATTACCTGGAATAAACCATACGAGTCTTCCGTGCTCAACATAGTATCAAGAAAACCAATGTTGGTCATAAATGCTTTCCATGGAACATATCGTTTCTCATTTTTAATGTATTCCGATAACTTAAATGGAACTTCATAATCCAGTTGATATGCCCTGAATTTCAGAATAAGTAGAAAATTCAACATAGAGAAAAAAGAAAGGAAGGAACGTATTGCACGACTAGGAAATAATAAGTGACTTACACCTACCTTGCCAAGTTAAATGCGTCATCGATAAGGCTAGTTCTGTCTGAAGTAGTTAAATTCTAAAACGAGGAGAGTGGAGAAAACAGATGCTGGATAAAAAATATAAACTGCTTTAATGACATGCTCAAAATGTATTTTGTAGAATTTTTGGTCCATATATATCTTTATTTAAAAGTAGAGATTTTACGATCCTATATAATGGAAAACAGGAAAACGGTAGATACTTCATTAAAATGTAAGTCATTGGTTTGACACGAAAACGGTTAAAGAAAATTGGAAGAGAACTGGGTATCCCAAATAATCACATGAAAATAATAATAACAAATTAAATATGTTACTCTGGCATTCGTTTTGTAAAATTACTACAGGCATGTCCGTTAAGAACCGTACCAGTACAACCATTGTCCCAGGAAACTGTTACCCCCTCCAGCCGGTTCCTGGGCCAGCTGTGATACAGCGGCGTTCTTAGTCTGTGTTACAGCACTGATTCGGTAGGAGCTAATAGTACTCTTTGAGCACTTGCTTGATTGCTTGTTCCCATCGGGAGAAGACTGGAAAATATTATAAGTCTAAATATGTATAGGATAAATACCGAGAACGGAGGCTTTAAGCCAGATACATTTATCTGGCTTAAAGCAGACGTTCGAGGTATTTATCCGTCTTAATTTATGATTGAGTCGGTTTTCTTTGTTCTTTCGAGGGCTTTATGTCGCATAAAGACCTTGAATACTAATTAGATAAGAAATGAAGGAAAAACTAGGAAAATCTTTGTCCAAGGTAGAAAAAAACCCCCAACTTTGTTGGAAAACCTCCTCAATCATAAATTAAGTCAGATAAATCCCTCGAACGTCGGGATTTATGCGATATAAAGCCCTCGGACGCTTCGCGTCCTCGGGTCTTTATATAGCATAAATCCCTCGTTCTCGGGATTTATCTATTACTTAAAACACGATTGAAGAAGGTTTCCTAAAAAATAGCCTTTACCGAATGTCGAAGGACATTATTATGTCGAATGTTAACTGGATTTTATGAAATAATAAGACTCCAAAGCAACCTTTGAATAATAGTTTATTAAACAAACTTGAGTAGTACGTAAAGGTTCATTGAACACATACGCAGACTTCTACAAGCTTGTTTGAATAATTATTATGAATAATTAGTATCAGATATCATTACAGCATTGGACATGCGTATTGATGCAGTATCAATCCCACATTTTATGCTCAACGTTCAGTGTAATAAAGTGCTACTCAACTAACAGATTTTGATGATTTTCATTGGTTTGCCTTCCTCTCGTAAACTACGCGGAGCGAAAAGTAAACCCTTGCTCTCCTTCTCGTATGTGGGCGCTACTGGCGTTACCATGCGAGATAGTTGTAGCGGGCACCATATGAACTGGGCAATTATAAATTCATATATGAATTTGGCAATTATAAATTCATAGGGATTATATATACGATGCCCAGGCTTTATATATATTTATTTCACGATTGAGTCGGTTTTCTTTGATGTACCGCGGGCTGTATATAGCATACAGCCCTTGAATACTAATTAGAAAAGAAATGAAGAAAAAAACTAGGGAAATCTTTGTCCAAGGTAGAAAAAAAGACATAGGTTTGTTGGAAAACCTCCTCAATCGTGAAATAAGTCAGATAAAACCCTCGAACGTCGGGCTGTATGCGATATACAGCCCTCGGACGCTTCGCGTCCTCGGGGCTGTATATAGCATACAGCCCTCGTTCTCGGGCTTTATCTCTTACATAATCCCTATGAATTTATAATGAGGGAATTACGGGATAAAAAAACAAAGAAAACCGACTTGATCGTGTTTTAAGCTAAACATTACGGTGCAAAAAAGTGGTAAATAGTGACCACAAAACTACGGTGTTATTTTTGGAGTTGACTTACATTATTTCCCCCCAAACCTGGAATTTAATTTATGTAAGAACAAGCAGTCACGCAAGTGTACACAAACCTTACTCGTACCGAGACAGGGCTGTGATACTGCAGGCCTCGGCGTTATTCGATGACAGAGAATAAAAAACCTTACATTTACCTCGTGATTTGTCTTAAGAACTTGCGATAGTTTGTTCCAGTTATCCTTGTCATAGTTGACCCTATAATAACCATACTGTTCATAGTTTGCCTTGATCCACTCATGTTGTGGCCAATGAAAAGTAACTGAAAGAAGAAGGAACAATTTTATAACTTTGTAGAGTTCCGTAGAGTTCCCAAAGTTGCGGCCCCTGTTACTTTCGGGGTTAGCGCCCAGTGGGTGGTTGGTATTTTCGGGGGAGGCGCATTATTTTCGAGTAGAAAAAAGTGTTTGTATGACAGCTAGATATTTGATTTATAATGGAAATACAAATTAACGAATTACCACACATACACATGCTCATTGTGAGTTTGTTTTTGTTTAGTTATTCAAGGACATGAATTTGAACTGTTTATCGGTTAAATGTAACGCGTTACTTTCGGGTAGTCGTTATTTTTTTTTTGAAACTATTGGGGAGGGGGGGGGGTACTTTGGGAACTGCGGTAAGTCATATCGTCATGTGGCCCGCATCGTATGCGGTACACAAAATTTTCATCACATTTTATAAAATAGAATAATTTTTCTCTCCATGTTTCCGCACAGTTATAAAAACACTATTCGAAGTTTGGGAGAACGAAAAATTTTAGTGAGAACACGAACCCATAAGGCGTGGTTACAATCTCGTACCCAGAGCATTTTGCATCCACGTCAGGAGGTCGGCGAAAGTGGCGCCTGGCATTGGCTGGTCACCTGACACAATTTTGGGAGGTTATGGCAAAAAATTTATGCGGTCTTTGCGTTTTGTTTTTGTGTAATACGTATACATAATAATAAATGAGAAATATTTAACGCTCTGACGACTCACTCATGTGAACCCTCCTTTAAACCATCTACTTCCTGTGATTGAAATTCATTCCCACGGTTATGGTCTCCAATCAGGTAACTCCAAAACTAAACACCAAACGTAGTAAGGACTTTATCCTATTCCGTAATTAACAATTTTTATGTACTGTCATTTAGGCAGAGAGGACGTATGTAAGTATAATAGTTTAATATATCACAACTTTTTATAGATTTTTAGAACGGTAATATTAACTCTAAGATGTATCAACCTGTTATTCAATTGTATTCCAAAGGGTTTAATAAACATATTATTACTATTATTATCATTATTATTATTATTATTATTATTATTATCATCATCATCATCATCATCATCATCATCATCATCATCATCATCATCATCGTAAAAGCAACTGGTTAGCATTATTCATCACGATCCCCCCACGACTATCCAGAATACATGTTAATGTCATGAACAAACATATATCTAATGTTGTTCTTGACTTTAACCAAAGCTATTGTTTCCATTCTTTGGGTAAACTTTGCAGAGTGGATCTAATGCAATTGAAATTTTCGTCAATAAATTATACTCTATCTGAATTAATCGAGTTCTTAAACCGGCCAATCAGATTATAGAATCGACCAGCCAATTCCAGGGCCACTTTCGCCGACCTCCCAACTTGGAGGCAAAATGCCCTGGGTACGAGGTTGGCGGTTCGTGAACTGGCCTTTTGTGTTATCTGAAACACAGATTCGATGTCTGCTTCTTCATCTAGTTCTCAGATTAAAGTTATACCTTAGCGTGTGAGTTATCCCATAATATTTAAAACATGATCGAGCAGCAGTGTTTTATCTGATAAACTCAAACTGCAAATGTATTGAATAATTTTAAAAACGATCCATTTCGTAAAGTCATTGACGTAGTAATTTTAAGAAACCAGACGTTGTCTAAGCCAAGAAAATCAAAGTTATAAAGTTTATGTATATCAGAAATATTCTTTATCAGATATAAAACCACGGCGTGCATGACACTGATTTTCTTTGTGTTTTTCCTAACGGCAGAACTTGATCTGACTGTACATGTGAACTTGAAAAAAAATGTTTGAGACTTGTAGGGAGAATGCTACATTGTCATATGCTACTAGATCGAAAAACAGCTAGCTTGCACGAAAAACAGCATAGTGTAACACTACCTTAAATAAACGAATTATTGTGATAACTGATGAATGCTTAATACGCATGAAATTTTTAAATGTTTTTCTATAAATTAAGATTTTTATATAGGATCGCGTGTTAATTATTTATGTCTGTCAGTAGAGGTGGTATAATTCAAGACGACTTGAGTAGTGATACCCCCCCATCCAGACCACAAAGGGATGCCGCCTCATTAAATATTCAACTTATTATTTATTCATTTTATAGCGTCTCGTTACGTCATTATGTCTCGTGCTCCTATATGACCCCCTAACCCTAATCTCACTCAACCCCCCGTTATTCACTACGTCATATTCACCTTATTATTTATTCATTCTCAGACTCCTTTGGGAGGTCGTAACCCTAACTTTCCCCCCTAAACCCTGGCTGTTGCTTAACCTCCCTGGTATTCACTACGTCATTCCCGATTGGTCTCCGACAGATTCCCGAAGTTCTGGGTTACGTAATTATCAAAAGGCACTTGACTTATATCCTTACAAGTACTAGTAATTACCTTTTCATTTATACACTTTTCCCTACTTATAGTCAACAGTTGTGGGACACGTATACGTACAGAGCATGCGTACAGTAAACTTTAACAAAATAGACGTTCTTTACAAGGAACTAAAGAGAAAGTGAGAGAGGCAGTTTATATTTTTTATCTGAAACCTTGTCTCGATGAGTATAGAGAGTTTTTAACAGCCTAAGTGTCTGAATTGGCAGGGACAACTGTTCTGGTGAAACGTGAATATTATTTGAATAATATGGATACGTTGAATATTATATCAGTTTGGAACTTAAACGGCCAAACAGTTCTTTACCCATTTACTTGGACATATGTGCCGAATTGTCGCTTATTTGGCTTTAGTTTATAAAGTAAACGATGCCTTGAATGAAGAAACCGTTCGGCAAGCTGTTCGATAGACATTGAAACACTTTCTTCAGATAAACGGCTGACTCGGCTATTTTATTAACGTCGTCAAGCATCTTGTTAATGTTGCTACGGCTGATATTTGCATATTTATCCTGAGTGCACGTGCAGGAGACAAAAGAAAAACTCATTAGGGGCAATTAAGAGGATTAAGCGCTTGGGCAGGTCTAGAGAAAGTCATTAGCGTGTACTTTGCATAAGACAGAATTCACAACAATCGGTTTAAAATATTTATTTACACAAAAAACTCTTGATTATTTTGTGATCTATCGGTAACACTAGCATATGGGCATACAGTACATCTTATAATCCGAAGGCATGAATCATGAGTCTTGAATTTTGTACCACAAACATTACATATCAGATTTCGAATAACGCATTTGTTAAAATATTTCCACAAACACTTAGGACACTCAATTACATGTGTAAAGTTAACAGGATTCTGACAACGTTCGCAATCAACAGGTTCGTCAATTATAGAATTTTCTGATTCTATTTCGGTGTAATCTTTATCGTGTTCGGAATCTTCTTCGGAGGAAGTTTCTTCGTTTTCGCTCTCTGATTCTGTTTCTTCTTCTGCCTGCGCCAACATTGTCAGCACTCGAACATTTTCGATAAGGTTTTTGTCAATGTTAATGTTGGCGAGTCCTTTTACAAATACATTTAGACCAGCTGGTTCGGGAATTCCTGAGAAGTAAGGTGATACGCAGTATTCTACCAATTCGGCTATTTTTGTGTTTGGTATAGTTCTTCCTTGATACACAATTTCTCCTTTGGGATTCCATGTTAAGTTGACATAGGACGCGAGTAAACTATTCAGCAAAGAAGACGCTGTCGCTTCATCCACTCCGTAGTCAAAGTGTGACAGTATTTCTTTAACACGAAAATCATCATGTAATCTTTCTCCCATCGTGTTCAGGGTTCGAATGAGGGCCTTTACAAATATCGTTCTTTTATATTAGTTCTGCGAGTCCTTCTAAAACAGGACCAAGTAAGACATCAAGAAATCCTGCGCCGTTTTGAATCAGTATCTCCTTTTTTCTCATAAAACTACTTCGGGGACTAGCCAAAGTTGATATGTCGTCGCTATAAGGCTTAACGTCTTCAAGCAAAGCAGGTGATAATTGATATTGCATTGACCAAAAGTTCAACATACAATCACAAATGCATCTAATTTGCTCGGGGCTTGCAGTCTCCAACAGAGCTCGCTGTTGAATAGGTTCACTTGTACATAAAAGTTCAAGAAACGGTTTGTGCTTTTTGATCAACATCTCTATTTGACAGTCAGTGTCGAAATGAGTAAAACGCTACCAAAACACACATTTTAAGAGGAGGAGGAGAAAGAGGAGGAGGAGGAGGAGGAGGAGAAAGAGGAGGAGGAGAAAGAGGAGGAGGAGGAGGAGGAGAAAGAGGAGGAGGAGGAGGAGGAGGAGGAGAAAGAGGAGGAGGAGAAAGAGGAGGAGGAGGAGGAGGAGAAAGAGGAGGAGGAGAAAGAGGAGGAGGAGGAGGAGGAGGAGAAAGAGGAGGAGGAGGAGAAAGAGGAGGAGAAAGAGGAGGAGGAGGAGGAGGAGGAGGAGGAGGAGGAGAAGGAGGAGGAGGAGGAGGAGGAGGAGGAGAAAGAGGAGGAGGAGAAAGAGGAGGAGGAAGAGGAGGAGGAGGAGAAAGAGGAGGAGGAGAAAGAGGAGGAGGAGGAGGAGAAAGAGGAGGAGAAAGAGGAGGAGGAGAAAGAGGAGGAGGAGAAAGAGGAGGAGGAGAAAGAGGAGGAGGAGAAAGAGGAGGAGGAGAAAGAGGAGGAGGAGGAGGAGGAGAAAGAGGAGAAGGAGGAGGAGGAGAAAGAGGAGGAGGAGAAAGAGGAGAAGGAGGAGGAGGAGGAGGAGGAGAAAGAGGAGGAGGAGGAGGAGGAGGAGAAAGAGGAGGAGGAGAAAGAGGAGGAGGAGGAGGAGGAGAAAGAGGAGAAGGAGGAGGAGGAGGAGGAGGAGAAAAAGAAGAAGTAGGAGGAGGAGGAGGAACAAATAAACACATACACACAAAAGCATTTAGCTTAAAAATATTTATTTCGGTTTTCGTTCAAACATATACACATAAAAAGTTTTAGTAAGGTCTGCTTCTTAGATTATATTTAGGCGTTTTTATTTTAAAGGTAGCGTGATAGTCTTTCTTGTCTTCTGGTGATAATTGTGATACATCTTCTTTTGTCATGGGTAAATATTTTGATCTAGTCATCAATAGATGATGTTCATACTCTTCTCTATCATCTGGGGTCATCTTTGCCAAGTCGCTTTCTTTCCAATCCGAAGAGCTTTCCCAATTATGAAAGAAATTATGTTTAAGCGTCGGTTGTTCAACGGTAGGAGGCGGTGTTACAAAATAGGTTTTAGGTGTAGCATGGAAACTCCACGGAAGATCGTCAGTTTCTTGCTTTATCTCCGGTGTCAAATTTTCTGTATTTTGCTGAGTTTGAAGATTAGTCAGAGGTTGAGACTGATTATGCAGTTGGTTTTGAAACGTCAGAAAACGTCCTAGCTGATTGGAGTAAAGTATGTTCTTTTCGTCAGGTGTTAACTGTGGCGCTTGTACAATATCTTGCATTTTTTGTTCTGTATTGTACATGGTATTAACGATTGGAGGTAATTGATAGGATTGCTTTTGTATGAAACTACCCAGCTGTTGCTGCAGGCTTGAGCTATTTTCTCCAGGTAGAACATTGGTCTTGAGGCGATGATCGTCGTCCGTGGTCGGTTTCAGATCAAGCATTAAATAACCATGAGGACGAGTTGTGGCTTCCTCGTAACTCTTCATAAATTCATGGACATGACCTGGGTTCACCTGCCGTGCCAAGACAGAAATTTGTTGCTTATCCCTCGGAGACTTGAATAGTACGATATAGTGTACGTTGAGGCTGATGTTTCTTGTTTCTTTGCCTTGGTGAAATATATTCTGAACAATATAGATCACGGAGAGATTCCTGTGATGACTACCTTTAGTAAATAGACTAGCAATACGTTTATCTCTTCCTGACTGATCCATGAGATCATCGAGGACGATCAGGTTACGTTGAGAGACCTCAAGAAAATTATCAGAGTCAATGTCGGAAGGTATACCCTCATAGAATTCGATGCCTGGTATTGTTTTGATCATTTCTAAATACATGGGCTGCCATTGCCCATAGCACCAAATGATACGTTCGGGAGGAGGATTAATCGTAGTTTTGGCGTTTTCAATGATGATGGTAAGTTTAATAAAGTGATTCAAAACTCAAAGATTACACAATACAAGTTAAACAATTATGCTGCTTTTTTTCTTGATCAAACATGAAATTATTTTGTCACTTCTGATTTCGACAACTGTAAATGTCACACACACGTGCCTCCACATTCAACTTCTTTCATGTTCAAATGACGACAAACAGTAAGTGAATGATACACTAAACGAAGGGACGCTGTTCAACTCTCTATGGTTACACACATATTAATTAGGTTTTCTTTGTCCAAGCTCTGACGTCGCCCAGACTCGCCCAGACTCGTTCTTTTGTCTACATTATTAATGAGTTTTTAATGAGGTTTTACACATGGTCTATGCAAATATCAGTCTTAGCAACACTTGCAATATGCTTGACAACGTTAATAAAATAGTCGAGTCAGCCGTTTAAACCAAGAGAGTTTTATTTCATATGTTGTCAAGTCAATACATCTCAAATCGTTGATCGTTCTCCTTACGGCTTCTCGAATTGATTCTTCATCCAAGGATCCGTTTACTCTATACACCAGGGTTAGATATGCGATAATTCGACCGAAATTGTCAGGGTTCATCTCTTCATAAACGTGTTGAAGACATATTCTTGGTATTTGGCCACTGATACTGTCGAATAGTACTCGATGTTCTTCTAAACAAGAGCTAAGGTGAAACGACAAAGTGTCTCTGTCGATATCAATGTTATTTTTCTTTAACTCATCGTAAATAATATCCATCTTGTCAAACGTTTACCGTACGCAACAGCCGGAGACCAATCGGGAATGACGTAGTGAATACCAGGGGGGTTAAGTAACAAGCTAGGGTTAGGGTGTTTCGGAAGAGCGCGAGTCAGTTATGACGTAATAAAAACCGGGGGTTCAGCAACAAGCCAGGGTAAGGGGGTTGGATAGGGTTAGAGTGTCCTATAGGAGCATGAGCCATAATGACGTATGCATAATGAGATTAGGGTTAGAGGGTCCCAAAGGAGCCTGAGGAGGATATTGACAGAGCTCATTAAAAATTCAATTTACCTAATTAATTATGAATCCGCCATATGGGGGGGTATCACAACTGACTTGACTTTTAGATTCTGTCTGGTATTGTAAATTGATTAGCGTAAAACGTTATCTTCTTAGTCAGTGGAGCATTTCCACTGTAATTTTGTTACATCGTGGTTTCTTTATATATAATATCTTCGATTATAATGGCTGTTACATTTACAACGTTTACTACGCTTACCTGAAGATCTATTCCCCCATAACAACCTTCTATTTGGATTGTTCTGTAAAATGTACGTGAAAGGGATATACCAAGTGTAACTGGAAAGAAGAAAATAAATTTTAAAATTTAAAGAGGAGAAAGAAATAAAATACAAAAAGCGAAATTTTAAAAAAGGAGAAAAAAGTTAAAAAGGAGAGATAAAAAGCATGGACGAAAAGAAAAAGATACGAAAAGAGAAGGAAAGAAAGAAGGAGAAAAAAGGAAAGGAAAAGATAGGGGAAAAAGAAAAGAAGAGGAAAGAGAATTGAAGGGATATGAAATGCAGCGACAGGAAGTGAAGAAAATAAAATAAAAAAAAGAAAGATAAACGAAAGAAAAGACAGGACCAGGAAGGAAAATAAGCAAATAAAGCCAAAAAGAAAGATAATCCAAAAGAAGGTAAAGAACCTTAAAAAAGAACGAAATCTAAGGGAAGAGAAGGAAAGTAAGAAAAGCGAAAGAGTGAAAAAAATAGGCTAATAGAAGATGGGAAAGCTAAGGAAAGTTTAATAGTGAACTAAGACCCTATCCGGTCAGGTCAGGTGAAATAATTTGAGATCAGATCAGATGAGCTGAGCTGAAAGAAGAATAATAATTTATTGTGCCAATAAAGAGTTATAATACAACGATTTTTTATACAAAATACAATAAATCAAAAACTAAGGCACAGGCACTGGCTATTTACAAATAGCAAAGCTAATCTTGCTAAATAGCCCTAACAATGAAAACATATAGATATAGAAACAAATTAAAGAAGAAAGAAGAAAGGTGAGCTCAACGCAGAAAAATACCTTGTTTAAAATTCTTACTTGAAAGGTGATTTCGTAGTGATCTTTCCATTTGGATCAAGTACAAAATGTTTTTGAGTTGCTATTCCTTTATTGGTACCATTTCTAGAAACATACACAACTGGGAATCCCATCTGATTGGTCCATGTCTCCATTATCTTACCAACGTCATAACCAGCTTTCTAAAATGAGAAATGTTTGTTTAAGCTGATTTGCTGAATGATGTAGCCAATGTAGCCTGCGCACCCGTAAAACACCCGAGCCTATTTTGCTTTGTAGTTATATTAGTTTCTGTTTAGCTTTGTATTACATTAGTTTCAACTACTAACCTTGCTAAGAGCGTCCCACAGATCTTTTGTTTCAGCGTTTCCAAACTTGTATTTATTGAGATAATACTATAAGTAGAAAAAGCAGTAAAGGTATATGAGTATGGCTGTAAACGTGAGGTGGTATAGGTGTAGATATAGGCGTAGACATACGTGTACTATGGCTGTAGGTATAGGTATAGATATATTGTAGATGTAGTGGAGGTATGGTGTAGGTGAAGGTATGGTGAAGTTGTAGGTGTGGTGCAGGCGTATATCCAGGTAAAAGTACTATACATTGTTGGGACTCGTTACACACACAGTTACACACATACATTGTGGGGACTCATTGCATTGGTGTGGTGTATGCGTAACTGTAGACATAAGTGTAGATATGGTGTAGTGTAAGTTCGCTGTAAAAATTGACTAATTGAAACAACCATGTTAATTGGTTGTCTCCTTGGATCTTTACGGTTTAAAACAACCGAAATTAATAATTGAAACGACTAAAGGTATGAATAGTATATATATAGTATGAATTTTAAACCGATGAGTTCTAGAGCAATAATAACTAAAACTATGATTTGACTTAGATTACGGACATGTTAGTTCAAAAAGATAATATTTGAAGAATCAAAAATCTCTACGTCCAAAACAGATATCTGTTTGAGTTTTAATCAACCAGTTTTAATCAACCAGATTTTTGCCTCCACGTTGGAATGTCGGTGAAAATGGCCCTGGCCGGTATAAGAACTCGATTAACTCAGAGTATAATTTATGCATGAAAATTTGAATTGCAATAGATCCACTCTGCAAAGTTTAAACAAATAATGGAAATTATAACTTTGGTTAAAGTCAAGAACAACATTAGATATATGTTTGTTCATGACATGTACATGTATCCTGAATAATCGTGAGAGTATCATGAAAAATAATGCTAGCCAGTCGCTTTTATGATAAGGGGGATTCACATGAGTGATTCGGCAAAGCGTTAAATATTTCTTTATGTATAATTATCATACAAAAGCAAAACAACACCCCAAAATTCGGGGTGTCACGTGACCAGCCGATGCCAAGGCTATTTTCGCCGACCTCCCAACGTGGAGGCAAAATGCCCTTGCTACGAGGTTGAGTTTTAATTGTTCTGACAATTTGGTAGGAATTGGCCAAAATGTTTTGCAGTACTCTTTTCTCAACCATCAAAAACTTTGATATGCAGAAAATTGGAAAAAAACGGAAAAAAGACGAAAAACCATTAGATCCGCTGTGACGGTTTGTTGTTGTAACGGACCGCGACATTAGGACGCCAAAAAATTACGCCTATTTTCAATCCAGCAGAATTATAGCATTTAAATTTTACTCTAAAAGTCAAACAAAGCAAAAAAGTGAAATAAAGCAAAAAAAAAAATTTTCAAAAAAGTTTTAGGTGTACCCCCGCCTTAAGATAGAGTGAGTTACTCACCGTAAGGCCTTCTCGAAATATATCCTTTCCCAAGAAGTTCGACAGCATTCTTATAATTGAGGAACCCTATGTGAAAAAAAGTAAGTAGGATTATTGAGAAAGTTATAGAGAAGCACGGAAAGAAAAATAAATGTAGGGAAGGTAGAAATGATGAAAAAACAGATAGAAAGAAAAGAAGGAAAGAAAGAAGGGAGAAAGGAAAGAAAAAGAAAGGAAAAAGAAAGAAAGGAAGGAAGGAAGGAAGGAAGGAAGGAAGGAAGGAAGGAAGGAAGGAAAGAAAGAAAGAAAGAATGAGAGAAAGAGGAGAGGAGAGGAAGGGAAGGAAGGAATATCAAGTCTTTATTACGTATTACAAACACACATCACAGTTGAATATAATAAGGCATTACCTTACTGTACGTAATGGAATCAAACAGAGTTGCAATATCTCCTGGTTTTTCAACATCTACCGTTATTGGATGTGATGTTGTCAGTGCATCGAGACGAAACGCACGATGTAGATCATTCACCAAGAATTGATCCATCTTGATAAAAAAGTGACAAATTGAAATTGTTTCACTGTTGTCCTCCTTTGGGATCAATTTAGAATAGAATCCTTCGGACTGGTTCACTGGTTGTATTGATTAGCCTAAGAAAAACTATTGCTTTGTACTGTTTCCTATTGTACTGTACTCCACGGCACTGCATTGTGTCTTATACGTTCCGCTGCATTGCGTCTGCGCTGTGCTGTGCTGTGCTGTGCTGTGCTGTGCTGTGCTGCGTTGCCTTTGCTTGCTGTGCTGAGTTGTGTCTGCTATGCTGTGCCATGCTGTGCGTGGTGCCGATACTGTGGTGTGCTGCGTTGTGGCTGTGCTGGGCTTTGCTGTGTTGTGCTGCGCTTCGTCCGTGCTGTGCTGTGCTGTGCTGTGCTGTGCTGGGTTCGTGCTAGGCTGCTGTGCTGTGCTGCGTGCGTCTATGCCGTGCTGCGCTGTACTGCGTCTAGGTTGTGCTGTACTGCATTGCGTCTGTGCTGTTCTGTGTTCCCCAATTACCCCTATATGCTGTGGTGTGTTGCGTTGCGTCTATGCTGTGCTGTACAGTGCTGCGACTATGCTGTGCTATGCTGTGCTGCGTTGTGCTGCGTTGCGTCTGTGCTGTGCTCTGCATCTGCCTTGTGTCTATGCTGGGCTGGGCTGGGTGTCGTGCTTTGTCTATGCCATGTCATGTATTCTCCTCATTCATCAGTACTTACAAATTCCCAGTCAGGTTCGGCGTTATTAGTGCCAAGATATTCGACAAAGCTTGCAAATCCTTCGTTCAACCAAATATCATTCCACCATCTGCAAGATACGAGGTTTCCAAACCACTACAAACAAAAATGGAAGACGCCATCTGGTCTATTAATTCAATAAAGTGATTTATTCAGGAAAATTAGCTGCACAGTATTCTTTAGCTCCTATGATTATTTAACGTAGCTAATTGGAGCGCTGTCTCTTACCACTGAAATTAAGCCCGGTCAAATGGGGTTAGTACTCAGATTGGTGACTTCATGTGAGTAGAAGTATTGATTTTCTCCTGTGCTACCAGGGTTTTCCACCGGATTCTTCGGTTTCCCCCCTGGGTAAAATCAACACACAGGGATAGGAGTGGCACCCACCCCTGCCTTAGGGTAGTAGCCATCAGAAAAGGATCCTTCAGACTGCCTCCAACTGCGGTCGACCAACTGAACTCAAGTATTCTAAAAAATTCAAATCTATATAGCAAATAGGCAATCACTTGTAAAGATTGTAAATTTGGGTAAAAATATATAATTTCTTCTGCCTCAGTTAAGGTGATTCCTCAGTTTTGCATTATTCTGCAATACTAATTGAAGATATAATCCTATATTAGTAACGAATAAAAATATCACTATATAAAGGAAGCTAAATCAGCTAATAATAACTTTGACAAGAGGACACTAGCTTCATTTCCTTCACAGGGAAATGTTCCATGTTCAAGCATTTATTAACCTTGTGTAGCTCACGAAGGCACTCGCTGACCCCACGTTTTTATAAATTATTAATTTCCTTCACCAGCTCTACATCATATATGAAAGAATAGCGAAAAATCACTTTGATGATTTGAAGTATCGTACGTTTTTCGTTCTTGCGGCTTCAAAAAAGCATGTGACAAGAAAGAATATGTATAAGTGCATCTAAAACATCAAATATTTTGCAGTCATGCAGTGTGAACTAAGTGATTTTATGAAGGATTTTCAAGATAACAAGACGAAATCAAAGTTAGCCAAAATAGCTGCAAATTGGAAAAACATGGTTACTGGCAGCTGTATTTTCTAAACAAGTGACTCCAACTTCTTTTTTTATTTTACTATGAACATGTCATAAACTTTAATACGGAGGAGTTTCAGCACCTTTTCACTTCTGGAAAAATTACTGTGGAATAACCTTAAAATACACAATTTGAAGTGTATTAGTGTCCCGTTCTTTTTTCAAATGCCCAGCATATTTGTATAGTTTTCCCAAGTTAAATCAACGTCTGGTAAGTAAGTACCATGTGGGAAATCTGCCACGAACGGAAAGGAATACTGAATCAGCGATGGATCAGCGGTTTCACACACACGAGTTGATCAAAAAAGAAACACGTGCACACGACAGAATGTTAAAAAAATATAGAAAAAAAACAAACAACACTACCCTAACCAGTAACCACGTTTACCACTAAACTTATACTCTAACAAAGCCCACCAAAAACAAAAATTTACACAATTCTCACACGTGATTTGGTATATACTATAGTCAAAGTATTAGCCATTTCAGCATTGCGCTAGAGACCTGGGGATAGCAAGGTTGGCAATACATCATGGAACTGTTTTGGAGGACAAGTTCTTTGTTCACGTCCCCCCAAACAGTCCCATGATGCATTGTCAACTTCGCTATCCCCAGGACTCTAGCGCAATTACGAAATGGCTAATAATCTCCTCCCGGAGTATATGTTTTCATTTCAATCAACTGTTGTGTGGGAAACCACTGATCTATTGCTGGCTCGGCCTTCCTCTCCGCCGGTTGAAAGAGTTACTGCGTACCATGTGAGCCAGCTCGTGGGCCACGATGTAGGCAATCCTTTGTTTGTTAGTCTCAGAAGATACATTCGATTTGTAGAGGAGCGCCGTCTCACGATACGTAATTAAGCCCCAGTTCTCCATGGCCCCGGCATTAAAGTCCGGTAGGGCGACCATGTCTACATATTGCGTAAAACAAAAAGTGTTTCAAATTTGCGATCAAAACATGTTCTTGACTAATTAAACCATTTTAAAATAAGACTATAGGCCTGTCTCTATGAATTGAAATAAGCTGGCCCGGCTGAGTTCTACATATGGATTATGTGATTGGCAGGCAAGCCAGTACGGTTTCATTTAGCGGGAATTATCCATATTTCATTTTGTCATTGCTTTTGCAAGGTTCGCTCAAAAACTTATATCTCAAAAGATTGTGCAGAGACTCAAATCAATCAAATTTAATTAAGTGGAAATAAAGACTGACCACGCGTAAAACCGTAATGTATCGACATTTCAATTGTGTCAGCCGGGTTGGTTTTCCTATATAAACGCAGCTATCGGCCGGGAATTTCGGCAAGCGAGTGGCGGAATCTTGACTGGCCAGGTTAGTCCGGTTAATTGTCATATAAAATGAAGTCAGATCGTTAAGAGAAATGATCTAGTTGGTGAGATCACCGCAAGCGCCAAGCAATCCTGACTTATATAAACAGGCCCTACTAGAAAAGAATTGCTTCTATATCGCGTAGGATGCGTTTAAAACTAACGGCTAGTGATCATTACTATACATTTACCAAAGTCATATCTCAACATTTGGAGAGACTTTCGATATTTTGATGTGCTTCTCGATCGTTGTTCAACGAGGGTTTTTCACCGAGTTCTCCGGTTTCTCTCCCTTCGCAAAATCAACACCGTCAGATATAGGAGTGGCGCCCACCCCTGCCTTAGATTAGTTTCCAAAGAAAGAGTAGCCTTCTGGCTGACTACAATTGCGGTCAACCAACTAAATTCAATTTCTACGTTTCTTAACTTTTTTAGTGTTTTCGAAAACGCTTCAACTGCCAATTTGACCGTGCTTCATTCAATAACAAACACGGAAAACTAGAAAAAATTTAGAAAACTTGAAATTTCTTCTATATAATAGAATATCTTTCCCAAATGCATTTAAAAGTATGTCGACTGAATAAGCTAGACACTAATGCTAAAATAAAAGATTTGGAGTGTACGAACGAACGAACGAACGAACGAACGAACGAACGAACGAACGAACGAACGAACGAACGAACGAACGAACGAACGAACGAACGAACGAACGAACTAATTATTTAAATTACCTTGTTTTGGCAAAGGAAATGGCAGAGCATAATAATTTTCATAATAGGTCGTAACATTTTTACCAATTTTCAGTGCATAACTGGAATCAACATAGTGTTCCGGGGTACTCCAGGTCCTGATCTAAAAGAGAACCAACGGTAAAGAGTAAAGTAATGTGAGGAGTGACAATTAGAATTAACCTTGTCTGATACCTTGTCTGATCGAGCTTAACTTCACAACTCGACACACAAACAGACATACAAACAAACAAACAAACAAACAAACAAACAAACAAACAAACAAACAAACAAACAAACAAACAAACAAACAAACAAACAAACAAACAAACAAACAAACAAACAAACAAACAAACAAACAAACAAACAAACAAACAAACAAACAAACAAACAAACAAACAAACAAACAAACAAACAAACAAACAAACAAACAAACAAACAAACAAACTGACATGTACGTAAAATTAATAAATAATATATTTTTTACATTTTTTAGTTATATAAATGAATCAGTCAGATAGCATATGTAGTTATAATACAATTTTTTTGGATTGAAAATTTCAAGAAATTCAGATAAATTTCTTTTAAGTTGACCTATTAAATTGTTGGGTTGCAATCAAGAGAGGCGTACCCGAGTTCCCCGCAGAGAGTGTCTTTATCAACCTTTTCGAAGTGTCGTTATAACTCGATAAAGTCTTCATATTAGAAGATAATATTAAGATATTATGACTGACGGATTTTGACGGTGTCCCATTGTGCCAGTCTGGACCGTCTGCCGTCTGGTTGTTCGTCGTCCAACTTTCTTGTCTTAACGACGGAACAATAGACGGATTACTGGATTGTTTACTACATTTAAACACCTGACGACTGACGAGTTTCTCGTCTTATACAAGTTTTCGTTTTCTAATATAATTCGACTGAATTATTGCCGAGCAAAATGCTCCTGTTCTTAACCATCGGTCAGCGACCTTCACCATTAGCAGAAGGAACTATAAATGCCGCCCTTTTGAAACCATTTTTGGTCACACTTTTCCCAACTCAAACGTAATAGGAGCACGCAGTCCAGTTATATATAGGTCAGTGTGTGTAACCCAGCAATAGTTTGCCAAACCTCAATAGGAAGCGAATTCCAAAATGTTACCCCTCGATACGAGAAATTTTTCATAAAGACAGACAGACAGACAGACAGACAGACAGACAGACAGGCAGGCAGACAGACAGACAGACAGACAGACCGACCGACCGACCGACCGACCGACCGACCGACCGACCGACCGACCGACCGACCGACCGACCGACCGACAGACAGACAGACAGACAGACAGACAGACAGACAGACAGACAGACAGACAGACAGACAGACAGACAGACAGACAGACAGACAAACAGACAGACAGATAAACGTCCAGATAGTAATAAATATGTCATCATCTCTCACCGTAATATTGTCATGGATACCAGTAGTTGTGGTGAGATTTTCAAAGTCAGATACAATGTACGCGACTAGATAAGTTGACATTTTCACAGATTTCTGAAATTTGGTAAGCTTTCTCGAGCCAGAAATATCTGTAGTTGAGACAGCAGGCATATTGGATAGCGCCATGTATTCACTGCCATGTTCAATGCTTATAGTAAACGTAGCTTTCATCGCAGGTTCATCAAAGCAGGGAAATGCTTTACGAGCAGCAGTTGGTGCAAAGTCTGTGGCACCCAGTACTCTAAAACATAAAAAAAGACGGAGTATGAATTCAAAACCCGTTTTAATAGACCAAATTAAATCGGAGTTGCGACTGCTTATAAGATCTGAGGCTCTGGGTACGAGATTGGCACCACATTCAGCCTTCGATCTGATCTCCGACGGCCCACTCCCACCTTTGCTCGTGCGGTATAGAGCTTCAGGTGTTGAATACTGATTATTCCGTCAAGTGGTCCGTATTGAAACGTGCAAAGTTGTACAGTGGTCGATCAAAAGTTTACTGTTAAACAAAAAATCTGAACTCATCTCTAAATGCCGACACCGGCCAAAATAATTTTTTTTGTAAATAACTTTAAGATTTTACCTACTTAAGTACTTTGTAACTCCCTCATGAATTTTAGTCTGAAGATCGTCTATGAGCGTGAAACTTGAGCAACTGTTTTTAACTGTTTTATCATTGTTTGTTGATCGCGACTTATTAGAAGACATGCGGATGCACAAAGTACGACACTAGCGTGGTTTGATTTCCGTAAACAAATCACGGATCCCACTGAAATATTACGAGGCAATGACGTTGCTTTATTTCTATATTTTACATAAATACATGTAAACTGGGGGATTCGTCCACGGGGCATTACGCCGTGCCTCACCCTTCTCAGAGTGGCATATAAAAAATAATATAGAGTATAGACTCTTTGCACTTAATTCCTCGGCGGAGGAAAGTGCTTCTCTAAGTCCCAGTTTTCATGGAGGGAGGGTGACCCTTTTAGAAGGGTTACCCCAGTAGAAATGTTACGCTAGTAGAAGAGTTGCCCTGGTTTATCATTTTTCCGTGTTTTGTTTACATATACATGATGCTGAGGTGACCCAGGGGGAGGATGACACTATCAGGTTGCTCGGGTGACCTGCCAGCTTGGGTTATGTTTCAGAAAAAAAATGTGCTGCACAAAAGATTGTCAACGTGACTTATTGTTCTTACACACCATGTAAATGTTTGGTTTTTTTTTAAATATCAGGTATAATCAAATAAATGACGCCAACAATGACATGTAGGCCCAAAATATAGCTCAATAACCACGCATGGCACGCAGAGGGAGGGTGACCCTACTTATTCTTTTATTTAATTAACTGTCAAATGCATTTAGCTCACAGGACTAATTGGGGCCATTGTATAACGTTAGTTTCAATGAGAAGAGAAATCGGAGAACCCGGACAAACATAGGAGGGAACCAACAACTTTACTCGCACGGTGTTTGTCGGCTTCTGGTCGGCTTTTGACGGTTTTTGTCGGTAATTAGAAGCTTAGGTTGTCACCCATCTCTATTTACTATAAACCGCGTATGACAGGGCTTAAGCTTTAATAACTTCATTTTGTTATATAGGGTTTTGCTGGATAAAACGATGACTGTCATTGGTTGGTTTGTGGTCAATGTAGACCGAGCGGGCAACAATTGAGAACTTATTGCCCACTCTTCGGGTATCCTATAAACCAAAGCTTGCTTGGTACAAAAAATATTATTTATTCAAAGCAGGCATGTGTGACAATGAGCAGGCATGTTAATTGAAGCGAAATTACGACTAAGCCAGGCGTATTTTTTTGGTAAGTCTTTCATTTTTTCTTTTGTGTACTTTCCCTTGATAAACATCGAAATTATTCAGGGAAACTCAAGCTATATAGCAAAGTACTTAATTAATGTCTGATCCCTCGGGAAAATTTGGTTTTGTTTTCCCTCGAGTCTTGATATTTCTTTCGACTGTTCCCGCGGGAGCAACCTCTATAAATGATGTCTCAGATTTCAATTTGGCAAAACAAGAACTCAAGAAGTAGAACACTTAAATTACAAACCTCGTTGTACCATTTTCATTGGTATATGTGCTATTATAGAAGCCATTTAGTTCTTCTGTTGACATATTCGCGGCGAAGTCAATCGTCAAGAGGTATTCTCCAATAACCAAGACCTTGCCCATCCTGATTACATAAAATTGGTTAGCTTTGGATTCGAATTGTTTATCAACCGATAGCGAATTGCCCGTAGAGTCTAGCCTGCGAACAAGAACTTGTTTTATTTCGATTTTGTTGATGTGAAATAGGATTAAATCGGTGGGACTGGTAACCCTGATAGTAATATTCGAATTCCCAGTGAATGTAAGCGTGTTCAAATAAGTACGAATCAGCATATCGTAGTGGATCGGATGAATGTTACTCGGTAATCGAATCTTATCCCACGGTTCTTTCGGTTTGGAAGCTGTTGTCGGAGCTTGCGTTGTGGAGGCGGTCGTCGCGCGCGGTTGACTTGTCGTCTTTGGTTCACTAGACGTAGGTTTCGAGCACTGTTTCCGCGCAGCTGAAACGCGTTCTTCGCATCTATCCTTCTCTCTGTTAGCACTCAAAACGCCACTCAGTACGGCGACCACGACGAGCACCATTACGAAAGCCACAGCGATTAGTATAAGGCTTCTTTTGCTCAGCTTTTCACGAACGACGCTGCCACCATCATCTATTTGCATTGATGATTTCGGCATTTCGCGTTCAGTGCTTCTGGTTTGGAGAGTTCTACAAATTAATCAACGTGACCCGTTCTCTGTCTCTGTTGACTGTTGTCAAGACTAATAAATGCTGTCAAGCCATAACTGACTTATTAAAATCTTGACCACATGCATGTGTTATCTGATCTGTTTACAGATTGTATTGCAAACTATGCGGAGTATTAATAGATTCAACACATGCGGAAATTGTCTTGCATAAACATATATCTGTAATCGAGTGAAATGCCCAATATTACTTCTAATATACCCAATTCTTTCCTGGCATTACCACCTTAATATATACAGAACTCACGATCAAGCTCTCGGCAACGGCCTCCGTCAGAGCATTGCACTAGAATCGCAAGGTCGTGGGTTCAATTCCTACCGGAAGGCCCGTGTAGTTGCATTTTTCGCAACTGGTCCCGGTTTGGTCTTAAGATGTATGTATTCTGCACTCGAATTTTCCTTCACCAAAAATCCCTAGAATATATATATATATATATATATATATAATTATATGGTAAAAACAATGAACAAACAATGATGCAATTGTATACTTGTAACAACCTTGTATTCAGAGCTAAACAAGATTTTTGACAAAATTGTCTATACTGGCCATGGTGTGTTTTAACTAGCTTTAAAAAAGAACTCAGAGTAAAGCCATGGCTGCACAGGAGGCAAAGCACCAACAACCCTACTGTCTATACATTCTATGCATGCATGAATTCCAAGCCTGGACAGGTGGTCACCAATTCAAATACTAACTAAATCCAATTGGGCTTTACTCCAGTCCTCAGTGATGAGAGGCTGTGCGCTTATAGCTTGACCAGCAAAGGACAGGTGTGATCTACAGTGCGAACGGCATGGTTGCGAGTTTGTTTACATAACATTGATTTAATTATGTCTTCACAAAAGCTAAAACGATGTACCGTGACTCATTTCTTTGTTCTCCTTTCTTTATACAAACACCCACACAACCACACTCTTTTCGCTCAACAATAAAATTAGCCTGGAAACTTCGAGAAACATTAACAAACATATTGATATGAGCCCACTTTCTGTGGCTGCGCAGACGCACTGTAGATCTCCTTTAAAATGGCACTACGACGAAAAATTCGTGAATCTAGTATTGATACTAGTAAACTATCATTTCTAAATGAGGAATACCGGCGTTTTCAGTTTCTCAAAGTATTTTCTCGTTCTCGAGATATTTAAGTTTCTGAAACATGTAAATTAGGTGCCTCGTGACGTCATTTACCACACAGGCAAAAATAAGATTTACAAAATGAATAATATATCTGAAACTAAGAAGTAGAAATAATTCAAACTTTGCACAAGTATAGATATCACACAGAGGAGGTACGAAGGTCTTTTCAGAATGCATTACGCTTGAAACCTATTATCAATCTCGCACCGGAAATGCTTCACTCCATTATGAACCTTCGAGGAGTGAATACGATTTGAAAAATAGTGTTTCGAAGTTTGTGGCGTTTAGAATACTTTGGTTTGGGACTCCCATGAATTTATTTATATATATTTTGTAACCTAGCAGTACTTCGACGTTTATTATTTCGCCTGATTCACCTGATTTTCTGGTCAAGCTAACTGCTCGCTGCTCGTCGCTCGAGGATCAGATACAGTATTATAAACATTGCTGTCTCGTCATGTTTCTGAATAGTAATGCGTTTCTAATTTGACACTTCAATACTTTTTTATTGCTTAACTTGTCTATACACTCGAGTAATAACCGTCGACTTGATCTAAATCATAGGGTATATTTGATATTTTTGTTCAGTAGTTTTGTTCCTTTTGAAATGAGTTTATTATGTTGTCGTTGACGAATACTTAATTACCTCAAGTTAATACAGTAAGCCTATCTACTTAAAAACTGTTTCAAGAAACAACTGTTGGTATGTTCTTGCACACAGTCTCTTACATTTAAAAACAAGTGGGTCAGGAAAACATGTCTGATTGTTTATACAGAAAATACTGTACATATATATGGACCTTATTAATTCTGTCCCAAGTATTTTTGAAACCATCATAACCCAGGGAAGACATGATAATATAACCCAGTGGACCAACATAGTTAACACATTTTAATTTAATTCAGTTCAACACCCACTTTCTGCCCAAATAATTAACTTTACTTTCCTTCTCTTAAAATTTAGTTGCCCAAAATCCATGTTATATTATTCAGCCTTTCACAAGCATATATCAGTCAGTGTCATCATATACAGTAAGCATAAAACTAGAGGAAAGGGGCTTAACCCTTTCTCAGGGGCGAAACTAGCCCTTTTCCGTTGGGGGGGGGGGGGGGGGGTGTAGGGTAGTATTGCCCTGCCAAAATCTATGGTGCCTTGCAGCTCCGTATGTAAAATTTACCGAAATGTATACTGTACAAAATTTTTCATGATGTCTTACACTGCTAAAGTCAACCGAAAAATTTCGGCTGACTCGAGCGGGATTTGAACTCGCACCTTCGGGATTCCGGTCCGCCGCTCTACCTGTTGAGCTATCGAGCCGCACAGGGATTGGAGGCAAGTTCTATCCAACTTAAGTGCACGAGATATTCTCGCGACAACTTAACGCTTATCCGTGAGGACGTGCAGTGTTTCAATTCTATTACAGAATCATCCTCAGAAACATGAGAAAATTTTTCATGATGTCTTACACTGCTCGAGTTCAAATCCCGCTCGAGTCAGCCGAAATTTTTCGGTTGACTTTAGCAGTGTAAGACATCATGAAAAATTTTCTCATGTTTCTGAGGATGATTCTGTAATAGAATTGAAACACTGCACGTCCTCACGGATAAGCGTTAAGTTGTCGCGAGAATATCTCGTGCACTTAAGTTGGATAGAACTTGCCTCCAATCCCTGTGCGGCTCGATAGCTCAACAGGTAGAGCGGCGGACCGGAATCCCGAAGGTGCGAGTTCAAATCCCGCTCGAGTCAGCCGAAATTTTTCGGTTGACTTTAGCAGTGTAAGACATCATGAAAAATTTTCTCATGTTTCTGAGGATGATTCTGTAATAGTATACTGTACATACAAGGGGCTTTTCATAAGCAATTTACACATTGAAATTTTAACATGGCCGAGTCGAAGGCATATCAAAGGCACTTCAGGTAGCCGCCATACGACACATATCGGACCACAGATTACAGCTAAGATCTAGGTGTTGGTTTTGTGGAGGGAGGAAAACCGGAGAGCCCGGTGAAAAACCCTCGAAGCACAGGAGACTCACATAAGTCTCAAGCTTGAGAACAGGGTTATTCCCAGACAGTCACCCATCCAAGTACTAACCTAGTCCAATCGGGCTTAACTATTGGTGAGAGGCAGCGCCCTAACAGCACACGCCAACCGTGCTTCCCATATATGGAAGCCTGCCTGACAATCTACATGCATTTAGACTAAATTCCTACTGTCTGGTGTATGATGGCAATTGGCAATACATAGAGTTCAAAATAAATATTAATTAACAAGATCATGAAAAAAATTGTTGAATTGTATTTACGTAGCTATAATACAGAAAAGCATATTGCGGCAGTACTTATTTAATCGGCTTTATTGGAAATTTGCGCATATTGATTTTCGACCAAGTATTCAGAACAACTTTTAATCGATGCTGTCGGTGAGATCCTTTTCACAACGAAGAACTATCAAGTCGTTCAAACTTTTGTCTTCCATTGTTGATCTTAGGCAGTTCTTAACGATTTTGAGCTCAAGTTACTGAAGGTGCTGTTACACGATGCGATTTTTCTTGCAACTTGCAACAAATTTACATACGGAAAAAAAATCGCAAGTTGCAGGAAGGGTGTTACATTTTTGTTGTAAGTTGCAGCAAAAAGTAGAACCCATCCAACTTTTCTTGCAACTTGCAACACGGCAAAAATGACAAAATCGCAAGTTGCTACGGGGTGTTACACGGTGCGATTTTTTATGTAACTTACAACATTCAGTGATTTGTTGCAAGTTGCAAGAAAAATCGCATCTGTAATAGCACCTTGAAAGTTCGCTCATCCTTTGCGACGGAAACTGGTGCAGTACTGAAGCAAAAGCTGATAGGCTTTGCATACGGTTGGAAATGTCCTTTTATTTTGATGGACGTACTTGGCAGCCTCCTGCACGGAGCTGGGTTGTTTCGATGAGACTATTGGTAATAAAAATGTCTAGCTCAGACAGGAGTACTTCAGGTTCAACTTTGCAAGCAGGTAATAACATATAGAGTTCACTGGGTAATAAGCATTCAGCCGTCTCCATGAATCTGCAAATCTCAAACACTATAGATTCAGCCCACGCGTTTCCGAATATACTAGTACGCATGCACAGCTGGACAACCGCTGCGTGCACGGACTAAGATCACTTATTACTAATTCGTAATAATATACAGAATTCTTGATGGTGATCGTGCATAAAACTGATAAAAGTATAATCGTCATGCATTATTTTTTCTAGACATAAATGTAATCATAACCTTTTTTTTCCATTTTCTAAATTTTACTCTGATTGCCCTGCCAATCGAGGTTTCTACTCCGATTGCCCTGCAAATCGGGGTTTGTAGTATTTTTTTTGGAGGGTGGGGGGTGGGGTGGGGGGTGGGGGTGGGGGGGGGGGGTGGGTGTCACCCCCCCCCCCCCCCTTAAGTTTCGCCCCTGCCCTTTCTCTCTTAGAGGTTCCAACCAACAATTGAAACACAGCAAAAATATACAGTGTTAATCGGACTGTTGAAAATATTGATGAGAAAACATGGAAAACGCTTGTCACACAAATATATGTCTCTTAACTCACGTCTTAAGAAAACAGCTGTCTTAAACCTTGCCGTTTCTCTCGCTACAATCATGCACTACACTTTTCCGTTGCCTTCTCTCTGTAATATACTTGTTTAATAAATATACTTGACATATAATAAATGGTGACGTCACTGACGTGGGTAGTTATTATTACAATATTTTACTCTGGCTAATGCTAAACGTCAATGGAAAAGCTCCAGGACAAGAAGAAGTTATTTCGAGTAAACTTATTTATTTATTTTATTTATTTATTCATTAGCTTTGCCATATTTTTACATAACAGAAATAAATTTCAAAAAAATAAATACACAACAAATATAGAGGAACACGATGGCAGGGTATCCGCAACAGCAGCGCCAATTACTGCGGGCCCAAAAATGACGGGCCCTAACGATGCAATAACTCGGTTTTCGGTTGAGTCATTTGGATTAACGCGCGCATTTTAACTGAAATTTAACAAGACGCCTGGTCAGGCATTCACTCGGGCTACTGCAAACTCGCAGCTGCAATTACCTATAAAAGTCTAAACATCATTGGTCACAGAAAATAGTCAAAACAAAATCTAATTCTCCGATAGAAAACACAATTCGCAATACACAAAGCACGATTGCCTGTATGTAACGTATTTCCATACAGCATCCCTTCTGGTGTTAAATATCCGCAACACAGCACGATCGTGTTTAATCAGCGATTGTAAACGTACTATATAAGATCAAGATACCTGCCAGCGGCATTACTGAATAATAGCTATGTCTGTGAACACACTGAACACGTCCAAGAAAGAACACTTGACTTCAAACAACTTGATCAAACATCAGGATTCAAAAGCGAAGAAAAACCCCATAAAGATTGGCATTTAGCACGCATCATCAGCCGCGCAAGACCTGATGGGATGACGTAATGATTGCCATTTCGAAACATAGACTCAGCCTACCACAGTAGCCCGAGCAATAATCTTACAATGCTTTCTTTTCACCGTCTCAAGACTCAAATGATCCTTTCCTTGTCACAAACAAAACGGCGCCTGCATGGCGTTACACAGAGTAAAATACATTCACTAAGCTGGCTGAACAATGAGGTATGAACAGAAGGGTCACCTAATGATTTCTGCGTTGTGTATGTAACAAATAACGCAAAAGAGAATCTAATGTTATTTACATATTTTTCATGTGTAGTTTACCTCCTTTGCAAAGATTCCTGTGTAAAAAGGGCGAAATAGCTCCACAATTGAAGACAAAACTAAATTTGCCTTACAATTCCACGCAAGCATTGAGTTCCGCGGAAAGTTTGTAAGTTCCATCGAGAGTGCATGCTACAACAGATTGTGAAACATTAAATTCGAATGCTTACACCTGGGGAGAAAACAGACCTTTGAACCGCAAGGAACGAGTTAACTAAAGCAGCTACGATTTAAGACTACGAATTATGTTTATCAAAATATCGGCAACATTAACCATTCACCATCGGAGTTGTGATTGCGTATAAAGCAAACTGATCTCGCGAGAATCGTAATACGGAAATTTGTTCTTATATTTAGCATATTTAAGTTGTGCAACCCGATCAACCCGTGAGCGCCGAGCAAAGAGCCTAGGTACGAGATTGCAACCATCAGAATCACAGAAACGAAAGCGGAAGAGGGTTCACGCCTTGTCTGTTTGTTGCAACAGAGAAATTCAGTCTTTATAACGTTTTATTAAAGGTATGTCACGTCTTTCGCTAATAGATACATTTTGTACGAGTGTTATTTAAATCCTTTGACTGCTTTTCTTAACCCAGCTTGAGTTGATAAAGTATTAAACGAAAACCGTAATTTTCTAGACAAAGATGTAGACGAGTCACTTACGTAATTATATCAAGTCTGATTATTTATGCCTGCAATAAGTACCTACATATACTAATCCAAAATGAACTAAGACTCCAGTAGTAATCATAATTTTGTCGTATTTGCAGGCTGTAGTTCATCAGTAGCCGCTTTGACGTTCCCTGAGTTCGTTCCGGACAATGTATTTATAGGAATTTAAAGCCTGGTTCTCATATGTCGCCGACCCATGATTTAGATGCATGTTAAGTAAAAGAATAAAAGCACTGCTTTTCTGCATTGTTCTTTATTACTTAACATGCTGCTGCACTTCCCGTTTTAACATGCATCTAAATCAAAAATCGCCGACGATCGGCGACATATGAGAACCAGGCTTTAGCAAGTACAACGCGTATGGCACGATGCATGACGACCACCTGAGTGCAATAGCATTTTCAACCAAAACAATAACATTGAATAATTTCGAGTCTCGGAGGTAATCCCAACACCGTCCTCGCTGATATACAATGTCATGTGGCAAGGAGCAGCAAAAGCTCTTATTACTTCGGCGTTAATCTATTACGCGTCATCTTTGTAAAGACTATTTGCTTTCCAGCTACACTATAAGAAGGGTCTTATAAAACACAGAGCTTACAATATAGGATAACCTAATTCATTCCAATTTCTTTTAAATATAGTACATAACTTAGTTGCTGTCGTTGCCCTTGGTTAGTATTCGGGACTATATAATAAAACGGATATTGCACCACAAACTCAGACATGCAGCTCTGTTGTTCTTCAAAAGATTGGTTTTAATACTTTGTTTTTTATAAGCTAAGTGATATTAAGAGTGGACTATATATTATAGCACGTTTATATCAATACTGCATGGTTAAAGATTGCTACATATACAGTATATGCACGTTTTGCCTATTAAACTTCCAATATTATTATTTTACTTCCGACTTTACTGGGTATTTTCTACATTATTACAGTTTTTCAACTGTGACAAAATTGTTTGTTTATGTTTTTTATAGGAAAACATACCGAGAATTCCAGATTGAAATTATTGCTGGGAAAATCAATTTTTGGGAAAATTAATAAAAAATCACATAAGCAGTTGCTGTGATTCACATTTACAGCATGTGTACTATGTCATTAAAGGAATAATTTTTTATGGGTTTCGAGTCTGAACCAAAGCGCTAATTTAATTAGCGGACGCCCCCGTGGGGGGCATCAAAATTCAGAAAATCATATTTGATCTGTGTTAATGTAATATATTGCTGTTTTTAGTTTTAATTCTTTAGTTAACCACACAGACGGTCCTTTCTGTGTTCGCTCCACTTGTGATACGTTTTAGTAAAATATTTGTTGGGTGTTCAATTATTGAGATACAAAAAAATCTTAATTTCATCAATGAATGATTGCAACATATGGAGCGAACACAGAAATGCTCGTTACTGTTAAGGCTATTACCTTGCCAAGTTTCATAGAGAATGGATAAATAGAGTAAGAATAAAACGAAAAATTGTATTACCTGTCATGTTGTTGTTTCAAAAAATATTCACTGAAAGCGCAATTGTAGGTTAAAGAAAGGAAGAAATACAGAGCAATCAGTCAACCAGTGCATTTTCCGCCATTCTAAATTAGAAAACCGCTGGTTGAAAGAATGCTGGGCACATAAAATAGCTTTGTTTCTTGATTATTTTCGATTTGTTGTTACGTTGCTAGGCGTAGGCTAATTAAGTGGCACGACATGGGGTGTGACAGCCAATTCACTTCCGGATAACTAGTTACCAGTATTTCTTACACGCTGCATTGCTGCAAACCAACATGGCGTCTTTACCGAAGAGAAAAAAGTTATCGAAGAAAGAGAGAAAGAAGATGATGTCTGACAAAGGAAAGAAAAGCGCGGAAGCACAAGGGATGGGATTAATGTCTCGTCAAGGGTTTACACTACCAGCTCAGTGGGAAAACGATATTCGGGAAGGGGAGACGCGTGATTTAGTCGATTACTATTCACCTGGGAAAACCAAGTACCGAACGCAAAGTGAAGTAAGGGAAGAGCTTCATTGCAGGAAAATGGAATTGTGCCTTGACGAGGTTGAAGAATCATCCTCACAGACTTCTGAAGGCAATAGCGAGGAATACCAGCCTGAAGATGAGTCCAAGCCATCTACCTCGCAATTTAAAAGCGGCATAGAAGTTGAACGGCGTTTGGTGGTGTGCGAGTCTACACAAATCACCAGACTTGTGGATGACATCAACAAAACTTCTCGATGCTCTACCGACAAATGTAATGGTATGTTTCCTTTATGTCTAAAACCGTAAAACGTTTGATACACTTTACTTGCAGTAAATTAATTTAGCACAAATTAGCGTATATTTACTTCTCCAGATATTAAATTTAATAATACCATGATCGCCTCGGATTCTTTTGTTCTCTGGGGGAATGTAAACCTCGTATTTCCCTCATCGCTCATGCAAGAGGGAAATTTATCCTTTGTCTTCTAATTTTCCCGTGCATGTTGATGAGGGAAAATTAGAAGACAAAGAAATCCTTTGTCTTCTTCTAAATTTCCCGCTTGCATATATTTTCCCTCCTCAACATGCACGGGAAAATTAGATGCAACTTCTCTGATCAACCATGTAAATTTCCTGTCGGTAAGATTCTCAAAGTTTTCCTTGGCGATCATAATATTACAAACTAATACCATGACTTTTCAGGAAATTAGTGATTAAATTTCCCCTTTGCCTCGGGAAGATTTGTAAAAGTTCACAAATCTTCCCTCGGTGGTGGGGAAATTTAATCGCTAATTTCCCTCAAGTCATGTTATTACTTATAAATATGCAACACAGAACTTTGTTTTATAAGTATGATAAAACAAATCTATATAATAACGGTATAATAAACAGATTTTATTATCTTCTCCTGTTGTGAAAGTCTTGCTCATGAGACATATTACTAACAGTTGAAGATAAATGTTATATATTCTGTGAACATATTGTATCGTGATGTCCAAGTTATGACTGGTTTAAAAAATATGTTTTCTTATTTACAGGAATCTTAGTTGTGACCAAAGTAGAGCCAACAGGGCTTGGTGGAACGTTGAATCTAACATTCTCATGTACGGGATGTCAACTGAGAAAGATTAATTTTAGTGGTTCAACACTCGTCGAGGGGTCAAGAAGAACTGTTGTTGGTCTTGCTCTGGCAGTGGCATTCTTCATTACTGGCCATGGTTATGCAAAGTTCTCCAGAACATTGAGAGAATGTCTTGGCATAGCATGCATTTCGAAGAACCCGTATTATGAAGTAATAAAATTGATATATCCAAATATAATGGATATCCTCAACGAAATGTGTGAGGATGAGAAGGATAGAATGAAAAAGCTATCATCTGAAGAATTGGGAAGTTGGGAGCGGGCAGTAGTTACATCGGATGGTGTTTGGCAAACCCGAGGGCATTTTAGTAAGAATGGCTCCTTTATTGTAAAGAATTATTTAACTGGAGGATTGCTATGGTATGGCCACAAGTGTATGCGGGGAAGTGATGATGTTGTAGAGGATGATTTATATGGAGGTACTGCCAAGTCAATGGAGGGGATTCTTGCTGAAGAATGCTATGAAGAGGCAACAGAGGAATCTTGCAAGATCGAGGTTGTATGGCAAGATGCTGATTCAAGTTCTGCATTATCTCTACACAAGCACCAGCCGGATGCTAAAGTCTTCAAATGTGGAGGACATGTTGGTAGAGCGCACTACAACCAGCTGAAGGATGTAGCAAAAAAAAAGTTGTTTTCTGTGGACATCAAAAGAAGCTACAAGGACAAGTTTCCCTCAGTCCTTACTGCAAAGTGCCATTGCGAAAGACACAAGCCAGGATGTGGGTGTCTTAGAGATGTCTTTCTGAAGAATGCCCGATTAAATCACTTCTGTTGCCTACAACAATGTAAGGATGCTGGAGAGTATGCAAGAAGAATGAGAGCCCTTGGGAAGTATCACAGCAGGGATGTGCATGAATGGGGTGAAGGGGAAACATGTGGTTTTCACAAGAATTTGATTTGTTCTTGTAAGAGTTGCGAAGAAGGTGAAGAAATAAAATGCTCTGGAAAACCATACAAGACCAAAACAACCCTGACCTGCGAGTACCACTGGCTGGCATACCAGATTGAATGTGAACGGCGGGCTGGTGATGCTGAAAATGTCATCCATCCAACAATGGGA
>OZ035997.1:80880768-80998268 GCA_964035015.1 Corallium rubrum
AGAACAACCGCTGGCTCTAATGATCATTGTTCGTGCTACACGCGTAAAAATGCACAGCCTGTTGCAACCTCGTACCCAGGGTCTTATCTGCTTTCAAAATGGCGAGATGAGAAGACCCTGGCAAAGGCTGGTCACGTGATTCCAAAATACTCCAAGATTCTTGGAGTATTTGGTCACGTGGATAATTTGAGCTTCGCCCGTCCTGGGGGGAGCGGTTGATTCGGTTCTCATAAATGTATTGCAAGTCCTGTAACGTTAAATTAATTCGAGCGGTAAATAAATGAGATATACTTCAAAATTTACGACATTTGCTGGATAATTCATATTTGTTGCTGTCAATCGCTAGAAATGAAGCCGAAGGTGATGAACGATCATAAACTGATAAACAGAAACCCGCTTTCAATAGAACTACTGCGGTTTAATACAGGTACTGCTACATACACTTAAAATATTCGAATGCTGTTGATTGTTGGAAGTTTATTTACCGTCCAGTATAGCACATTTATGTTTCTTGTCCACACGTTTGGGATTTGTGTTAATTTAATTGTTTATCTGTCGATTTATACTCAAACGGCATATTCGAGTCTGCTGTCCTCGTTGACTTTGAGGTTCATGTACTTTAATACAAATATTCGATCAACAACAATACTACGATTGACGAACATTATAGATTAGCATTGAACTTTGGCTTTGTAGATTTCTAAACTTTTTAAATTAGATTCGGATAGTCCAGAAAGAAATAAACACTTCTTGCTTGCATTCAGTATAAAGCAAATATGTTTTAGTATAGACGCTTGAGAAGCGTCACGCTTCTTACTAAAGATGGTCATTAACTGATTTTATAAATTTGTTAAGAGAATGTCTTGTTATTTGTACGGTTTTTGTTATTCTTGGTTGCTTAAATAGTTCGCTGAATAACAAGCCAACTATACTTGTTTATCAGTGACTGTACCGCGCCCCCCGGTACAGTGTGAGTCACTCATCAAAATATTCCAAAATTATTGGTGTCACGTGACCAGCCTTTGCCAGGGTCTTCTCTCCGCCCCGCCATTTTCAGAAGGCCCTGGGTACGAGGTTGAGCCTGTTGCAAGTTGTCAAACAGGCTGTGAACAGTGTTGTTCGGAACAGCCGTGAACAATGCTGTGCTGCACCCTGTGAACAGTATTGTCAACAGTGCTGTTCATGCCTGTTCGAACAACAATGTTCACGGATGATGAATCAACAGGCGTGAACAATGCTGTTCTAACAGTGTTTATCATGCCTGATAACATACCTGTTTTTACTGTGCCAACAGACGTGAACAATGTTGTTGCAACAGGCTGTATCGTGGACGTAAAAAACTCCGGTACGAAAATTTACCCCGGTTGCTTCGAGCCTTCGACAACGAGCAAAGAGCTAGTTTCCTTCGCAGCCGTTCTTATGGCGATCCTATTCTTCGATCCTATTTTTCCTAGGACCAAAGAATAGCACAGGCAGAAAAACAGCTGCGAAGGAGACTAGCAAATCGCAAGCTATCGAAAAACTCGACAAAATACAGAAGAAAAGGGTTCAAGATGGAGACAAATAAAACTCTGCGACTGAAACAACAGGTATGTAAAAACTTTATTCTGTTTAAACGTACATATCATGTGTTTTAGAACAATGAAAAAAGATATATGTTCTTTTATATGTATAAAAACAAAAACCCGAAGTAAACAATGTTAGGATGCAATATATTTGCTTGCAAGTTGCAATAGTCTTTATTCAAAACCCAAGTTTCTCATTGCCAAACTACTCTGTCTATGAGTTCATCTCCACTGGTCGCAGTTTTGAAATTCTATTCCAAACTATGTTATTTCTATTAAAAGAGAAAAAGAAACACAGTTGATTAGTGCCTGAAACTCGTGATTCGTAAACAAATTCTCCAATTTCTATTATTTTTCAGCCGCATATGTTGAATGCTAAGCGGCAAATTCTTAATCTTCTAATTAATATATTTCTTCTTGTTTGGCAAAACTGAAATTTACAAAGTGAACTCAGTAATGAAGAAAAACAAATATCAATTTTTTATAGTTATAAATTGCTATCAGCTATGCATTATCTCCATGTGAAGCCAGTGCTATAAAGCAAAATACTTACATGTATATCCTGTTGACCTAGCTTCTTAATGTTAAGTCCAAGTGCCATTAAGCTATATAAAAAGAAAATTAAGACAAATATCAAACATGGTATTTAGTTTCTAATAAATTAAACCTGTTTAATTAAATTGCCAATTAATTAAGGTCTTATTTTTCCATGCATTTACTCACATATACTTACAATAGCATCAATTGTATTTTGTTGCCATATCTGTTAATCAAGCCATGCATGTACTGTATACTGTAAAGAAAGAGAAAACAGAGAACACATTTAGTTCTTGAAACCTGGTTGGGATTTTTCTGCCTTAGTGCAATGAATGTTGGTTGACAAAGCTAAATATTTCATTCTTGTCTTTTTCCTGAAGCATTTCCTGTAAAAACAAAAATATTTTCCTTGCAACACTGCATCATGCTGTTGTGCAGTGCTGGTGTATTTATATATTTTTTATGTATTTTTTGCTAAATGCTTATTGTATTTTTTAACAGAAATTTTGGAGTAATCTTGCAGTCATTTGGCACATCTAAAAAGAAATCTTAGGGGCTGTTTACATGAGTTGACTCATGACTCCTCTCATCAACATTTTTCATAATGGCTGCAAGAGAAGTTTAATTTCAGTTCTCTTACAATTATTATGCACACTGATATTAAAGGAATGTTATTACCTGAACTGAAAGATGAGCCCAAATGGCTACAGGTACAGATTAGCATCCTGGAGCATGCTAGCTAGTCCTAAATTTCTTGGGTTTTAGCGACGAGTGTTTGAATTTGAAAGGCAGACCTCAAGGTATTAGAATCTCAATGTGGTATTCCCTGTATTTTAAATAAAAGGACCTTAAATTAGAGTTAATGTACTGTGTAAATCTTTGAAATTAGCTATTTTAATAGTGATGTGTATTAAAATGGTTTTAAGTATTTAATACTGTATTGTGATTTGTGAATTTCTAACATGTAATGTTATAAGAAAATACTTTTGGAAGTTCTCCATGCACACCACCCCATCCCCCCCACCCCCACCTCCTCTATGCATGCATCTAAGCTTGGGCTTGATCCATATTTGTTTCTTGCATTATGTGAAATGCAATGCAAAAACATGAAGAAGAAAAAACACACACATGCACCCTGCCTCCCAATATAGGTTGAACAACTTTTAACCTCCTTTAGAATGGCTGATTTTCTTCCAAATTGAATATAAATGATCTTTCACAACCGCATACAAAAATGGCTGGACTGAATTTTATTGTTTGGCATGGTTTGCCAAGGAATCATTTTTAATAGTACATCATGTGAAAAGGCATTGCAACAATTATATCCACCTCTCATTTTTGACAAAAATGACAAAAATGTGGTCTATTATGAAGGTGGTCCAAAAACCCAACAAGTGAAATTATTATGGGGGCCACTTTTTAATATGGTCAGCTATGCATGAGCTTGAAGCTATAATGCTCTGATGATTACAGCTCATATAATCAGGTAAAAAATATTAAATAGAAATCATAGTTGTTAAAAATTATGTGGAGTTAGGGTGAAGGGTGCCAAAATTTGTCAGAAGAAACCACTGATCTAGTGGAAGAAACTTATTTTCTCCTATTAATATATTTCTTACTAAAATATTAAACATATTAGTTATATTTGGATAGTTCACACTCACCTTTATTTAGTTGAAAACAAAACCACTTTGTCTTTGAATAGAAAAAGTAAAAAAAATTACTTCCTTGCTGCTGACACCATAACTTTTTGTGGAGCAGTCCATCTTTGATTTCACCTTTTATTAACCTCTTTACAATCTTTGTGTTTCTTCGTATTTAAACACAGGTCAGTCTGGCGTGCTCCCTTGAACCTCTTTATAGTTTTCATAATAGCTTTCTGTCAGTCTTCGCCTGTCAAGAAAACTGTCTTTTTTTCATCTTCAAGACACTGTAAATCCACACGGTTTTGGTACGTATTTTCAGCGACAAAAACACTTGCAGAAAGATGCCACAACTTGAAATTAACATTAAACTATTATATTTTTGAAAAGACATGAAGTTTTGAGTGCTTTAATTGAGAATTCGGCTCTCCTGTTCGTTTTTCCATGCCAGATATTACTGAAAGCGTTCACTTTGACACTTTCCCCTTTCTGTTATCGCTCACGAAATGATTCGCCAAAATAACCGCGAGAAAATCGCGTGTGCATACTATTTTTGTCCAACAACACTGTTCACGCCTGTTGAAACAACATTGAACAACCATGTGAATCCAACAGTGTTGTTCATGCATGATACAACAGGTTGTTATGGCATGATGTAGTAACAGTGCTGAACAGCCATGTTATAACGACGGTGAACAATGCTGTTCTAACAGTGTTGTTCTCTCCTGTTCCAACAGCCATGAACAGCTACTGTTGCTTCATCATTGCTGAACAATGCTGTTGGAACAATGATGAACAATACTGTTGGTTCAACAGTGCTGTTCACGCATGATAGCCGCCTTGTTACAGTACTGTTCAGCCATCATTGTTGCAACAACCTGTGCTATTTTTGGCTGTGTACACGCGTAAAAACGCACAGCCTGTTGCAAGTTGTCAACAGGCGTGAACATTGTTGTTCGGAACAGCCGTGAACAATGCTGTGCTGCACCCTGTGAACAGTATTGTCAACAGTGCTGTTCATGGCTGTTCGAACAACAATGTTCACGGATGATGAATCAACAGGCGTGAACAATGCTGTTCTAACAGTGTTTATCATGCCTGATAACAATCCTGTTTTACTGTGCCAACAGACGTGAACAATGTTGTTGCAACAGGCTATATCAGGGATGTTTTCCTGGACGTAAAAAACTCCGGTACGAAAATTTACCCCGGTTGCTTCGAGCCTTCGACAACGAGCGAAGAGCTAGTCTCCTTCGCAGCCGTTCTTATGGCGATCCTATTCTTCGATCCTATTTTTCCTAGGACCGAAGAATAGCACAGGCAGAAAAACAGCTGCGAAGGCGACTAGCAAATCGCAAGCTATCGAAAAACTCGACACAATACAGAAGAAACGGGTTCGAGATGGAGACAAATAAAACTCTGCGACTGAAACAACAGGTATGTAAAAACTTTATTCTGTTTAAACGTACATATCATGTGTTTTAGAACAATGAAAAACGATATATGTTCTTTTACATGTATAAAAACAAAAACCCGAAGTAAACAATGTTAGGATGCGATATATTTGCTTGCAAGTCGCAATAGTCTTAATATTCAAAATCCAAGTTTCTCATTGCCAAACTACTCTGTCTATGAGTTGATCTCCAGGTCGCAGTTTTGAAATTCTCTTCCAAACTATGTTATTTCTATTAAAATTTAAAAGAGAAAAAGAAACACAGTTGATTAGTGATTCGTAAACAAACTCCAATTTCTATTATTTTCCAGCCACATGTGTTGAATGCTAAGCAAATTCTTCTAATTAATATATTTCTTCTTGTCTGGCCAAACTGAAATTTACAAAGTGAACTCAGTAATGAAGAAAAACAAATATCAGTTTTTTATAGTTATAAATTGATATCAGCTATGAATTATCCCCATGTGAAGCCAGTGCTATAAAGAAAAATACTTACATGTATATCCTATTATCCTAGCTTCTTGTTAAGCCCAAGTGCCATTAAGCTATATAAAAAGAAAATTAAGACAAATATCAAACATGGTATTTAGTTTCTAATAAATTAAACCTGTTTAAATTAAATTGCCAATTAATTAAGGTCTTATTTTTTTCATATATTTACTCACATATACCTGTACTTACAGTAGCATCAATTGTATTTTGTTGCCATGTATATCTGTCAATCAAGCCATGTACTGTAGTGTATACTGTAAAGAAAGAGAAAACAGAGAATATATTTAGTTCTTGAAACCTGGTTGGGATTTTTCTGCCTTAGTGCAATGAATGTTGGTTGACAAAGCTAAATATTTCATTCATGTCTTTTTCCTGAAACATTTCCTGTAAAAACCAAAATATTTTCCTTGCAGCACTGCATCATGCTGTTGTACAGTGCTGGTGTATTTATATATTTTTGATGTATTTTTTGCTAAATGCTTATTGTATTTTTTAACAGAAATTTTGGAGTAATCTTGCAGTCATTTGGCACATCTAAAAGGAAATCTTGGGGCTGTTTACATGAGTTGACTCAACCAAGCTCCTCTCATCAAAATGTTTCATAATGGCTGCAAGAGAAGTTTAATTTCAGTTCTCTTACAATTATTATGTACACTGATATTAAAGGAATGTTATTACCTGAACTGAAAGATGAGTCCAAATGGCTACAGGTACAGATTAGCATCCTGGAGCATGCTAGCTAGTCCTAAATTTCTTGGGTATCTGATGTGGTATTGCCTGTATTTTAAATAAAAGGCCTTAAATTAGAGCAATGTACTATGTAAAGCTTTGAAATTAGCTATTTTAATAGTGATGTGTAAATGGTTTTATAAAGTATTTAATACTGTATTGTGATTTCTAACATGCATTGTTATAAAAAAATACTTTTGGAAGTTCTCCATGCACACCACCCCACCCCCACCTTTATGCATGCATCTAACCTTGGGCCTGATCCACATTTGTTTCTTGCATTATGTGAAATGCAATGCAAAAACATGAAGAAAAACAAAAAACACACATGCACCCTGCCTCCCAATAGGTTGAACAATTATTAACCTCCTTTAGAATGGCTGATTTTCTTACAAATTGAATATAAATAATCTTCCACACCTCATACAAAAATGACTGTACTGAATTTTATTGTTTGGCATGGTTTGCCAAGGAATCATTTTTAATAGTACATCATGTGAAAAGGCATTGCAACAATTAATATACTCACCTCTCATTTTTGACAAAAATGACAAAAATGTGGTCTATTATGAAGGTGGTCCAAAACCCCAACAAGTGAAATTATTATGGGGGCCACTTTTTAATATAGTCAGCTATGTATGAGCTTGAAGCTATAATGCTCTGATGATTGCAGCTCATAATCAGGTAAAAAATATTAAATAGGAATAGAAATCATAGTTGTTAAAAATTATGTGGAGTTAGTCAATGAGAAGGGTGACAAAATTTGTCAGAAGAAACTTATTTTCTACTATTAATATATTTCTTACTAAAATATTAAACATATTAGTTATTTGGATAGTTCACACTCACCTTTATTAGTTGAAAACAAAACCACTTTGTCTTTGAATAGAAAAAGTAAAAAAAATTACTTCCTTGCTGCTGACACCATAACTTTTTTTAGACTGCGAGCCGTCCCTCTATTTTCTTCGTTTGTGCTCCGAAGATTGGGCCCGAACTACGGGGGCGGGAAAGGGGCGGGGACGAAAGAAATTCTTTCGTCCCCGCCCCTTTCCCGCCCCCGTAGTTCGGGCCCAATCTTCGGAGCACAAACGAAGAAAATAGAGGGACGGCTCGCATTCTAAACTTTTTTTGGAGCAGTTGATCTCTGATTTCACCTTTTATTCACCTCTTTACAATCTTTGTGTTTCTTCGTATTTAAGAAAAAACAGCATCCACTTCTTTATAGTTTTCATAATAGCTTTCTGTCAGTCTTCGCCTGTCAAGAAAACTGTCTTTTTTTCATCTTCAAGACACTGTAAATCCACACGGTTTTGGTATGTATTTTCAGCGACAAAAACACTTGCAGAAAGATGCCACGACTTGAAATTAACACCGAACTATTATATTTTTGAAAAGACGTGAAGTTTTGAGTACTTTAATTGAGAATTCGGCTCTCTTCTGTTCGTTTTTCCATGCCAGATATTACTGAAAACGTTCACTTTGGCACTTTCCCCTTTCTTTTATCGCTCACGAACTGATTCGCCAAAATAACCGCGAGAAAATCGCGTGTGCATACTTTTTTTGTCCAGCAACACTGTTCACGCCTGTTGAAACAACATTGAACAACCATGTGAATCCAACAGTGTTGTTCATGCATGATACAACAGGTTGTTATGGCATGATGCAGTAACAGTGCTGAACAGCCATGTTATAACGACGGTGAACAATGCTGTTCTAACAGTGTTGTTCTCTCCTGTTCCAACAGCCATGAACAGCTACTGTTGCTTCATCATTGCTGAACAATGTTGTTGGAACAATGATGAACAATACTGTTGGTTCAACAGTGCTGTTCACGCATGATAGCCGCCTTGTTACAGTACTGTTCAGCCATCATTGTTGCAACAACCTGTGCTATTTTTGGCTGTGTATACTATGCATTTTGTCATTGGTCATTTTTTTCAAAAGAATGACTTTCATTGGTTTATCCCAGAGGTTTATATTATACACTTGTTGACTGGCGCCGAGGGGAACATCGAGTTTTACGGACCCGAAGCACTGATCTCAAATAATATACTCATTATACTGGATAGAGAGCATCCCGTCCTGGCTGTGAAGTCGGAAATAGATTAGCGGCGGCCATTTCCGGTGGGACCCACTTGGGTCCCATACAATATGGCGTAAATAGGAGTCGAAGCAGTTGAACGGCGTTTTTCGCCAAATTCTGGGATGTTACGAAGAGTTACCACAGAATTGAGGTTTGTAATCTTATTTTAAGTAATAGTTTAGTGTTTTGAACTATTTTTTTGTTTCGAAAGTGCTTTTTTTTACAAAATACACTTACCTGTTTATTTGCTTCAAAGCTAGCAAACTCGGTAAACAAATGTCTACTGCCTGTGTATTTGTTTCTTTCTAGTAACGCGTATTATTTGATGATTTACGATGATGTGTTTGTCCCCGAGCCGGGCGTAGGGCCGAAGGCCCGGAGCCCGGTGAGGGTGCTAATCTCGACATGCGTGGAGTCCACTTTACACGCGTGTTGAAATGCGAATCAGTTTGAGCGATCCGAATATTTGTATATATATATATATATATATATGTGTGGACGGACCACGCGCGGTGAAGATTGTGGGGCACTGGAAACAATATAGTTCTTGACAAAAAAGATTTGAAAAAGATTTGATATTATTCTTGACAAAAAGACTTGAGAAAGGAGTTTTTGGGATACGTATCCTTTTCAAAAGAACAGAAACAAATCAACGTTTACGTATATAAAGTCTTCAGACTTGACTAAAAGGAAACCCGTCAAACCAAAACTCGAAAGAAACGAAGACAAAGGCCGAAAAGTTTATAAAGCTACGGTAAAAATCTAGAGCAGTCGCTCTTAGTAATCACGAACACTTAGTAGCAAAACTGTTGAGTTTCTCTGTTTACATCTATCAGTATCACTGTTAATTTTGTTTTATATTTTGTGTGTCCTTGAAGTACGTATCATATCCATTGCATGTTTTTTCTTGCCATGCCCCTTACGTTGTATTTTTGACCTGTGGCTGCCGTCTTATCTCCTTTTAAATGGCTTTCTTATTGTAAAACTACATATGACTTAGCGGTTGTTTATAATTTAGCATAAAAATGGAGAAGGAACATTTCTTCTTTTGTAAAACGTACAAAGACTGCAAATGCTGCTGAAATATTTATTAACATGTATGTGAAAACATTTTCAGCAATTCAGATTTCGAAATGAAGAATTGTTTTTGTTATATTAGTTTAAATAAATTTAAAATGCCATAAATGAATATACTTTGAGTAGTTTTCAAAATGCAAATATTTTTAGATACCAAGCGATGTTCTTTGTAAACATGGGAAGAAAGAACTGTAAAATATAACCCTAATATTTTAATAAAATTTTGATGCCTGCTTCAGTAGTGTGGTGGTAACGTCGTCGGTTTGCACGCGAACGAGATTGAGTTCAAATCCTGGAGGCAACGTGCAATTTTCTTCATCTCAATATATTTTACGAAATATCATCCTTAAATTTTTCTTTGTTCTTTGTGGCATTTTTCTTCCAAAAAATAGAGTGTTTTTTTTTATTTCAAATATTCTACCATAATTAAAACTATATTTTCATCGTTCCGACCATTCGCGAGGATCTGGGTACGAGAATGCGTTCCGACAGGAGTAGCTATTTCCAGGCCTCCAATAAAAAAGAGCGCAAGAGGGGGGGGGGGGGGGTTGCTGTAAAAGCGAGCGAGGGGATATTGCATTTATGTATTTCTAGTTTAAGTTTTGATTTATTTCATGCCGATTAAACCCCAAGAAGTCATAACTGTGTCTGTTTAAACTAATAAACTTACCCGCTGTTGATACTGTTCACATGAATTCGCACTTGAATAGAACGGTTTGTTCAGTTCTTTGTGGTTATAATTCAGTGAAACACGGTTGAGTCTGACTTGTGCTCATTGTCTTCCAGTTAATATTTTAAGTTGGACACTTTCACTACCAGGTTTGGTTATTGACTAATAGTAAATGAATTCATGGCCATGATAGAATGTGCTTGTCTTGTCTTGTAGTATTAAGTATATTTGCTTTCTAATGTGATATTAAGGTAACAAACGATACTTAGTTTTGTCGAATTTGGGCTAATATTCAACCAGTTTAGATGGTTTTATTATGGTTACAGTACAGTATGTATTTTGTCCAAGTCCTTGTCCCTTGATAGTATTTTCAATTCGACTATCGATTCCACTTTTGTTTAAGCAACACATTCATTTTGTCTACAGTATGTCTCAAACAAAATGGTAGTTTATTATGGTTAGAGCATCTTACTGGCCATAAAGAAGTTACACCCAAGTTTGATTCCTACTCGATCAATGCAGTTTTACTGTACATTTAGCAGATTAAAATTTTATTTTGCTGAAAGAAAAAAAAAAGTCTTTCCAGTTACATGCATCCAGGATTACTGTAGATCTAAGGATGTTACTCTGTGATCTGGGTTTAACTCCTACTTGATGCACTTATCAGATTAAAGCCTAGTTTACATGAGCAATTTTTCCTTGACAAGCTTTTCAAAAGGGAGACTTGTCAAGGAAAAACTTGTCATGTTTCCTCATACACACAGGCAAATAAAACTTGTCAAGTTGAAAATTGCCAAAGAAAAATTGCCCATGTAAACTACAGTAGGCTTAAAATTTCAACTTGGATGTACATTAGAGGAGTGCTTCTAGTTTGACTCTACAAAACACCAGAGATTTCTTCTGGGTACTCCAGTTTCCTCCTGTAGTAACACTGACCAATGAGGAATGACTCTTGCTGGACCTCTAGAAAGAACAGTTTAGATATGACTGATAGAGTTATCAGTATCCAGTATAAATAAAGTTAGTTTAGTTCAGCTTTCTTTTGTAGTAACATCGACCAATAAGGGAGGACCCTTGCTAGATCTCTAGGAAGGACAGTTTACATGTGACTGATACCACACTGTATTTGTTTACATGTGACTGATACCACACTGTATTTGTAGGTGCAATTGTGCAAATGGATTAATAAAAATGACGATTTATTTTTTCCAGGAGTCTCAAAACCATTGTAAACTGATATAACAAAATCAACAAAATAAAAACTGCACTTACAAATGGAACGTTCTTGGTTGTTGTCATTTATGAATGCTTATTAAGTTTTCTTTGATCAAAATTTTGATGTATAGCAACTATCAGTATGGAAGTATGGATAAAACCACATTTTAAACCAGCAATAATTTGTGGGCATTGGAGGGAAGATTGTGCCAGTGCTTCTGGTGCTAGATAGTATTTTAAATTTTTTGGACATTTTAGTCCTTTGCGGCTTTACCTTTGTACTATATTAGAGAAAACTTAAATTAATTTCAATAAAATTGTTTGTACTATCCAGAGCAGCTTACACTAGCTTCAATTAAAGTAAAATCTTATAAACATCTGTATGATCACTCATGTCAAAAAAAAATTAATGACTGATCTTGTCTTCTGCCAAGATCAGCTAGTAATATGTGTGGATCTAATAAGGAAAAGACATATAGATGCATGGGCATGAAACCTAAAAATTTGTATGATGCTAGATAATAATTGAGGTATGATAAATGTAGTAAAGATTGAAAATTTTTCCAAAATATCTTGAAATAAAAACACTTCTGTAGTAAATAATAGTTTGGAATCTTCCTTCTCTTTGTTTATTTTAGAAAAAAGCTCATGACTTATTATCTGTTTCAAATATAAGTCTACACAAAGTACAGTAGTGTCAGTACACTGAAGTATATAAAATATAAAAGAATATAGTAGATTATAACCAATAAATAATTATTTCTGTATGTAAATCAGTGCTGGCCAAACCATGCCACATTATTATAATTTTACTTCAGTCTCAGATGATTCTACTATTTCAAATACCAGACAATTTGACTTGTCAAATAGAAAACCCTTGGCAAGTCTCTTCAGCAAGCCTATACAGTAGGCAGCCATGAGTTCATCACAGACACAAATATTGAAAATGCACACCATAAATGCTAGGTGAACAGGAATTATCTTCGTCAATATTATAGTAACAGCACTTCATCCGACTTCATCAATAATAGTAAAACAGTGAGTTAAATGCTTATAAATTTGCCTGTTAAATAAAGTAACTGCAATTCACAAACTTCCAATAAACATCTTGTATATTAAACCCTCAGATCGTCTGATCCAAGATACGTTGAAAAAGACGGATATAGAAACGGTAATATTTTTACTTTGTCATAAAGTCACTGTCAAACTGCTAAAGTGAATACAAGATGTTATTTGTTCCTTACTTTTAGTAATTCTTCAAACTGTAGCGTGGCCGGTGCTGATTTTTGTTCAGTAAAATCGTGAAATTTCGGCTGATTTTCCATGATCCCAGCCACTTTTAAGTTCTCCCATAGCGACAGGTACATTTTCTTGCTAAGAATGTAAAATTTAGCTGGTTTTCGTTAAAAATCCGATCATTTACAGCGAAAACTATGTTTCAGCAATAGTGATATAACTACGAAGTGGGTCCCACCGGATATGGCCGCCGCGAGATTTTCAGCCTCACTTCCGACTTCAATTTTTGCTAGGCGCGAACCAATAGATGCTCTATCCAGTATAATGAGTATATTATTTGAGATCAGTGACCCGAAGGCTTCAATGTCACCCGAGGGCTTTAGCCCGAGGGTGACATTGAAGCCTGAGGGACCGTAAAACTCGATGTTTCTCGAGGCAATACTCAACAAGCGTTTTGTTATATACCAAAGACTTTTAAAACACAAAATACCAAGTTGACTCGAAACTTACAAAAGGCAAAAAGACTTACCAAAACACTGTGACTTTGTCTTCGTAATCTCAATTCAAATAAATAAATACACCAGACTCAACAAGTACAAAGAACAGCTGTAAATTTATCCAGGTTTTCTTCAGACCGTCTTTGAAGAGATGTATAGATATTCTTTCCTGTGGAAAATGGACTGTTTCGTACCAAACAAGCTCGAAACAGCTCTTGTTTTCAAAACGTTCCAAAAAGTCCAGAGTTCTTGATCTGATGCAATAATCGTTGTGTATTCACGTGAACAACGCATGATTAAAGCTGACGTCAGAGGGAAACATTGCACTGTTTCCCTCTTCGTTGTGACGTCAGAGGGAAACAGTGCAATGTTTCCCTCGGCAGAAAGAAACATTGAGTTTGTTGAACAACACGTGACCATGATTTGACCAATAGGATATCATCTTTGGCAAACGAAAGTCTTTGGTATATAACAACACCAATTATAAACTCCTGCAATAGCCAATGAAATTCGAGGATTTGCATTATAAACTTGTAAATTTATACTAATATACAATATAAAACATTTAGACTGTTTTTTAGAAACTTTGATTTTCTAAAATCCGCCTGCGTCTGCCGAATATATATAAAGAAAAACTGCATGCCCCCTATATACCATATAATGCCTCGCCATCAACGTGATTTACAAAGCCGAAGTCACCGCAAACATATGCTGCTGTTAAGCATTTACCACAAACCAGTTCAGACCACGTCCACACGTATGCGTCTTCATAGCGTTTTTATATTGTTCTCGGTCCTCAGGGGAGCACAAAACAATGGTTTCATTACCTGAAACAATATGAAAACGCTAGGAAAACGTATACGTGTGGATGTGGCCTCAAACTATATATAGCAATCACAATAAATCTTTCCGCAAGGGTATATCTGGAAGTTAAAGAATGAAGATCGCGAGTTTTTTGTGAATTCGTCTATTCGAAAAGGTGGGCGTGCGTATGAAAATGTATAGTCTCCTTCGCAGACGTTCTTGCGAAAAAGACGACCGACACAAAAATGGCTGCGAAAGCGACTAATGAAAGTCGGGCTAAACGATAACTTTTGACTAAAAGAAAGATTGTTTAGTTATTCGCTGGAATTCGCGCAAGATAACTTAAAGTGGAGTGTGATGTGTTCTCGTGAAGTATTCAAGGGTCGTTTTTGTCTTTTAGCCACAATCATACTTTGGGAAAGCATGAGTGCAAAGTACGCAAACCTGCTTTGGCATGCAGGCTAGTTATTTGTATAAGATTGTCACCCATACACGTCAGTTTAGTTTTGTAAGGTACTAGAGAACGCAGCCAGTAAACGTTGGGTGCTATTTACTTCCGGTTTTACTCGGAAGACAATCTAATCCCGGTGTAGCTCCTGGAATCGTGTCTACTTTGTGGTGGCAACATTTATTGGGGCCGTTTATACGTATAGCAAAACACTGTTTCAGAAGAATTAATGCTCGAATTATTGAAAAATCGCTCGCAAAATATTCATAATATCACGAGTGCGAAGCACGAGTAGTATTACGAAATAATATTTTGCCAAATAAAAGTGACAAGTGTGATTTTTCATTAATTCTTCGAAAACAAGTGTTATTTCCTTTTAATAACTTTTCAATCAATTTTAGCATTCCCCAAAATAATATTAAACAATGGAAAATCTTGACGAAACAACGAAACTACAGTAGCATCAAACTCATTACGTTGATAACCGCATCTTTGAGTAAGGTCTCCATTTAATTTTTAAACTGTTTAAACTTCTTGAGCGTTCAGAAACAGCGAAGAACCAGGACTCACGACGAACTGACTTGTTTACTGTCAGTAATTATTTCCATCTGCCAGACTGACCGACGTCACTTTATTTGTATTAAATGTTGCCGCTTTACGTCAGTTTGGCTGATGGAAACAGGTATTTACTGCAAACACCCTTGGTATTTTTCTTAAATACCCCTAGTAAGAGAATTTAAATTTAATATTGATGTGATTAGCCAATCCGGAATAGGGAAAATTGATACGATTGAAATGTTTTTGACCAGAAAATAAGCCGAGGATAATCCAGAAATATACATGGCTTATTTTCTACCATATAAACGGCCCCAAGATGTACTCTTTTATGTTGTATTTCATTGTTTACATTATTACTGTAAAGTATTAAGGATAAACCGAAACCACAGCAGCCCAATCTAGGGTTGTTGACAGATAGTGCGGGCTTTTTTAATAACCCGTACTAATATTTGAAATATAAGGTTTCGAACTTTTAAGTGATGAGGACGTTAAAGTTTGTCTTATTTAAAGAACACTTAACTGAATGACAAAGTAACATATTGTTTCCTTGCTTCGTTTTTGAGATATTTCAGTTTGTTTGATATGATATGAGTAGATGACCCCCCTCCCCCCATATACCGTAACAGAGGGATGCCGCCTCATTAATATTCAGGATGGTGACTAACCATGGTGACTAACCATGGTGACTAACCATGATGACTAACCATGATGACTAATGACTAACCATGGTGACTAACCATGATGACTAACCATGATGACTAACCATGGTGACTAACGCATGCCGAACGCCTGTGACATGATTGGGCAAGACTCAGGGATAGTTACTGCACACGAGGCTATTATTATTATTATTATGTTGGAATATGAAACCTATGCGAGCATATATTTTATACGCGTTTTATCTCCTGTCGACCTCTATTTAACAGAAACCCCATTCTAATCTTAAGCGAATTATTTTATAATTCACCAATTCACAGAAGAACTCTTGCCACTACATTTGTTGTGTAACACTAAACCTGAATGTTTATCTTCTTCTTCTTCTTCTTCTTCTTCTTCTTCTTCTTCTTCTTCTTCTTCTTCTTCTTCTTCTTCTTCTTCTTCTTCTTGTTCTTCTTCTTCTTCTTCTTCTTCTTCTTCTTCTTCTTCTTCTTCTTCTTCTTCTTCTTCTTCTTCTTCTTCTTCTTCTTCTTCTTCTTCTTCTTCTTCTTCTTCTCTGCCTTAATCCCTAGTGGGGTCGGGCGAGCCTCTCTCACTTTCTCCGAAATCAACACCACTCCAGCTCCTGCTCTGATATCTTCGTTCCTCCTCTCTCTTAAAGATTCTCCCATCAGCCATCGCAGCATTCTCTTCTCCGTCCTTTCCGGCTGTTTTTCTTCACTCCTTCTCATCGCCCAGTTCTCTGCACCATACAGCAATACAGGTCTCACCACTGCTGTGTATATATTCACCCTCAGCTTCAATGGCATTTTTCAATCGAGTACTACACTGCTGACCTCCTTCCATCTTGCCCATCCTGCGCTTATCCGGTTCTTTACTTCCTTCTCTGTTTCACCTGTGCTCTCCACAATCGCTCCGAGATTACTTGAAACTATCCACTTGATTCAGCTGCCTTCCATCGATATCCTCCAGCGAAATCTGCTCACCTTCTTCCTTACTGTTAACCACTGTCTCCGTCTTCTCTACATTCACCCTCAAACCTCCTTTCTCCAAACATTTCTGCCACTCTGCCAGCAGTTCTTCTTCCGAGTGCGCCATCACCACCAGATCATCTGCATATAGTAGCTCCCATATACCTTCAGTCCCAATCATCTCACTCAGCACATCCATCACTATCACAAACAGAAATGGACTCAGTGCAGACCATTGATGTTATCCAACATCAATTTCAAACTCCTCTGTGTCGCCATACACTGTGCTCACCACTGTTCTTGACCCTCTATACATATCCTTTACCACATCAATCAGTCTCTCTGGTACTCCTCTTCGCATCAGGCACCAAAACACTACCTCTCAAGGAACCATGTCATATGCTTTCTCGACGACAACAAAACCATAGTGTACTTTCTGATTTCCTTCAAATGCCTTCTCCTGCAATTACCTTTCAATATAAATCGCATCACTTGTTCCTCTCAACCTGTCATTCACAATCCTTTCCATCACTTTCAGTAGGTGTTCATGCATTTTCAATCCTCTATAATTCCCACACTCTAATATATCTCCTTTGTTCTTGAACAAACTACAAATCCTACTCCTTCTCCAATCGTCTGCTATCATTCCATCCCTCTCCACTTTTTGTAAAAGCTCCATTAGCCACTCCTTGCCTTCATCGCCCAATGCGTTTATCAGCTCTATTGCCACTTCAGATGGTCCAGGGGTCTTTCCGTTCTTCATCTTCTTCAGAGCTCGTTCCACTTCCTCCCTGCTGATCATATTGGTAGGCCCTTCTACGCAAGGTATCTCCTCCAACTCATCCCTGTCATTCTTCACATTCAGTAATTGCTCATAGCAGGTCTTCCATCTATCTTTAATATCTTTTTCAGCTTGTAATACCTGTCCATTTCCTCCTTTCAAATTACGCTGCAATTAATTTTCTATAGCAACTGTAGAGTATATTTACCGCTACAGTATAGATGGTTTGCAATCAATCTGTCTTGAACTTTAATAGACAAACGGCAACCATGTTTGGAGGAAAACATACTCCAAGTACAATAGTGACAATAAAATAATGAGATGCTTTTGATAAAGTTTCTCCAACATGACCGCCATGACGTCAAATCCAAACAAAGAATTAAAGTGTTTCGCTGTTTTGTCCCATTCGTCAGGTTGACATTTAGTTATAAACAACATGATGACACCATGTTTGAATCATATCAGGTCGGTGTTGATTTAGCTCTCGCTAAACTAATCTTTACCCAACCTTAATCTTATTCAATCCTAATCGTAATTATAACCCCAAGCTTAACCCTAATTAATAGCGAAACATGAACCAACAGCCCAGAAGTCTCGATTTTTGGCATACGAGAATATTAATAATTAAGAATATTAATTTTTTTACATGTTTTGTCTTATAGGCGATTTAAACAAAAAAAATGAAACAACCGTTTTAAAATGGGAAAGAGAAAGGTGAATGTTAAGTTAGCTGATAATGACTTAAGAAATAAACTACCTCCCAGGCCGGTACCGAAATCTTCTCGCACAGTAACAGTATCGTTTCATGGTGCAAACTGTGACAGACTTGATGGTTTGAAAGTTCATGACAGACAAGTTGAAAAGTGCAGTCAACATAATCCCAGGCGGATTATTAGTATCAATCGTGATCTCGACATCCGAACAAGGATAGGGCCACGAGATTCTTCACGCCAGACATTGGGACAGTCTTCATCAACACCAACACCAACACCAACACCAACACCAACACCAACACCAACACCAACACCAACACCAACACCAACACCAACACCAACACCAACACCAACACCAACACCAACAAATCTTGGGATTCGTCGTTTTTCTCGGGAAAATGGTCCGAACGCGACTAGCGTCTCCGGTTCCACGGCATGTGTTAGTACATATCCAATGAATGGGTCTGCTGGCAGTTCAAGTACTAACTATTGTGATGTTTCTAGTCGTGGACGAAAAAGATCATCACTTGAAGTGGAAAGCGACTTGTCAAATATTACGCCACCTTTGAAACGCAACCGATGGGATAAAGGTTCTTATTCGATTTCCTTGTCGAATAATTCACCAACAGTGCATCCCGTAAAACACGGCCATGGACAGTATCCTTGTCTATCAGACCAAGGTAGTGAACCGAACTTTGTCAGTAATTTCCAAACGTTTAGCGGCCAAAAGCGACAACATGAAGAACCGACTCCACAACCCATGAGTTACACAGGTGTGAAGAAGCTGTGCGAGGAAACAAGCCCCGAAGAAACTGCTGCTAGATTAACTGAGGAAAGCACATTGCGACGTTTTGAAGCACTATTAGCCACTGGAACAGATATACGTTACGATTTGATGAAGCTGGTTGTATCACTAATCGAGACTGTTTGTCAATCCCGCACAGAAAGCCTTTCGAACAGACTCTTTGGCATAATCCAAAAGACCAACTATTGGGAATCTCTTTCAAAATTCATTGGCGAACTATTTTCGACAAAGGAGGCAATCGGTGACCGGCACCTTCCCATGTTTATTACAAATCTATGCAAAATTTTCAGTCTTTGCTTAAACCGTTTGCCTCATCTTCACTCCAGCATCCCTATCTCGCAGTTAAAAGATGCCGTAGAGCTTTTCAAAGAAGAGGGAAAGATTCAAGATTCAACAATCGATTCTCTTCTCGAGGACATAAACTCGAAACGACAACGTATCATGAAAGAGAAACGGGATAAAGCATCGTCGCAACTCCAACCTCCAGATGATTTTCGATTGTTAAGCATTTTCCCCAATAGAGAAGATATTTTCAAAAAAGGGAAACCGTTCTTGAGAAAAAATCTGGTTGACAAGCCGTTTTCAAGTGTTGATCATTACTTAGATGTACAGTTCCGCTTGCTGAAGGAGGACTCCCTTGCTGATCTCCGTAATGGCATTCGTAACCTTAGGAGGCAAGACCAGCAGAATGAATTCCAGGGTAATTTTTCATTTATGTTTCGTTCGTTTGTTCGTTCGTTCGTTCGTTCGTTCGTTCGTTCGTTCGTTCGTTCGTTCGTTCGTTCGTTCGTTCGTTCGTTCGTTCGTTCGTTCGTTCGTTCGTTCGTTCGTTCGTTCGTTCGTTCGTTCGTTCGTTCGTTCGTTCGTTCGTTCGTTCGTTCGTTCGTTCGTTCGTTCGTTCGTTCGACGTTTGTTCATTTAATTATTTGTTTTTTCGATCAATCAACCATCGATTAATTGATTGATCAATCCATTGATCAATTAATCAGTCAATCAATTAATCAATCAATCAATCGATCGATTGATCGATCGGTCGGTCGGTCGGTCGGGCGGGCGGTCGGTCGGTCGGGCGGGCGGGCGGTCGGGCGGGCGGGCGGGCGGGCGGGCGGGCGGGCGGGCGGGCGGGCGGCCGGTCGGTCGGTCAGTCAGTCAGTCAGTCAGTCAGTCAGTCAGTCAGTCAGTCAGTCAGTCAGTCAGTCAGTCAGTCAGTCAGTCAGGCAGTCAGGCAGTCAGTCAGTCAGTCAGTCAGTCAGTCAGTCAGTCAGTCAGTCAGTCAGTCAGTCAGTCAGTCAGTCAGTCAGTCAGTCAGTCAGTCAGTCAGTCAGTCAGTCAGTCAGTCAGTCAGTCAGTCAGTCAGTCAGTCAGTCAGTCAGTCAGTCAGTCAGTCAGTCAGTCAGTCAGTCAGTCAGTCAGTCAGTCAGTCAGTCAGTCAGTCAGTCAGTCAGTCAGTCAGTCAGTCAGTCAGTCAGTCAGTCAATCGGTCGGTCGGTCGACACCACACCGATTAATCGATCAATCAATCAATCAATCAATCACTCAATCAATCAAGGCCGAGGTTTAATATTTTACTGTAAAGAGCGAACGGTCTCAGCTCTTACAAGCGACATTTATAAAGTTTTCAAGTATTATATATTGCTCAACGACGTATGAAAACAGTTTAAAACGGTAGGTAAAACATACATAAACTTGTGAACACAATAATTTGTATCACTAAATGAACTATATAGAATTATTATATAAAAAAAACATACAACGAGAAGACAGAAAAGCTGAAACCTTTTGACACTACTAAACTAAACTAAAATCTTTCTTCTGTTGTTCTACCAAACTCAACAAAACCGCTACAAGTCTTTACCTTTTAGTCAAATATTTTCCGCATGCCAACCTCATCGTGCCATATGTCTTTGAAAAAAAGTTACAAATGGCTTAGTACAAGCATTTTTGTCTTCAAATTCGAACAACACACTTTCAATTTCCATGGAGTCAACCGAGTATTCAAAGCGACTTTCCAAGCGAACAGCCAAAAACGAGCAAGCGACGAAGAAGAACGACGACGAATCTTCATTAACTAAACTTTAAAAACACGTGGACTGCATTGTGACTTCCCTTCGTCAGAGGCCGCGGAACAGGGCGGGCACGGGGTGGGGGGGGGGGGGGGGGGGCAGATGTCCCCCTGAAATAAAAATGCCCTTTTTATAAGTGTGGCATGTACTGGGAAGAACTAATGTACCCTTTTCGTAGAAGTATGACATTGCTATTTGCTGTAGAAAAGAGTGACTGTGCCGTTGCCCGAGGGATGACGTAAAAGAGTTATTTATAAAATATGATATAATGTAAATTTCCAGCACATTGGCGCTACTTGAAGTATTCTATTTCTAAAAGAAATGCCGCTGACCAAGAAATTATGTTAATTAAAAACAAAATGGTGGTGATGAAATGGACGTACCGTGCAACGTTTTAAATTATACAATTATTTTGAAAATAAGCAAGGTGCCCCGTTTTGACGGTGCTCCCCCACATTTCATGTGCTTCCGCGGCCTCTGCCCCTCGTAACTAGATCTTCACGTTTTGACTGTTTTTTTATTATCAAAAAAATAGGTTCCTCGAGTAAATATTTTTCTATACGGACCTCCCAGCCAGTAAATAACATATATTTAATGCTTGTTTGCGGAAATTATTTTTCAAGGTCCCAGGACAAAACCAGGCAGTGGTGGTCACAAGAATGACATAAAGGTCTTTCATAGCGTGGAGATAAACGACGTAGTTACGAATAGCCGAAATCGGGTGAATGGCATTGTGCACAACGTGTCTTTTGATTCCCAACATCCTTCTATCAAGCACACAAACTGGAAACGGTCTAAGCGGCTAATCTTTGGTTCTTTGGTATGTCTGCTTTCTGATGATTTTCAGACGATATACTTCGCTACTGTGCAAAATCGAAGCCCCGATATGCTTAAGGAAGGATACGTGCAATTGTGCTTTGAAGGCGATGAAATTCCTTCGCCTGCAGAGTACGACAGGACTCGGGGGAGTTTTCGAATGGTGGAGAGCAGCTCAGCGTATTTTGTGGCGTATCGTCACATTTTGAAACAGCTACAAGAAATAACAGAGACGACTATGCCTTTCAAAGATTATATCATTGCTTGTAAACGTGAAATTAAACAGGTAACTTGAAAGGTTTTACTTTGCGGAATTTTCTAACCTCGCGTGCCCAGGCGTTGAGAGAAAACCGCGTAGAGCGTCCAAGGATGCTTGGGAAGGACTAGGGACGACTGGCAGAGAGTGAACTCTATATATACCTGGAAGGCTGAGTCCCAATCAAAAAGTGAGGCAAAACATGGCGGCAATGGGGAATTTTTGGACGTCAGTTCTAGGTCCCTACGCGGTCATCTTGGATGTCAGCCTTAATCTGTTTTCGCGACAGAACCACTCATTTGCTTTACGGGGAACTCAAATTCAAATGGAATATCACTATAAAATGCATGAAATATATACCAAGACCCATAGAATTTCGACATAAATGTTCTTATCTTGCTTCTGCTTAATTTCTATTTGTTGATGCTTGTGTCTTTCTGACTTTCGACTCGAGTTTCAACTATATTTCGACGAGATGTTTACTTCTGGTTAAATATAACCTCTTCATACTAAAAATAAGGAAGGGCTGGCAACTTCAAATAAAGAATATTCTAGACGACGTTCATTTAAAGCTCCGTAAAGGCGGATTTCCATTCAGCTTTTTTTGTCGAGCGAGCGACTTTTTGCGATCGCTTTCTTTGACTAAAGCTGGATTTCCATTCAGTGCATTTTGTCGCGCGATCGACTTTTCTCGATCGCCTTCTTTTGAAATGTGTGTATTCAACCAAAGCTAATGAAATGCGTTCCGCTTGACAACCCACAATTCAAAAGAAAGCGATCGCAAAAAGTCGATCGCGCGATAAAATGCACTGAATGGAAATCCAGCTTCACGAGCCGTCGGGTGGAACGGATCCAGTCGAGAGCCCACAAGACAAAAGAAAGCGATCACAAAATGTCGATCGCGCGATAAAAAGCACTGAATGGAAACCAGGCTTAAAATACACAAAAACCGCTCGATCTCGCGAAAATTGCCGTAGACGTATCTTTTATGCAGCTCGACTGAAACGTCACGTTTGTATACAAACGGCCGGCTTTGGCTTCACAAAAGCTCTCACCGTATGCGTATATACAAACGGCCGGTGTCACGTCAGTTTGTAGGAACGTTTCTCGAGCTGCGAAGGTGAACGTTTGGGTCGAAAGAGCAATGAAGTGAAAGCCAAGTTATTGACAATGTACTGATGACAATTTTAGCGAGATCGATCGAGTGGTTTTTGTGGATTTTAAATATTCTCTCCCTGGTCCCAGAGGATTTCTCTTGTAAGTAAAGTACAGAAAGTAAACACAAAAGGAACACAACACTGCTCGCGCTCAAGAGGGTGCATGCATGTACGTTTGGGCCGCCTGTGGTTTGGCCTCAAGAAAAAAGACTAAGGCTGGTATCCAAGATGACCGCGTACGAGAACTGACGTCCAAAAGTTCCCCATTGCCGCCATGTTTTGCCTCACTTTTTAGTCCTGGGATTGAATGAAGTCAGCCTTCCAGGTATATGTGGAGTTCACTGCTGGCAGGTAATACACCGTTTGCCCTTCGTTAACGGAAATGGAACATTTGATTAAATTATTAAAACTAAAGGAGGTTCAAGACGCTAGCCACTAGGCCCACTACGCGTTTACTACGCAGTACGGAAGTATGGCAGTGTAAAACTGTGGCAGTATGTCAGTGTGACAGCATGAAAGTATGGCAGTGTCGAATGTGGTAGCGGTGTAGAAGTATGTGATGTCAGTGTGGAAGTATGTCAGTATGGCAGTGTGAAAGTTTGGCAGTCTAGATGTATATCAGTATGACCAGTATGGAAGTGTGACAGTATATATGTCAGTGTTGACAGTACGGAAGCATAGCAGTGTCGAGTGGGGTAGTGTAGAATATGTGATGTCAGTATATCGCAGTGTGAAAGTATGGCCGTGTGGCAGAATGTCAGTGTGAAAGTGTGGCGGTGTCTAATGTGGAAATATGATAGTGTTAAAGTAAGGCAGTGTGGAAGTATGGTAGTGTAAAAGAAAGAGTGGCAGTGTAAAAGTGTGAAAGTATGGCAGTGTGTGTGTAAGTATAAGAAAGTGTTGAAGTGTGGCAGCGTGAAAGTGTGAAAGTATGGCAGTGTAAAAACATGAAAGTGTAGAAGTATCCAAGTGTGGCAGTGTGAAAGTATGGCAGTGTAAAAAAAATGGAAGTATAAAAGGGTAGAAGTGTGGAAGTGTAGAAATATAGCAGTGTGGAAATATGGAAGTGTGAAAGTATGGAAATATAAAAGTGTAGAAGTATTGAGGTGTAGAAGTATGGAGGTGTGGAAGTATGAAAGTGTAGAAGTATGGAATTGTAAAAGCATAGCAGTGTATAAGTATGGAAGTGTGAAAGCAGAGGCGGATTAAGGATACCTGAGGCCCCTGGCTGTATTTCGGATTGGGCCCCCAGGCCCCTTCTTGCACTGCACGTAGGGGCCTGGGGCATTCTTTTTTTAATAAGACATCAGCGGCCCCGGGCGCCCCTAGGATTCGTGAGGCCGCGGGCCCCTGGCTGTAGCCCAGTCAGCCCCCCTTAATCCGCCACAGTGTGAAAGTATGGAAATATAAAAGTGTAGAAGTATGGAGGTGCGGAAGTATGAAAGTGTAGAAGTATGGAAGTGTAAAAGTACAGCAGTGTGAAAGTATGGAAGTATGGCAGTGTGGAAGTATGGCAGTGTAGAAATGTGGAAGTGTAGAAGTATGGAAGTGTAGAAGTATGGAAGTGTAGGAGTATGAAAGTGTAGAATGGCAGTATAGAAATATGAAAGTGTAGAAGTATGGAAGTGTAGGAGTATGAAAGTGTAGAATGGCAGTGTAGAAATATGGAAGTGTAGAAGTATGGAAGTGTAGAAGTATGGACGTGTAGGAGTATGAAAGTGTAGAATGGCAGTGTAGAAATATGAAAGTGTAGAAGTATGGAAGTGTAGAAGTATGCCAGTGTAGAAGTATACGTCTATATTTCCATATCATTTCCATATTTCTACACTTTCATACTTCTACACTGCCATACTTCTACATTTCCATATTTCTACACTGCCATACTCCTACACTTCCATACTTCTATGCTTTCATATTTCTACACTGCAATTCTACACTTTCATACTCCTACACTTTCATGGAAGTATGACAGTGTAGAAATATGGATGTGCAAATAGCAAGAAAAATTGACTCGTATAACAGCGCCTTTACTTTGTGCGTGATATATAGGAATTATTTATTTAGGATTAAAATCCTACATGTTGACCCCTAAAAATTTGTGACTAATGACATGTTTATTATCTTCATGCGTCATTTAGCCCGCTTACCTTCAACCAAAAAAGAACGACGAAAATCCCCAAACGATTGACTTTACGTCGATTGCAGTGGAGCAATGCGAACTGGTTAATGGGGATGTTGAAAACATCCCCAAGTCACTTAAAAACGTTGATCCGAGCGACCCGAGTACGTGGCCAGATGCAAACGTTCTTGGTTTAAACGATTCACAGTATCTCGCTTTCCAGTCAGCTATATGTAAAGAGTTTGTGGTGATTCAGGGTCCACCGGGGACTGGTAAAACGTACCTAGGACTAAAGATTGCCCATGCACTCCTAGCTAACAGCCATATTTGGAAAGGTGATGAAGATAAATCAAGCCCGATTCTTATGCTAGCCTACACCAATCACGCTCTAGATCAATTCCTGGAGGGTCTTGCTATAAAGAGACAAGGTAAATTGTTTCATCAAACCTGATAATTATTTATTTAGAAATCCATTATACAAAAATAGGTACGCAGTGCGTACATGTGACTACCGCTATTAAGCACAGAGAGATATAAACTTAAGAAGCAATGCATGAAAATGTGTGAAAAGGACACAGACAAACAAAAAAAATCAGTTATTTCAAATCATTTTATACATGTGTTGCTAAATTGAACATGGCACATACTATACACACATCTTTACTGGCTGTTTCCATACATTAATATATAGCATAGCATATATTAGCATTATAAACATGCCCCAAAGTTTTACATGAAGTGAACTTGTAAAATTCAGATTTTTGTACAAAGCCCAGATAGCTTATCTGGTGGATAAATTCTAGCTAGAGAACCACTCTAGTGGTGCTTTCAACAACCCAATTTAACTTTCGTCCGCTGAACAGCACTATCACATACATAAATACATGTATTCAATGGATAAAATTTTATATTAGGTTATTCAAAGCATGATTAGTGCTGTTCTTTATCTCGGCTTTGTGCAACTCACTCTAGATCATATAGATTATTTTTGTGGAAACACCACGTAAAATAATTATTTGTTAAGCTTTCAGCCTGTTGACAAAGGTCTAATACTTGGTGTTTCCCCCAAAACAATCTATATTACATTATCGCCATGAAAACTTTCAAAGAATTAATCACCCAAGATCCTCAACATTGTGTTCCAAAACAACCTGTCATAAATATGCTGTCAGTGGCATTCAGTGTTGTGCATGTCACTAATATTTTGTTATTCTGCTAGTATTTTAAATAAGACAGTACAATACTCAGTATTATAGTTAAAAGCTTCTAGGACAGCGTCGGCCACGGTTGAAATCCAAATATTACCAGGGTTAAGTCACGTTGGCCTGAAAAAAAGAGAAAAATCTTCTCGACGTTTCGAGCGAAGGCCCTTCGTCAGGAGAAATTAGTAAACAATTCACATGTGGTCACGCGTATTTATAGCAGAGCTACAATGGGAATCACGTGAACACATGTAAGCCAATAAAAACAAAGTAAACAAATAAATTAATATGTAATTTTAGCCTGTGTGCAGGCGATGACCCAATTTGTGGGTCAGCTACCTGCAAATAGGCAAAGAAACAGGTTATAAATTACTATTTAAATCATCGGAAAAAGGTTAAGGAAAAGGTGTGGAATATGGTGGTGGAGTGAGCTAAATGAAAGAGAATCGCTCATTGAGGCCGTGAGGGTGAATGGTACCAAGTTTGTAAATGAGACGCATTTCTTGTTTACGACGAGTATCGTTACAACCTGTAATGGGCTGAATGGCACAGACTTTCATATTGGAAAAGGAGTGGTTGGCACTGTTGAAGTGCCTGGCAACAGGTTTGTTTTGCACATTGTATTTGACATCACGAAGGTGTTCAACAAACCTGTCACCTAAACGTCTTCCAGTTTCTCCGATGTAAAGCATGGGACATTACTGCAAGAGATACAGTAAATGAGGTTGGAGGAAGTGCAAGTGAAACTGTGGGTTATGTTGAACCTACATTTTGGAGCCGAAATTGAAATTGAGGAGTCTAAATATTTACAGGTGTTGCACCTACCACGACAGCAAGAGCTGGTGCCAACATGTGATACCAAGGCTTGCTGCAGTGAGCTGTGAACAACGTTTTCCCGGATGTTTTTGCTATGCCGAAAAGATACTAGGGGTTTCTCAGAGAAAATGGAAGATGTTTCTGGGTCATTTTTAATGAGGTCGAAATTGCGGTTAATGATGTCCCTTACTTTGAAATTGAAGGGATGAAAAGTGAGAACTAGAGGTACTTTTTCATTAGAAATGGTAGCCAAAGGTTCGCTTAAGGTGTCTGAACGGGAAATGTTGGAGACCTTGTGTAAGGCAGTGTCTAAGAGGTGGGAAGGATAACCGCGATTAACAAAAAAGTTTCTCATTTCCAAACATTTGGCATTGAAATCGTCATCTTCACTGCAGAGGCGGCGAAGACGAAGAAATTGAGAGAAAGGAATGGAAGTTTTGGTGTGTTTAGGATGATGAGAGGAGAAGAGGAGGTAGCTATGAGAGTCAGTGGTCTTGTAAAAGACAGAAGTGCTCAGCTTATTACCATTAATGGAGACAAGAATATCTAAGAACGACACACTAGTCTCACTGATCTCCCATGTGAACTGGAGTGCTGGGTGGAAGACATTAACATAGTTAATGAAGCAAACCAGGTCAGCGCGCGAACATGATGCAGTGCCTAAGCAATCATCAATGAACCGACCATAGTAGTCAGGTAGGAAACCAGTGTATTGTTCAAAGATTTGTTTTTCCACATAACCAACAAATAAGTTGGCATAGTTAGGGCCCATTTTGGTACCCATGGCTACACCACTAACTTGTTGGTAATGCTCACCATCAAATGAAAAATTGTTGAGGGTGAGCACTAACTCGGCCAGGCGTAACAAAGTAGTGGTCGATGGCTCCCGAGTTGTGCGTTGATCAAAGAAATATTTAAGTGCTTGAAGACCATCGTGATGCGGGATGACAGTGTAGAGTGATTTAACATCCATGGTGAAGATGAAATGATGTGAACCCTGAAAACTAATGTGGTCACAAATTTTCAGAGCATGTTTGGTGTCCTTGATGTAGGAAGGTAAATTCTTAACCAAGGGCGCCATGATGTGGTCAAGGTAGGATGAAATGGCTTGGGTAGGGCAACCACAAGCACAGCAGACACTATAGGTCTACCTGGGTTGTTGGGTTTGTGAATTTTGGGAAGGAAGTACATGACAGGTGTGCGTGGAGTGGTGGTTAGGAGATTGCTTGCTGTATCAGGCAATTCCCCAGTGGTGATGAGGTTGTTGATGGTGGATCGAATGGTGGTGTTGTGTTGGGATGTCAAATCACCATCAACTCTGCTGTAAAAAGCAGTGTCGTTTAGTTGCCTTTGAGCCTCTTCGCGGTACAAATCAGCTCTCCAGACAACCAAAGCACCACCTTTGTCAGCAGGTTTGATGACAATATCATTCTGGCTACGCAATGATTTTAGAGCACTTAATTCACTAGAGCTGAGATTAGATGGCCTTTTGGGCCTAAAAGGTGGGAGCTGATCTATATCATGTCGACATTGTCGAATGAAAAGATCAAGGGAGCCAAATTGGCCTTCCGGAGGAGACCAGGAAGATTTTTTAGGATTAGCAGCCTCAAAAACATCCTTTTGTTGGATGGAGGAATTATTGTGAAAATGTGCCTTAAGTCTTAGTCTTCTAAAGAAAGTTTCGGTGTCCTCCTTCACTGAGAAGGAGTCTATGGGCCCAGGGTTGGGAACAAATTTGAGACCTTTCGCAAGGACAGATCTCTCAGGGTCAGACAAGGGCAAATCAGGAGGAATCGTGACCACTAAATTGACATTACTGGTGGAGTTAGTGTGGTTAGAATTCGAAACGGGACGAGGGCCTACAAGAGTGTTGAATTTCGAAGTTTTACTCGCCTTGAGAAACGTGTAAAATTTCGAGTTCAACGAGCGAATAAACTGGGTGATGCCTGAATATATGACTGTGGGACAAACGTTAGAGAGGTTTGTCTTAACGTTCAAAAATCAGAATCAATTTTGTTGACGTGTTGGGACATTGAGTGAATGGTAATACGCATAAGACGACGACTGTGTTTATGACAAGCCGCCATGACACTTCTAGCCACGTGTTGTGAGTTAAAATAATTAAAATTAAAAGAAGATTTAAAACCATTGGGCACTACATTGTGGTGTAGGCAACGGCTTAAGAAAGAAATGTGATTACAGAAGCGTGTTTTATTAAGAATTAAATCGAAAAAGCGGAGAGAAGGTTTGGCGATAGACGATGAAAATAGTGAAATATAACATACCATTTCGTTACGAAGTTTACGGTTTAAATTTTTACGGTTTACCATTGTCGCTGTATGTTGGTATACAGTTAAAAGCTTCTAGGACGGCGTCGGCCACGGTTGAAATCCAAATATTACCAGGGTTAAGTCACGTTGGCCTGAAAAAAGAGAAAAATCTTCTCGACGTTTCGAGCGAAGGCCCTTCGTCAGGAGAAATTAGTAAACAACTCACATGTGGTCACGCGTATTTATAGCAGAGCTACAATGGGAATCACGTGAACACATGTAAGCCAATAAAAACAAAGTAAACAAATAAATTAATATGTAATTTTAGCCTGTGTGCAGGCGATGACCCAATTTGTGGGTCAGCTACCTGCAAATAGGCAAAGAAACAGGTTATAAATTACTATTTAAATCATCGGAAAAAGGTTAAGGAAAAGGTGTGGAATATGGTGGTGGAGTGAGCTAAATGAAAGAGAATCGCTCATTGAGGCCGTGAGGGTGAATGGTACCAAGTTTGTAAATGAGACGCATTTCTTGTTTACGACGAGTATCGTTACAACCTGTAATGGGCTGAATGGCACAGATTTTCATATTGGAAAAGGAGTGGTTGGCACTGTTGAAGTGCCTGGCAACAGGTTTGTTTTGCACATTGTATTTGACATCACGAAGGTGTTCAACAAACCTGTCACCTAAACGTCTTCCAGTTTCTCCGATGTAAAGCATGGGACATTTACTGCAAGAGATACAGTAAATGAGGTTGGAGGAAGTGCAAGTGAAACTGTGGGTTATGTTGAACCTACATTTTGGAGCCGAAATTGAAATTGAGGAGTCTAAATATTTACAGGTGTTGCACCTACCACGACAGCAAGAGCTGGTGCCAACATGTGATACCAAGGCTTGCTGCAGTGAGCTGTGAACAACGTTTTCCCGGATGTTTTTGCTATGCCGAAAAGATACTAGGGGTTTCTCAGAGAAAATGGAAGATGTTTCTGGGTCATTTTTAATGAGGTCGAAATTGCGGTTAATGATGTCCCTTACTTTGAAATTGAAGGGATGAAAAGTGAGAACTAGAGGTACTTTTTCATTAGAAATGGTAGCCAAAGGTTCGCTTAAGGTGTCTGAACGGGAAATGTTGGAGACCTTGTGTAAGGCAGTGTCTAAGAGGTGGGAAGGATAACCGCGATTAACAAAAAAGTTTCTCATTTCCAAACATTTTGGCATAATTTATTTGTTTACTTTGTTTTTATTGGCTTACATGTGTTCACGTGATTCCCATTGTAGCTCTGCTATAAATACGCGTGACCACATGTGAGTTGTTTACTAATTTCTCCTGACGAAGGGCCTTCGCTCGAAACGTCGAGAAGATTTTTCTCTTTTTTTCAGGCCAACGTGACTTAACCCTGGTAATATTTGAATACTCAGTATTATAGTTTCAACAGATATATTTCTTCATTTCAAGGCTTTCAACATATTCAAGACTTTAAGTTTCCCAACAGCTCACAATAGATTTTCAACAATTTATCAAAATGTACAATTGAGTGACACTTAGACACAAGATTATAGAATATTTTAGTACTTTCACAAGAGTGATCTGGTGTATCTACTATTCTGCGGTCAGACCGCTGTAGCAGCTCTGGTGTGCAAAAACTTAATTGGTTTCTTAATTTCATTATACAAGATGTTGAATTAATAACACCTAAGACAAGTAAACAAAGCACCAAGTCAAGGTTTTGTAATGTCGATATAACAGTCAAGATATTTTGTCAACATAAATTTCTGATATACATGTATATAGTGTAAATACAGGGCACTGTGATATATATTTCTCCAAATCATTAATAATTTATAAACCAAACACATAGGGAAATCATAAGCGAGACAAAGGTTTGATATGTGATAAACACTTGGATAGAATAGATTAAGCCAACCCTTACCTCAAACTTATCTTAAAATACTGATTTATTTGACAACTGATTCATTTCCTGATTTGTTTGATCTTGAAACACTCGAAAGTTGTGTTGATCTAATATTAATTAAACACCTAGCGGCTAACTCGAAGCTGGTTAAAACACACTTCTCACTATAATATATGTACATGCAGTAACATGAGTCACTGACCAGCGAGCAGAACACACAATTCAACCAAAATTAAACTTGAACTCATAAAGCGATTTTATCATTATGAATCATTTCTATCAAAAGACTTTGGTGTATATTGACAATTTTTCGATAAAAGAATAAGAGCTTTGAAACAGGACACAGTTGAAGATCCAACTTCTAGCGAACTTTATAAGATGAACATTTCTAGTACTGCTATAAGTACCGAAGTACGAGGTTGGCTTTAAAATATTAAATTTGTTTCCGATCAAGTAATTATAGATTTTGTATATAGTATATAAGATAAAGAAACGGTCATCGTGGTTTATTATCCCCCAGGCGATCATTGGCGTCTTCTCGACTGGCGATAGCTGTCGTGTGTGACGTAATGAGGTCCAAAACACTCAAGCACTCAAGCACTCAAGCACTCAAGCACTCAAGCACTCAAGCACTCAAGCACTCAAGCACTCAAGCACTCAAGCACTCAAGCACTCAAGCACTCAAGCACTCAAGCACTCAAGCACTCAAGCACTCAAGCACTCAAGCACTCAAGCACTCAAGCACTCAAGCACTCAAGCACTCAAGCACTCAAGCACTCAAGCACTCAAGCACTCAAGCACTCAAGCACTCAAGCACTCAAGCACTCAAGCACTCAAGCACTCAAGCACTCAAACACTCAAGCACTCAAGCACTCAAGCACTCAAGCACTCAAGCACTCAAGCGCTCAAGCGCTCAAGCTCAAGCGCTCAAGCACTCAAGCACTCAAGCACTCAATTAGCACTCAAGCAAGATTTCGCTGACATAGTGGCTCCCGCTGACAGGTCAGCGGTAGTCACAAAAACCGATGAAATGTCAGATAATGCAGAACTTTTCCTACAAAAATATCAAATGTTGACATATGATAACAAGAGGGCATTCAGAGACTGCATACCTCCGCAGGGAGTTGTCGAGACCCCAGATTAAGTTACACTATACCGCATTGTTGCGTATCGGTTATATAAGGCGTGTAATAAGCGCATTAAGCATTTCTTTACATGCACGGAGAAACATTTTTATTATGGAATTTCCATCCAAGTTTTTCAACCAAATTTCAATCAATTTTCCACAAAGCTCATTGCGGCCTCGTGAGTGTGGGCGTTGTTTTCTCTCGCGTCATTCTCGTTCTCACAACGCGAGTTCTGTGTACTGTGGGAAGAAGCCAATGATCACTCACGTAATAAACAAACAGCTTGTTAGGCTGCGTGCAGACTCTATCGACTCAATGAGTAACATTTTTTTTCGCTTATATATGTATATGTGTGTGTGCATCTAATAAAAGAAAACCGGTACAACTTAATCTAAGCCAAAGTCGTCTGCCGTTGGCCAGAATAATGTTAAAGAATAATACTAAAGGCCAATTTGGACAGGAGATGGCCGAGTACTCTGAGAACCCAGTTCTACGTAGTCGTTTAAGGAATTTACTTATTTCTTGTGACCGTGTACATTTATAGATATTATTCGCGTTGGAGGACGAAGCTCAAGCGAAGCCCTCCGACACTGCAACTTAAACGTTGTGAGGCGAGAATGGAAAAAGGAAGCAGGGCGATTCCCTTTTGGTATAAGCAGAAGAATTCGTGAAGTTGACGGAAAACTTAAGGATTGTGAAGCCGAGCTGCATCGATCTAGAAACATATATATACAATCTTTCAAGGGAATACTTCCTGCACGTGAATTTGAAGGGAGAATGAAACAAATTCATCGTTTCGAGTTTTCCCACGACGAAGATATGTTGTACTTTCTTTTTATACACCGGAATCCCGCAGCTAAATCGAAAGACACAGTGGCAATCGATCATGGAGACCGTTTTGACGAAGTTGGTCTACGAGACAACGAAGGGTACTTTTCAGCCGGCCGATTCATCCGATCTGAAGACGATGACGAAAGCGAACCCAAATCTAACAAATTTGTTACGTGTTTTACTGAAGAGACGATGAATCCCAATGAAATTAAGCGACACCTTACACAAGTTCAAGACATGGAAGATATCGACGCTCGTGGCCTGGAGTGTAAAACATCCCGTACTGGTGAATTGTGGCGATTGCCCAAAAGGCATCGATGGCGTCTTTATCGATTGTGGCTGACAAGACTTCGTGATGACCTGAACGGAAATATCAGGGACCTGCAAAGGCAGCACTTAGAACTGAATGGCGAGCGTGACGAATTGCGCAATATTGAAGATCTGAGCATATTGATGAAGGCTCGTGTCGTAGGCATGACGACCACGTGTGCGGCGAAGAGCCACAAACTTCTTCGACAACTGCGGCCTAAAATAGTGATAATTGAAGAAGCAGCGGAAGTATTTGAAGGCCACGTCGTAAGTTGCTTAACCGAGTACTGTCAGCATCTGATCCTCATTGGAGACCATCAACAACTTCGACCAAATCCAAGTGTCTACCAGCTAAGTGTGGATTACAGCCTTGACGTATCGCTACTCGAGAGAATGATCAGAGCTGGCGTTCCCTATGACCAGCTCGCAGTTCAACACAGAATGCGACCAGAGATTTCCCAGATTTTTCGTCACATCTACGGCAATCTTGAAGACCACGCTTCAGTAGCAGAATACGAGAACGTCAAAGGCATTTCCAAGAACTTGTATTTCGTTAATCACTGTATCGCCGAAGGAGTCCGCGAAAATGTCCACAGTAAGACCAACGCCCACGAAGCCGGTTTCCTCGTTGCTCTTTGCCATTACTTGTTGCGACAAGGTTACGATTCTTCACAGATTACAATTCTCACCACCTATACGGGTCAGATGTTTGAGATTCGTGATCTGATGAAAAGCCGAGATGGAACCCATTCACCTCGAGTCACCAGCGTGGATAACTTTCAAGGCGAAGAGAATGACATCATCCTGCTGTCGTTGGTCCGAAACAACGCAGATGGGAACATTGGCTTTTTGAAGACCGACAACCGCATCTGCGTGGCTCTCTCGCGCGCCAGAAAAGGTCTCTACATTATGGGCAGCAGAAAGATGTTGTCAACGCAAAGTGGTCTTTGGAAATCCGTGTTAGACGACTTCCAGAAGAATGGCTGCATTGGGGAGCACTTACCACTCGTTTGTAGTAAGCATGGAAAAACTAATCTAGTGTCAACTGAGAAACATTTTGAAGAAATGGTTCCCAATGGAGGTTGTTTAGAGCTATGCAGTCATAGGCTTGACTGTGGGCACACTTGTCCTGAAGTCTGTCACCCCGACGGCCACGACTCTTTTGAATGCAAGAAACCATGTGAAAGAAACGTAATTGGCTGTAAAATACCGGACCACAAATGCACTAAGTTATGCTACGAGTTGTGCGATAACGTGTGCAAGTATCCTGTACAAAAAACATTGAGCTGTGGCCATACCAATGAACTAGCTTGCAGCGACAACGAAAACACGGCTAAGTGTAAAGAGCAGTGCGAGAAAACATTGCCTTGCGGTCATCGTTGTCAAGATCGCTGTGGTATGCCCTGCACCAAAATGTGCAAGGAGGTAGTCAAGAAATCCGATTGGCCGTGCGGTCACGAGAATACGGCACTATGCTCTGATACGCCAAAAGATTGTCGGGTACCCTGTGATGTCGTGTTAGAGTGCGGGCATTCCTGCGCAGGAAAGTGCGGGTTGTGTATACAAGGGCGTGTCCACGTTAAATGCAAGAAAAAATGCGAACGAAGCTTGATATGCTCGCATTTGTGCAAAAGCGTTTGCACTAAGAATTGCCCACCATGCCAGGAGGAGTGCATGAGAGAATGCGACCACAGTAAATGCTCGCGGTCTTGTGGTGAAATATGCATCCCTTGCAAGGAACGTTGTGGATGGAAATGCCAACATTTCAAGTGCAATAAACTGTGCAGCGAAATGTGCGATCGTCCCCGATGTAATGAACCTTGCAAACGAAAGTTAGGCTGCGGAAAGAAAGGGCAACCTCATTATTGCCGTGGTCTTTGTGGCGAACGTTGCGTGTGTGTTTTCTGCCACAAAAACAATAGGCATGACGAAATCACCAAAATAATGTTTGGAACCGAGGATGAAGAGGACGCGAGGTTTATCAGACTAAAAGACTGCGAACACATTTTCGAGTACACAGCACTGGATTCCTGGATGGATTCTAACGAAAACAGCAGCGAAATCCAGCCAAAGCTCTGCCCACTCTGCAAGCAGCCCGTAGAAAAAACCTGGCGATATGGAAACGTCGTAAGAACAATACATCAGGATATTGATAATATAAAGAGGAAAGTTCTTGGCAACACGGCGGATTTAGACGATAGAAAGCAACTTGTGAAAAAGTTGATTGACGAAGTTACCCCGATGGTGAAGAAACACGGCAAAGGTCAGTCACGGTCGTGGGCTGCAATTGCAAAGTCTGTCGACGAAGTTTCCAAAGTTCGTTATCAAGACATCCTGTTAATTGAATCGCAGGTGCGACTGCTTAAAAAATGGTTTCTTATGTGGAAGAAATATACAGATGCCCTGCAGGTGTGTACGGAGCGGCGCAAGTCCAACAACTATTATGAGTTTCGCATAGAAATGGAAAACATTTTGCAGAGAATCATGGATCGCCCTTCCAACGTGGACAGATATTTGAATTTAGAGCTTGAGAGGATGTCTTTGAAGAGGGATGTTTTAGTTCTCCGGACCAAGCTTGCCAGCATTGGGGCTAGCCTTACGGAATCAGGAGAAGAGCTCATCGGGGAAGTCGAAAAGTGCTTGAAAGATAAAGCCATCATAAAAGAAGAAATAATCGAAAGATTTAAACGACAAATCACGGAAATTTATTCGCAGTATCCTCAGTGGTCTCCTATTACTCCAGAAGAGAAAGTTCAGATTGTGAAAGCGATTGGGCTGAAGCAAGGTCACTGGTTCAAGTGTCCAAACGGTCATTTCTATGCAATCGGTGAATGTGGAGGAGCGATGGAAAAAAGCCGCTGTCCCGATTGTGGTGCAGTCATTGGTGGTCAGCAGCATCGTTTAGAAAATGACAACGATCTGGCGCCAGAAATGGACGGAGCTCGGCACCCGGCGTGGTCAGAACAAGCAAACCTTGGAAATTACTAAATAGGGTGGCTGTAGAATCGGAATACGCATTGTTGAAAAACGAAAAAAATCAGAAAATACTTTCTTAACCAATATAATTTTTCGTAGCAAATAGGATCAATTAAAACATCTTAATCTAAAATAACTTAGTCGCCGAAACAGTGCGTGGTACCAGTATAAACGGTGATCATTAAGACAACAGAAGAGACATGACAACAGAAACTCCAAATTGTAATTTTATAGTCGTGATTGTACATGTAGTTAATTGCAAGAGTGATTGTAATTGTGATTGTAATTGTGATTGTAATTGCGATTGCGATCATGATGTAGGTTGTGATCGTGATTGCGATTGTGATCATGATGATGATGATGATGATGGTGATTGTGATAATGATCATGATGGTGATTGTGATGATGATCATCATGGTGATTGTGATCATGACCATGATGGTGATTGTGATCATGATGGTGATTGTGATCATGATGGTGATCATGATGGTGATGATAATGGTAATTGTGATCATCATGATGATTGTGATCATGATGATGGTGATTGTATTGATGATAATAATGGTTGATAGTGATCATGATGATGATGGTGGTGATTGTGATCATGATGATGGTGATTGTGATCATGACGGTGATCATGATGGTGATGGTGATGGTGACAATAATAATGGTAATTGTGATCATGATGATGATGAAGATTGTGATCATGATGGTGATGATGATAATAATGGTGATTGTGATCATGATGATGGGGATGATAATAATGGTGATCATCATGATGATGATGAAGATTGTGATCATGATGGGATGATGACAATAATAATGGTAATTGTGATCATGATGGTGATGATAATAATGGTGATCATCATGATGATGATGAAGATTGTGATCATGATGGTGATGATATGATAATAATGGTGATTGTGATCATGATGATGGTGATGATAATAATGGTGATTGTGATGATGATCATGATGATTGTGATCATGATCATGATGATGGTGATTGTGATCATGATGATGGTAATTGTGATCATGATGATGGTGATTGTGATCATGATGATGGTGATGGTGATGGTGATTGTGATCATGATGGTGATGCAACCTCGTCCCCAGGGCATTTTGCCTCCACGTTGGGAGGTCGGCGAAAATGGCCCTGGCATCGGCTGGTCGATTCTATAATCGGATTGGCCGGTTTAAAAACTTGATTAATTCAGATACAGTGTAATTTATTCATCAAAATATGAATTGCAATAAGTCCACTCTGCGAAGTTCATCCAAAGAATTGTAACGATAGCTTTGGTTAAAGTCAAGAACAACATTAGATATATGTTTCTTCCCGACATTTAAATGTATCCTGGATAATCGTGGGGAGTATCATGATGAATAATGCTAGCCAGTTGCATTTATGATAAAGGTTCACATGAGTGATTCGGCAGAGCGTTAAATATTTCTTATTTATTATTCATGTATACGTATTATACAAAAACGAAACACAAAGACCGCATAAATTTTCTTGCCAAAACACCCCAAAATTCTGGGTGTCACGTGACCAGCCGATGCCAGGGCCATTTTCGCCGACCTAGAGGCAAAATGCCCTGGGGACGAGGTTGGATGGTGATGGTGATGGTGATTGTGATCATGATGGTGATGGTGATGATAATAATGGTAATTGTGATCATGATGATGATTGTGATCATGATGATGGTGATTGTGATGATGATAATAATGATTGTGATCTTGATGATGACGGTGATTGTGATCATGATGGTGATGGTGATGATAATGGTGATTGTGATCATGATGGTGATTAATTGTGATGATTGGGATGCGATGATTGTAATCGTTATTGTGATTGCAATTGTCATCTGAAGCAATATGAAGTCTAATTTTTATGAAAAGTAGGAACAATTAAAATATCTTAATCTAAAATAACTAAGGCGCCGAAACAGGACGTTGGTACCAGTAATAATGATAACATAAACGGTGATTAGTATGACATGACAACAGAACCCCCCAAATTGTAATTTTATCGCCGTGATTGTAATTGATTGCGAAAATGAGTGTGATCGTGATTGTAATCGTGGTCACCATTGTAATCATGATCGTGACTCGCTGTGATTGTGATCTTGATGGTGATTGTAATTGTGATTGTTTGAATATAAGCTTCAGGTAATTCCTCAGTTTTGCATTGCGCAGCTTTTCTGCGGGGAATTCTTCCATACTAATTCAAGATGTACCCAAGTGTTAATGACGAAAACACATAAAAATGTCACTACGGAGGCAATTTTTGATTTAGCCAAATCAGCTACGAATAACTTTGACAAAAGGTACTAATTTAATTTTTGGTTTTTGCGTGGTTTCGTATATAGATGAAATGATAGTTGTTCAAGTTCAAGCTTTAATAGCTTGTCTAGCTCACGAAGATACTCGGTGACCCACACTTTTTTTCAAATATTAATTGCCTCCACCAGCTCTACGATATATATGAAATAGAGAATTTGAAATATTGTACGTTTTTCGTTCTTGTGACTTTAAAACGACATGTAACAAGAAAGAACGGGGACATTCTTATCGAATGTGCACATTCTTATATCGCGAAAATGTTTGTCAATTGTTATTTTCGTCAAATGTTCTTCCATTATTTGTTGCCACGAAATAGTTCATATATAAGTCAAGATAAGTCGAAAACAAAAGTTATAGCCAAAATACACAAAAAGGAATGGGGACATTCTTATAGAATGTGGACATTCTTATATCGCAAAATGTTTGTCAACAATTGTTATTTTCGTCAAATTTTCTTCCATTATTTGTTGCATCTATAATATCAAATATTTTCCCAGTTAGTATAAATTAAAGGCTTTTATTAAGAATTTTTCAAGATAACAAGACAAAAACAAAAGTTATCCAAAATCGCTACAAATTAGGAAAACATCAAGGTTTACTGGCAGCTGTACTTTCTAAACCAGTTCGGTTACCCCAACTTTGTTTTGCTATTTTACTATGAACATATCATAAACTTTAATATACTGGGGAGTTTCAGCAACTTTTCACTTCTGGAAGAATTATTAAACATACAAAATCAAAAGCTGTAAAATTGCCGCGCATGCATCTAGCTGGTTTTTAAAAACTTACGATATTGCTGATATTGATTCTACCATTCGATGTAAAGTGAATAGTTGAATGCCAAAATATTTTTTGATTATTTATTGTTATATTTAAGGCGGCTCCCTACTGTTTCTTGAAAAGTGGGGAAAAAAGTGCAAGTTTCAACCTCAGAAAGTGCTCATGAATATTTTGGAAAAGTATGAAACTGACGTTATGCATAGAATAACGTTCAGGGCATCAAATAGTGTCAACAGATAATGTTTTCAGCCGTTGCTATGACGACAGTGACGTTTTAAAATGGTCGTAAATTTACATTTAATCCAATTTATTTCAGAAACGAGTTTGGCGCCCCTAATTTTTTTGGCATTAAAACATTTCTTTAAATTTAAGTAATCAATAGTAAGATTATAAACAACCTCGTCCCCAGGGCATTTTGCCTCCACGTTGGGAGGTCGGCGAAAATGGCCCTGGCATCGGCTGGTCACGTGACACCCAGAATTTTGGGGTGTTTTGGCAAGAAAATTTATGCGGTCTTTGTTTCGTTTTGTTTTTGTATAATATGTATACATGAATAATAAATAAGAAATATTTAACGCTCTGCCGAATCACTCATGTGAACCTTTATCATAACTGGCTAGCATTATTCATCATGATACTCCCCACGATTATCCAGGATACATTTAAATGTCGGGAAGAAACATATGTCTAATGTTGTTCTTGACTTTAACCAAAGCTATCGTTACAATTCTTTGGATGAACTTCGCAGAGTGGATTTATTGCAATTCATATTTTGATGAATAAATTACACTGTATCTGAATTAATTAAGTTTTTAAACCGGCCAATCCGATTATAGAATCGACCAGCCGATGCCAGGGCCATTTTCGCCGACCTCCCAACGTGGAGGCAAAATGCCCTGGGGACGAGGTTGGATTATAAAAAGATTCTGTAGATCCATTTTTTTTGGAAAAATAGTAAACTATAATTTTTCTTCGATAAAAAAATGGATCTACAGAATTTTTTTAAAATCTTACTATTGATTACTTACTATTGATTACTTAAATTTAAAGAAATGTTTTAATGCAAAAAATATTGGGGGTCACGTAACTCGTTTTTGAGATATATTGAATTACATGTAAATTTACGGCCATTTTGAATCGTCACTGTTGTCATAGAAATGGCTGAAACACTTCAACTGTTAACAGTATTTTATAACAGATTGAACGTTATTTTATGCATAACGTTAGTTTCGTTAGGAAAATGGTAATGAAGATGATGTCAAAATAGGCATTTGTATTTCTTTGTCCCTTTTGCTATAAGTTGCTTGAAACGTTTATCGAAAAAAAAATATGATAAAACATAGGTTATGCTATTCAAGTATACCTTTGACGTTCGGATTGGGTAATATTTCTCATTAAAAATTTCAAACAGTTTATTATATATAAGAAAAGGGAGAAAGAAATACAAATACCGACTATGACCTCATCCTTCATACGATGCATTTTGGAAATACAAATCTCAATAAAACAATAGAAAGATGCTCAGATCAAAAAATATTTTGAAACGTATCCAGCCCAGTTTAAACTGTCCTGAGAAACATGGCAGAAACCCAGAAGGTGTTTACATGAAGCCGGAATCATGTAAAGGCGGTGCATGCGAGATATCATTCCGGAATGAAAAATGTGACCGAAAGGATTAGAACGAAGAACGCATTGCTAACATTTATAGCTTTCAGATTTCCGGCGGATTTCATTCCTGGAATCCTATTCCCGTGTAAACACGGATTGACTTCGCATTTCAACACGGATTGAAACTCAAAGCATGTTGCAAGTTCTTTGCTCCTTTCGCTTTTGGAGTTGGACAAAACGTTGAACAGCTTTGCCTTTTGATCAAGGTGTTCTTGCACGTTGTTGGTAGAATTTGAAAGTGACTGACTGACTTTGTAGTTTAACAGCGATCAGATATGGCTGACAACTGTCTTGATCGTAAATATGTTAATTCACCAGTGTGAAGTATGCACCACATTTAGCCTTCGATTCAGGCTCGGCGTACTTGCCAGTAGACGATTGCAAATATGGCGGCCATTTCATGGAAACGAAGCTATTCGGTGGTTACGGTTGCTAGGGCCCGATGCGTGTTTATTTCTCATTCGAAGTCACTCACTGTCGCTGTAGTTGGAAGGTGTTCTGAGCGTTTTTTCTGGAATTATTTGGAATCTGTCGGTCGATCGGTCGGGTAAGTGATTTAAACAATTTTTACAACTATTCAAGAAAAAGTAGCAGTATCTTAATCATAGATATATAATTTTGTACCTAAAATCGAAGTGTATTGTCATGATAATTTACCGTCGACGCCATTGAGCGTTCCAGATGTAAACAAGGCGATTATTCTCATTAAAATACATCGTTTAATTCCAACTTTTTTTGTTCAGATTTGCAAATTGTACTCTGCACACTGTTAATTTGATCCATGTGTATACAGTACAAATAAGATGGTTGAATTGATGTAGATGATCTGTTGTTTATGTCAGTAATATTAAAGCAGTTTATTAAGTATTGCTTTTGATCATTACAGATGTACGCAACATTAATAGATAACAAATTAGCATCCTTAACAAATAGAGCATAAGGACGAAAGAAAAAAACTTCAAGTTTTAGTAATCCCCGAGCCGGGCGTAGGGCCGAAGGCCCGGAGCCCGGGTGAGGGTGCTAATCTCGACACGCGTGGAGTACACGCGAAATTACAGGTATATATGTATGTCAACAAATCCGCAACTTTCGCAGTTCGGAATTCGAATAGCAGGGTTACTGGTAGACCGAAAACGACACTGTGTCCTGAAACTGGCCGAAGCCTGTAAAGAAATCTGCTCTGGTGTATTTTACTTAACTCGATGAAGAAATCAGTTTGAAACAAACGGCTTTTTAGATCTTGAAGAGAACTGAATGATGCCTGGTCACGGAGAAACCGAAAGAAACCGAACGAGAAAAACAATATGAATTCTGAGAAGAGTATAGACTGAATTGGCAGTGTTTGTGGTGACAAAAGCAGAAGAAAGTTTAACGGTAGGAGATTCATATTTAACAGTTTAGCTGAGTCTTGAAAAAGAAAATCATGCAATATAAATAATATTCTTGTCTACAGTTGTCTTTGGACGCTAGGACGTGGCATTGTGTCTTTTCTTGGCCACTATTATCTATTTTGAATGGAAATTTGTTATTTGGTTCATCTCGTTGTTATAGGACTATAGTCTTAGTCTTAGGACTATAGTCTTAGGACTATAATCTTAGTCTTAGGACTATAGCCTTAGGACTATAGTCTTATAAATTTAGTCAGGACTATATATAGTCTTATAAATTTAGTCTTAGGACTATAGTCTTATAAATTTAGTCTTAGGACTATAGTCTTAGACTTATAGGACTATAGTCTTAGTTTAGGGCTATAGTTTCTTTTTTAATATTGACTTTGTATGCTCTTTCGGTGTGTCAATACTTAATACTACAGTACATGACTACAGCCAGGTGAACTTTGCCAATGAATTTTCTTTGATGTTATACTGGTTTGTTTCTCTCTTTCTATTCAAAATTTTTCAGGCTGTTAATTTTATTATTACATAGACAAAATATAAAAACTATAATAGACTTAAATAAAAATCAAAACAACCAAAACCAGAAAGTGTGTGTGATGGTGGTGGTGGGGGTGGTTTACAAAAATGTATATATTAAAAGTGGGCGAGGGGTTGTTGCGATCATGTATTTCTAGTATAGTTGAAAAAAACTCTTTGTCAAATTAACTCTATTGCCATTCCTGCATGCACATGTGTAAGTGACAAAATGACATCATTTCGATCCTGTACACCCAGCGACCCTTGTACTTGATAATAGTATGTATTATCACTCTTGAGAGAAGCTTATGGAGGCTGTGTACTGTGTACAAACACACAGTTTTATCTTATGTGGCATTTCGCTTTTTCTTAAACTACGATAGCAGCATGCCCTCACATAAAAGCAATGTTCATCTATGCAATTTTTGACAAATACACTATGCAGGTATCCTTCAACACAGAAGTTTACCCCTCTCTCAAATGGCTTAATAACCATGTAATCTGCACATTTTTGCATACGTTTTCCTGGCTTTCGAACATGACTAACAATTGAATGAAAACTAAATGGAGGAAGCCCATCTAGTACTTTGGTCATCCTCCCAGTTTCAGGACACTTTCGCAAGGTTTTGGCTGATTCTGCAGGGGTAAGTACCATAATTTTTGACTTGTAGTTGTGCCTGGTCGTCTTCGTTGAGCACTACTGCATGTTAATAAGCAAATCGCTTTGTTTGCTCTGAAGAATTCTTTAACCCTAAAAGATGGAGGTCCGTATAGAAAAATATTTGCCCGAGGTCTTAAAAAAGGCCCGAGGCCGCAGGCCGAGGGACATTTTTGAGACCGAGGGCAAATATTTTTCTATACGGACCGACCAAAACGATAAATAACGTATTTATTTTTTTGTTACATAATTAGATAAATTAACATAATTGAATTAAGTTCGTAATGGAGATGACGTTCACGTGATATTCAAAAGTCCAAAGTTTATCGTTCGACAGTAAACAACTGCCGACATGCAGTCTGACAGGGAAGCTTGGAACCTTTTTTTGTGATAAAAATCATTCAAAACTTGAAGATCTAGTTACGAAGGGAAGTCACAATGCAGTCCAAGTGTTTTTAAAGTTTAGTTGATAAAGATTCTTCGTCGTTCTTCCTCGTCGCTTGCTCGTTTTTGGCTGTTCGCTTGGAAAGTCACTTTCAATATTTGGCTGACTGCATGAAAATTGAAAGTGTGTTCTTCGAGTTTGAAGACGAAAATGTTTGTAGTAAGCCATTTGCAATTCAAGTTTCAAGGACATGACACGATCAGATTGGCATGTGGAAAATATTTAACTAAAAGGTAAAGACTTGTAGCGGTTTTGTTGAGTATGGTGGTTGGCTAACAGAAGAAGACAGTTTAGTGTCAAAAGGTTTCAGCTTTTCTATCTTCTCGTGGTATGATTTTATATATATATATATATATATATATATATATATATATATATATATATATATATATATATATATATATATATATATACTTCTATATAGTCAGTTCATTTAATGATGCAAAATACCGTGTTCACAAGTTGATGCATGTTTTCCCTACCGTTTTAAACTGTTTTGTTTATAAATATCGCTCGTAAATTTTGCTTTGTCACAGTCTTCCGCCAGTGTTTCTTTTAAAATTCGCTGTTTACACATGAAGTTGTCAAAACCATTTGGATAATAAAACTCATTTGCATCCCCGTAGCTCTCTGCTGAATGTATTTTTTCTGTGGCAAGCGAAATAGTTATGAAAATCGATCAATTTTAAATGACAGAATGTAAAAAAATAACTTTTTGGACCGCGGTCCAAGATATCGTGAAATACCGCCCGCTCACGTAGCCAATCAAGTTGCAGGAAAGCCTAGGATTCCGCCCGCTCACGACTAATAAAAAAATAAATAGAGTATATACTTCACAAAGCTGAAATAACAGTCTGAACAAAGAAAGTTGGAATTAAACGATGCATTTTAATAAGATTAATCGCCTTGTTTACATCTGGAACGCTCAATGGCGTAGACGGTATATTACCATCACAACACACTTCGATTTTAGGTACAAAATTATACATATATAGCCACTTGTTCTTGAATAGTTGGAAGACTTGTTCACAGTCACTTACCTGACCGACAGATTCCAATTAAGGTTACCGTATACGGGCAAATCCTTTTTGGAAAAACATTTTGTTGGCCACTTAAAGTTTCGTAGTAAAACTTTCATACGAAAAGAAAATAGGAAGAAAAAGAGTAAACAGTGACGAAGAAATAAGTAAATTCGAAATGTATTTTTCGCAACAAATGGAGATTTTAAAGAGTTACAACTAATTTCTTCGATTTCTCTTAAATTTTTAGAGACGATAAATAATATGTGACCCTCCATGCGAAAACGTACCTTAACGATTTTCCGTTAAAACGGCCAAAAACACGAACGGCGAACGGATGACAAACGAACGGTTTCCCAAAACTTTCGAACGGTTTGGCAAACTACGTAAACGGATAACAACAGGCGTTCGAACGGATAATAACAGGCGTTCGAATGGTTTCCCAAAACGTTCGAACGGTTTGGCAAACTAACTAAACGGTTAATAATGCAGGCGGTCGAACGGATAACAACAGGCGTTCGAACGGATAATAACAGGCGTTCGAACGGACAATAACAGGCGTTCGAACGATCAAATGAAGCGTTCAAATGGCTGCTACAAACGTTGGAATGGTTTATAGGTAGCACAAGCGTTTAAATGGTTTACTACAACCGTTCAAACGGATCATAACAAGCGTTTTAAACGGTTTACTACAACCATTCAAACGGATCAATGGATCATAGCAAGAGTTTAAAGTTTAAACGGTTTACTATTCCATTATACACGCATTCAAACGCGGATTATAACGAGCGCGCATTAATGGTTCAGCTTATAAGCGTAAAATAACTGTCGTGGGTCGTGGATTAGTGGATAAAAAGTCGTGGGTCGAAAAATCGCTAAAAATTGGCGGGGTTTTTTAATAGACCTTTTCAAGGTTTTTTCCGCCATGACGCAAGGGGTGCAAAACCATTGGGGCGAGCGCGCGGCCATGCCTATTTTCCTTGTTAAAATCATGGCGAAACCCGCGAAGCAAGAAGGATTTCGCTTCGATTTTTGCCAAATTCGTCTTTAATCGTCGTTTGGATCACTTTTCTGTGGGCTGGTATGTTCGTTCTTTGATTTTAGACCATTATCGCTGATAACCAACGTGTAAAAACGCTATAATGCGAAAGTTTCCTCAACTAAGGGGTGGCTGCGCGATTGTGGCGGACACGGGACGCGACTGTGTGTCGATTTTAGCAGAGACAAAACTCCTCGCTGTACAGTGAGATACTGCAATAACAACAAACGCAGTCCAGAATGTTGGGTGAAGAGGTGTTGTCTTAAAGTTTTGGTTCTTAATAGGCGGCCAAATCACCAGATTTAGGCAGAAACTTGGCGTAAAGCAAACATTTGTCCAAACTTTTCAACGCCAATGGTGTCAAATTTCTCAAAATTTACCAAATAAAATTGCTTCGTTCTCCAAAATAAATTACACGTTTAATTCGATAAAAATGCTATCAATATAAACGATTCTACTTTGTACTTTAGTTAGGTTTAAGCTGTATTTAAAGAGTTCCCGCTCTCATTTTGTCCTGTATAATGCAAGTTAACGTGTACATATTTAATAAAAGTAAACATGCGTAACCCGAAACGTATCACGTTCCTGCGAGAAGGGGATCTAATACATAATACTTCGTTTGATAACGAGAAGAGGATAGTTCGGACTTCAGATGATGAAGATGAACCTCTGGTTACTCTACGCTTGAAGTTCGAGTGATTTACAAGAGAGTTGGAGGTAAAGTTTTTACATTGCGTTGCTGAAATCGTCACTCAGTCGTGCCCGTCATAACAGCGCAGCCACCCCTCAGTTGAGGAAACGTTCGTATTATAGCGTTTCTACACGTTTGTCATCAGCGATTATGGTCTAAAATCAAAGAACGAACATACCATCCACAGAAAAGTGATCCAAACAACGATTAAAGACAAATTTGACAAAAGTCGAAGCGATATCCTTCTTGCTTCGTGGGTTTCGCCATGATTTTAACAAGGATAAATAGGCATGGCCGCGCGCTTGCCCCAATGCTTTTGCACCCCTTGCGTCATGGCGGAAAAAACCTTGAAAAGGTCTCACTGAGTTGTTCCTTTCGAGCTCCTTCTAATCTTCACAGCCAGCTTGGCTAATTACTTTAAAATGTCCAACCCGAAACTTGTCACAACAATATTGCTATTAAGTAAAATCTTTGGTAGAATCAATGTTATATACATAATGTTCTGTGTGACTTCAAAACACATGGCATTCACTTGCTTCTAGCCGTCAGATAACTTAGTTATAATTAAATATATCTTCGTTTCGGCTTTGTGTTAGCCTGGCTAGCTTTGCAGTAATTTGTATCTAAAGCTGGATTTCCACTGAGTGTAAAATGTCGCGCGCTTGACTTTTCTATTGTACAAATTGAATAGTTTTCTACTTCGTTCCACATGGAAACTCGCTGAATTATCTAAGATTCTCGCAGCGCATTTTAAACATGAACAACATAGTTGTCCAGAAGGTTATTTCAAGAAGAGGTTCAAGAAATGAGGTGTCACTGTCTAATTGAGCTGTTCCTTTTGAGCACGTGTTTGAGTCATTTGGCTCTTTCTTCGTAGCCAGCTTGGCTATGATTACTTTACAGTTTACTCTTTAGCTCTCACCAAATAATTTATACGCTCTCACTCATAGGCGACATGTCGAAACGCACGGAAAAGACAACCGAAAGGAATTTTGATAAACGGATTGAAAGATCGAACGGAAGCACATCTTCCATGACCTGTCAAATAAAACTTGACTTATCGAGTAAATAATGCCGAAAAAACCTAAAACCATCTCTTTAATAAAAGTGAAAGAGTTTTCAGAGATTATTCGGACGATCTGAGTGAAAGGCATGCACATTCCTAGGGAATACTAATTCTTACGATTTGTGTTAACATGACCGTTTGAACGGTTGTATAGTAAAAATCTAAAAATGTTAAATATATACATGCAAATTATGACAAATAAGAATTATAAAATTGAAACAAGTAATAAAATAAATAAATGAAATACCAATGTGGAGCACGTTATATAGACAATCTTATAACAGGCATAGCAATAGATTTAAATGCATTAATGTTAATTTGGAGTTCGTTAATCGGGAGATTGTTCCAAGTCACAATAATTCTAGGGTAGAATGAGAACTTAAAAATATCATTATTACATTGAAGCTGGCGAAATGGTTGTTGATTAGGAAGTCTGGATTTCCTTCATAAGGGGCACACTTCTTCAGGTAGATTTATACCAACGTGGCCCTGATATATCTTATAGAACATACATGATTGATGGAGTAACCTGCGTTGCTCCAGAGTATCCCAACCCAAACTGATAATCATAGGGGATACATGACTATGTCTAGAATAGTCATTATGCACAAATCTAGCAGCACGATGTTGGATCATTTCTATTTTATCAATGTTTCGTTGGGTATGGGGGTTCCACGTGCTGCTAGCCTATTTAAGTTTAGGACGGACTAGGCTAAGATAAGCTAATGATTTAACTGCAGGGGAGCACTAACCGTTTGAACGCTTCATTTGATCCGTTCGAACGCTTGTATTATCCGTTGGAACGCCTAACCCTACGGATATCTCGCCACATTCAATCGCCTCCCATGCCAAACAGTTGGCCATAAACAAACGATGATTTATCACGCGGAAATTGCTAAGTTTAACATTAACTATGATTTGAACAACCGTTTTTACGTTTTACCAAGTCAGTAGTGTTGTTTACGCCAGGTCTTTTAAACACTTTAGCTTAGCCGTTCGAACGGTTTCAGTTAGCCGTTCGAACGTTTCAGTTAGCCATTCGAACGGCTTCAGTTAGCCGTTCGAATTTCGAACGGTTTCAGTTAGCTGTTCGAACGGCTTCAGTTAGCCATTCGAACGGCTTCAGTTAGCCGTTCCAACGGTTTCAGTTAGCCGTTCGAACGGCTTCAGTTAGCCGTTCGAACTTCGAACGGTTTCAATTAGCCGTTCGAACGCTTAACAACAGGCGCCGAACGTATAATAACAGGCGTTCGAACGCTATGTTAATAATTTTAAACGTTTCATGGCGTTTGCTAAAGCGTTAAGGTACGTTTTCGCGTGGAGGGTCACATGCATCACTAACAAAACTGTCAGGGAAAGTCGGTAATTCCGAAAGCTTTTACGTTTACGGCCATTCCCGGGTGTTCATGACTTCAGGCCTTTTTTCTGCACAAAATGTTGCATAACATTTTACTGGAAACGAACATCGAAAAACCCCGACATCGCTTTCTAGCGCTTTGTATCAGAACTCCCTGCAGGAAAAAATCCAATTAAACGGATAACAACAACCACTTTGCGTTAAAGCTTGTGAAAAACAATCACGACAACCGGATATATATATATATATATATATATATATATATATATATATATATATATATATATATATGCTGTTGTTATATTATTTTGCAAGGCGCCAGCCCACAGTAGCCCGAGTTCACGCCTAGCGGGCGTCTTGTTGAAATAAAAATTCATTCTGATTCCCTGTGCACCTCATCACAATAAATCTCGCATTTCTGACAAACAGGGAAAGTTTTAGTCTGTCTGGCCATAATTTCTACATGTCCGACCAGTTTCTGTCTTTGCCTGACAGCATTTGTAGGCTACAGTCCACCGTGCATGTAGTGCAGACACATATTTTTAGTTATAATGCCATTTATAGCTGAAAAATATATTTTAAAAGAAAAAAATTACTTGTGGCATGAGTGAGGGATATTTCATTCTGAGGGGTAATTTTATATATATATATATATATATATATATATATATATATATATATATATATATATATATATATATATACACGTGTGGGTTTTTGGTCTACGAAACGCAAAGAGTGCTCGATAACATATAGTTAGAGCAAATATAGATTTTCGCTTACCTCAAAAGTCTGCTACAGGCTGTTTCATCTAAAAAAGAATCTTCAGGCAGATGACAATTTTCGAAAACAGGGGGTGCTTATATCCTTCTTGTCGGAACGTGGGAGTGTGGGGGCGAAACAATACATGCATTCATGGCTTTGTTGCGCTGTTTGCGCGGAATTTGTGTCGATGACGACATTGACTGATAATTTCTGCTCTTTTGTTGAGTAAACAATTCTTGTTTTTATCTTTCAAAATATAAAATTTTTCCTCTAAACATAAATTACATCGTTTTGAACCTCCCGTGTACGAAATAGAATGTTTTAAAATTTGCCAATTAATACTAAAATCCTTATTGTTTTCTTTCAATGCCCAAATATATTTCGAAAGTTCGGTGTCGTTTGCATGCTTTTTATGCTGAAAAGATTTAGTGTGGTTGGCCAATCGCTCTTTGAATGTGGTTGAAGTCATGCCAATGTAATTCTTGATGGTGTTTGTGTTGTTTGCTGTGACTGTTGCTTTGTATACTATGTCCCTAGTCATGCATTGTTTTCTAAGTGGACAATTCGTGTTTTTCTTACAATTGCAACTGCTAGTGTCCTTATCCTGTGGCATGTTATTCCTAGATATGTGTGCATTGTGTTTAGTGATTATTGACTTAACATTGTTCATGCAGCTGTAACTTACTTTGACTGTGTTTCTGTTAAAAATCTTATGGAGCTTGTGGTGTGGTGTGGTGGGAAGTGCTTGTCAATTAGGTTTCTTGCTTCGTGGGTTTCGCCATGATTTTAACAAGGATAAATAGGCATGGCCGCGCGCTTGCCCCAATGCTTTTGCACCCCTTGCGTCATGGCGGAAAAAACCTTGAAAAGGTCTCACTGAGTTGTTCCTTTCGAGCTCCTTCTAATCTTCACAGCCAGCTTGGCTAATTACTTTAAAATGTCCAACCCGAAACTTGTCACAACAATATTGCTATTAAGTAAAATCTTTGGTAGAATCAATGTTATATACATAATGTTCTGTGTGACTTCAAAACACATGGCATTCACTTGCTTCTAGCCGTCAGATAACTTAGTTATAATTAAATATATCTTCGTTTCGGCTTTGTGTTAGCCTGGCTAGCTTTGCAGTAATTTGTATCTAAAGCTGGATTTCCACTGAGTGTAAAATGTCGCGCGCTTGACTTTTCTATTGTACAAATTGAATAGTTTTCTACTTCGTTCCACATGGAAACTCGCTGAATTATCTAAGATTCTCGCAGCGCATTTTAAACATGAACAACATAGTTGTCCAGAAGGTTATTTCAAGAAGAGGTTCAAGAAATGAGGTGTCACTGTCTAATTGAGCTGTTCCTTTTGAGCACGTGTTTGAGTCATTTGGCTCTTTCTTCGCAGCCAGCTTGGCTATGATTACTTTACAGTTTACTCTTTAGCTCTCACCAAATAATTTATACGCTCTCACTCATAGGCGACATGTCGAAACGCACGGAAAAGACAACCGAAAGGAATTTTGATAAGCGGATTGAAAGATCGAACGGAAGCACATCTTCCATGACCTGTCAAATAAAACTTGACTTATCGAGTAAATAATGCCGAAAAAACCTAAAACCATCTCTTTAATAAAAGTGAAAGAGTTTTCAGAGATTATTCGGACGATCTGAGTGAAAGGCATGCACATTCCTAGGGAATACTAATTCTTACGATTTGTGTTAACATGACCGTTTGAACGGTTGTATAGTAAAAATCTAAAAATGTTAAATATATACATGCAAATTATGACAAATAAGAATTATAAAATTGAAACAAGTAATAAAATAAATAAATGAAATACCAATGTGGAGCACGTTATATAGACAATCTTATAACAGGCATAGCAATAGATTTAAATGCATTAATGTTAATTTGGAGTTCGTTAATCGGGAGATTGTTCCAAGTCACAATAATTCTAGGGTAGAATGAGAACTTAAAAATATCATTATTACATTGAAGCTGGCGAAATGGTTGTTGATTAGGAAGTCTGGATTTCCTTCATAAGGGGCACACTTCTTCAGGTAGATTTATACCAACGTGGCCCTGATATATCTTATAGAACATACATGATTGATGGAGTAACCTGCGTTGCTCCAGAGTATCCCAACCCAAACTGATAATCATAGGGGATACATGACTATGTCTAGAATAGTCATTATGCACAAATCTAGCAGCACGATGTTGGATCATTTCTATTTTATCAATGTTTCGTTGGGTATGGGGGTTCCACGTGCTGCTAGCCTATTTAAGTTTAGGACGGACTAGGCTAAGATAAGCTAATGATTTAACTGCAGGGGAGCACTAACCGTTTGAACGCTTCATTTGATCCGTTCGAACGCTTGTATTATCCGTTGGAACGCCTAACCCTACGGATATCTCGCCACATTCAATCGCCTCCCATGCCAAACAGTTGGCCATAAACAAACGATGATTTATCACGCGGAAATTGCTAAGTTTAACATTAACTATGATTTGAACAACCGTTTTTACGTTTTACCAAGTCAGTAGTGTTGTTTACGCCAGGTCTTTTAAACACTTTAGCTTAGCCGTTCGAACGGTTTCAGTTAGCCGTTCGAACGTTTCAGTTAGCCATTCGAACGGCTTCAGTTAGCCGTTCGAATTTCGAACGGTTTCAGTTAGCTGTTCGAACGGCTTCAGTTAGCCATTCGAACGGCTTCAGTTAGCCGTTCCAACGGTTTCAGTTAGCCGTTCGAACGGCTTCAGTTAGCCGTTCGAACTTCGAACGGTTTCAATTAGCCGTTCGAACGCTTAACAACAGGCGCCGAACGTATAATAACAGGCGTTCGAACGCTATGTTAATAATTTTAAACGTTTCATGGCGTTTGCTAAAGCGTTAAGGTACGTTTTCGCGTGGAGGGTCACATGCATCACTAACAAAACTGTCAGGGAAAGTCGGTAATTCCGAAAGCTTTTACGTTTACGGCCATTCCCGGGTGTTCATGACTTCAGGCCTTTTTTCTGCACAAAATGTTGCATAACATTTTACTGGAAACGAACATCGAAAAACCCCGACATCGCTTTCTAGCGCTTTGTATCAGAACTCCCTGCAGGAAAAAATCCAATTAAACGGATAACAACAACCACTTTGCGTTAAAGCTTGTGAAAAACAATCACGACAACCGGATATATATATATATATATATATATATATATATATATATATATATATATATATATATATATATATATATATATATATATGCTGTTGTTATATTATTTTGCAAGGCGCCAGCCCACAGTAGCCCGAGTTCACGCCTAGCGGGCGTCTTGTTGAAATAAAAATTCATTCTGATTCCCTGTGCACCTCATCACAATAAATCTCGCATTTCTGACAAACAGGGAAAGTTTTAGTCCGTCTGGCCATAATTTCTACATGTCCGACCATTTTCTGTCTTTGCCTGACAGCATTTGTAGGCTACAGTCCACCGTGCATGTAGTGCAGACACATATTTTTAGTTATAATGCCATTTATAGCTGAAAAATATATTTTAAAAGAAAAAAATTACTTGTGGCATGAGTGAGGGATATTTCATTCTGAGGGGTAATTTTATATATATATATATATATATATATATATATATATATATATATATATACACGTGTGGGTTTTTGGTCTACGAAACGCAAAGAGTGCTCGATAACATATAGTTAGAGCAAATATAGATTTTCGCTTACCTCAAAAGTCTGCTACAGGCTGTTTCATCTAAAAAAGAATCTTCAGGCAGATGACAATTTTCGAAAACAGGGGGTGCTTATATCCTTCTTGTCGGAACGTGGGAGTGTGGGGGCGAAACAATACATGCATTCATGGCTTTGTTGCGCTGTTTGCGCGGAATTTGTGTCGATGACGACATTGACTGATAATTTCTGCTCTTTTGTTGAGTAAACAATTCTTGTTTTTATCTTTCAAAATATAAAATTTTTCCTCTAAACATAAATTACATCGTTTTGAACCTCCCGTGTACGAAATAGAATGTTTTAAAATTTGCCAATTAATACTAAAATCCTTATTGTTTTCTTTCAATGCCCAAATATATTTCGAAAGTTCGGTGTCGTTTGCATGCTTTTTATGCTGAAAAGATTTAGTGTGGTTGGCCAATCGCTCTTTGAATGTGGTTGAAGTCATGCCAATGTAATTCTTGATGGTGTTTGTGTTGTTTACTGTGACTGTTGCTTTGTATACTATGTCCCTAGTCATGCATTGTTTTCTAAGTGGACAATTCGTGTTTTTCTTACAATTGCAACTGCTAGTGTCCTTATCCTGTGGCATGTTATTCCTAGATATGTGTGCATTGTGTTTAGTGATTATTGACTTAACATTGTTCATGCAGCTGTAACTTACTTTGACTGTGTTTCTGTTAAAAATCTTATGGAGCTTGTGGTGTGGTGGGAAGTGCTTGTCAATTAGGTTTAGGAAATTACGTCCTTGTTTGTGCTTACACTCTTGCTAAAAGGTGGGTTGAACCAAGTGATGTTGCGTTGCCTATTCCTGCGTGGTTGCTGTGCTGTGTGTTGAGTGTAGCTAAGATCATGATCAAAGTTGCTGTGCCTAAGTGCGTTCTGATATATGGGTGCAGATTCCTGAAAAACTTGTTCATCTGACGAGAGAAGTGCAATGCGCTTGTTGATTGATGCAGGTAACTGTCTTGTGATGCTTGGTGGGTGGTTAGAGTGCTTATTTATGTAAAGCGGATCGTCATTGGGCTTCCTATAGAGCCTATAATTTCCATTGTTAAGGTCGAAAGTTACATCTAAAAAGTTTACTATGCGTAAATTTGATTCGGCGGTAATTTTTAGGTCAAACTGTTCGAAAATTTTGTGGAGTTCTTTCCTTGTTTTGTCTGCTAAACGTGCTGATTTACTTTTTATAATAGCTAAACCGTCATCTCTATATAGGCCAATACTTTCTTTGCCAAATTTCTTACTTAGGTGATTTAAAATGAAAAGGCCTACTAACTCACAAACTTCCGCGCCGTTGAAACAACCCATGGTAACGTCAAACAAACTATTGCTATCTTTTTTTATCCATGAAATTCCGGTATTGAAAAGGAGAGATTTTCTAGCGTGTTTTATTATTGAAATATTGTTTTCAGTTATAGTAGCCAAATTCGAAGCCCAAGATAATGCTTGGTCCAATAGTTTTTCGGAAATAGACGGATAGAAATCGACAATGTCAAACGAAAGAGTGTAGCAAGAGTGTAAGCACAAACATAGGACGTAATTTCCTAAACCTAATTGACAAGCACTTCCCACCACACCACAAGCTCCATAAGATTTTTAACAGAAACACAGTCAAAGTAAGTTACAGCTGCATGAACAATGTTAAGTCAATAATCACTAAACACAATGCACACATATCTAGGAATAACATGCCACAGGATAAGGACACTAGCAGTTGCAATTGTAAGAAAAACACGAATTGTCCACTTAGAAAACAATGCACGACTAGGGACATAGTATACAAAGCAACAGTCACAGTAAACAACACAAACACGATCAAGAATTACATTGGCATGACTTCAACCACATTCAAAGAGCGATTGGCCAACCACACTAAATCTTTTCAGCATAAAAAGCATGCAAACGACACCGAACTTTCGTAACTTTCGAAATATATTTGGGCATTGAAAGAAAACAATAAGGATTTTAATTAGTATTAATTGGCAAATTTTAAAACATTCTATTTCGTACACGGGAGGTTCAAAACGATGTAATTTATGTTTAGAGGAAAAATTTTATATTTTGAAAGATAAAAACAAGAATTGTTTACTCAACAACAAAAGAGCAGAAATTATCAGTCAATGTCGTCATCGACATAAATTCCGCGCAAACAGCGCAACAAAGCCATGAATGCATGTATTGTTTCGCCCCCACACTCCCACGTTCCGACAAGAAGGATATAAGCACCCCCTGTTTTCGAAAATTGTCATCTGCCTGAAGATTCTTTTTTAGATGAAACAGCCTGTAGCAGACTTTTGAGGTAAGCGAAAATCTGTATTTGCTCTAACTATATGTTATCGAGCACTCTTTGCGTTTCGTAGACCAAAAACCCACACGTATATTCGCACCCGTATATCGGTTGTGCACTCTTGTTTACGTTATTCATTTCTATTTAACTTCAAAATGCGGCAATTTCGATTTGACTATTCACTAAAGAATATCCCAATACCATCACAGGACGCTTATTTGAAGAATTTGATTGAAAAAGTGGAAAGTGTAATAAAACGTATGAGATGGAAAGCCAATTTCTTTCTTAAAAACAAACAGAGAGAAAACCAAAACAACCCTTTCGGCCTTGCGTCCAACAAAACACCTCCTTCTATCCCGGAAATAAAACCTTTCGAAGACGACCTTATAAAACTCATCGAAAATATACAATTTCGGCCATATACGAACCAGTTTCAGAAATGTTTGGCTACCAATTTAAAGAAAATTAATTCATCTCCCAACATTTTCATTTTTGCAGACAAAACTAGGAACATTTATGAAACCCCGCTCGACACATACAACAAACTCCTACATGATAACATCACAAAAACATATAAGCACGGATCCGAGGACACTATAGATGAAATTGATTCAGAACTAAAAGAAATTTCGAACAGTTTAGGAATCGGCGACAAAATTGAAAAAATGAAAAAACGCGAAGCATTTATATCTTTAAAAGACCACAAAGAAAATTTCGAAAACAATCCAAAATGCCGATTAATTAACCCCGCTAAAAGCGAATCCGGAAAACTAAGTAAGGTGATTTTGGACAAAATTAATTCTAATTTGAGACAAAAACTGAATTTAAACCAATGGAGAAATACAAAACAAGTAATTGAGTGGTTTGGCAATATAAAAGATAAGGACAGACATAGTTTACTGAAAACAATATTTCAATAATAAAACACGCTAGAAAATCTCTCCTTTTCAATACCGGAATTTCATGGATAAAAAAAGATAGCAATAGTTTGTTTGACGTTACCATGGGTTGTTTCGACGGCGCGGAAGTTTGTGAGTTAGTAGGCCTTTTCATTTTAAATCACCTAAGTAAGAAATTTGGCAAAGAAAGTATTGGCCTATATAGAGATGACGGTTTAGCTATTATAAAAAGTAAATCAGCACGTTTAGCAGACAAAACAAGGAAAGAACTCCACAAAATTTTCGAGCAGTTTGACCTAAAAATTACCGCCGAATCAAATTTACGCATAGTAAACTTTTTAGATGTAACTTTCGACCTTAACAATGGAAATTATAGGCCCTATAGGAAGCCCAATGACGATCCGCTTTACATAAATAAGCACTCTAACCACCCACCAAGCATCACAAGACAGTTACCTGCATCAATCAACAAGCGCATTGCACTTCTCTCGCCAGATGAACAAGTTTTTCAGGAATCTGCACCCATATATCAGAACGCACTTAGGCACAGCAACTTTGATCATGATCTTAGCTACACTCAACACACAGCACAGCAACCACGCAGGAATAGGCAACGCAACATCACTTGGTTCAACCCACCTTTTAGCAAGAGTGTAAGCACAAACATAGGACGTAATTTCCTAAACCTAATTGACAAGCACTTCCCATCACACCACAAGCTCCATAAGATTTTTAACAGAAACACAGTCAAAGTAAGTTACAGCTGCATGAACAATGTTAAGTCAATAATCACTAAACACAATGCACACATATCTAGGAATAACATGCCACAGGATAAGGACACTAGCAGTTGCAATTGTAAGAAAAACACGAATTGTCCACTTAGAAAACAATGCATGACTAGGGACATAGTATACAAAGCAACAGTCACAGTAAACAACACAAACACCATCAAGAATTACATTGGCATGACTTCAACCACATTCAAAGAGCGATTGGCCAACCACACTAAATCTTTTCAGCATAAAAAGCATGCAAACGACACCGAACTTTCGAAATATATTTGGGCATTGAAAGAAAACAATAAGGATTTTAGTATTAACTGGCAAATTTTAAAACATTCTATTTCGTACACGGGAGGTTCAAAACGATGTAATTTATGTTTAGAGGAAAAATTTTATATTTTGAAAGATAAAAACAAGAATTGTTTACTCAACAAAAGAGCAGAAATTATCAGTCAATGTCGTCATCGACACAAATTCCGCGCAAACAGCGCAACAAAGCCATGAATGCATGTATTGTTTCGCCCCCACACTCCCACGTTCCGACAAGAAGGATATAAGCACCCCCTGTTTTCGAAAATTGTCATCTGCCTGAAGATTCTTTTTTAGATGAAACAGCCTGTAGCAGACTTTTGAGGTAAGCGAAAATCTATATTTGCTCTAACTATATGTTATCGAGCACTCTTTGCGTTTCGTAGACCAAAAACCCACACGTATATATATATATATATATATATATATATATAAAATTACCCCTCAGAATGAAATATCCCTCACTCATGCCACAAGTAATTTTTTTCTTTTAAAATATATTTTTCAGCTATAAATGGCATTATAACTAAAAATATGTGTCTGCACTACATGCACGGTGGACTGTAGCCTACAAATGCTGTCAGGCAAAGACAGAAAATGGTCGGACATGTAGAAATTATGGCCAGACAGACTAAAACTTTCCCTGTTTGTCAGAAATGCGAGATTTATTGTGATGAGGTGCACAGGGAATCAGAATGAATTTTTATTTCAACAAGACGTCCGCTAGGCGTGAACTCGGGCTACTGTGGGCTGGCGCCTTGCAAAATAATATAACAACAGCAGTGCTGTTTGGAGTTAATGGTTGAATTTGATGCAACTTTCAGTCAATTGACTGTAGTAGTGGAATATTCATCATAGAGAAAATCATGGTGGGTATACTGGTGTACCAAAACATTGATTTGGCAACCATACTGGTCTGCCAAAACATTGAAATGGTGGCCATTACTGGTGTACCAAAACATCTAAATGGTGGCCATACTGGTGTACCAAAACAATGAAATAGTGGCAATACTGGTGTACCAAAACAATGAAATAGTGGCCATACTGGTGTCCAATCAGCCATATTGGTGTACCAAAACAATGAAATGGTGGCCATATTGGTAATTGGTGTACTAAAACAATGAAATAGTGTGGCCATACTGGTGTACTAAAACAATGAAATAGTGGCCATATTGGTGTACAGAAACAATGAAAGGGTGGCCATATTGGTGTACCAAAACAATGAAATGGTGGCCATATTGGTGTACCAAAACAATGAAATAGTGGCCAATCAGCCATATTGGTGTTACTAAAACAATAAAATGGTGGCCATATTGGTAATTGGTGTACTAAAACAATGAAATAGTATGGTCATACTGGTGTACTAAAACAATGAAATAGTGGCCATATTGGTGTACAGAAACAATGAAAGGGTGGTCATATTGGTGTACCAAAACAATGAAATGGTGGCCATATTGGTGTACCAAAACAATGAAATGATGGCCATACTGGTGTACCAAAACAATGAAATGGTGGCCATATTGGTGTACCAAAACAATGAAATGGTGGCCATATTGGTGTACCAAAACAATGAAATAGTGGCCATATTGCTGTACCAAAACAATGAAATGGTGGCCATATTGCTGTACCAAAACAATGAAATGGTGGCCATACTGGTGTACCAAAACAATGAAATTGTGGCCATACTGGTGTACCAAAACAATGAAATGGCAGCCATACTGGTGTACCTAAACACAGGTCGACCTCACATCCAAAATTAAGGATTATCCTTAATTGTCAACTCGCCTAGAATTAATCCTTAATTTTAAATGAAAACTCTCCCCCATACCCCCAACCCCTAACCACAACCCCCCAGAAACCCTAAACCTAACCACAACCCCCCGGTAGCCCTAAGCCTAATCACAACCCTCCGGAAAAAAGTCCCACCTCTCAGACCCCGACCACAACGCCCCTCTAGGATTTTTAGCTTTATGTGTTCAAGTTTAACATCCCGCTTGTGGGACAGATGAATTAAGGCCATGTCTTAATTTGAGCCCTATTTTAAAATTAAGGCCATGTCTTAATTCGAGCCCTATTTTACAATTAAGATATACGCTTAATTTTGGTAAGAGATCGTGTTGCTAAACAATAATACACACTTGATGAAAGTAATGTATAAACTGTATAATGTATAAATCAATAATAATTCATAAACAATACAAGCAAAAATGAAGCAAACCACAAATATTAATACAGTTTAAACCTCAATACATTTACATACAGCATTCACAGACACAAGTCAGTTTGGCTAAATGTCAACCTCGAATCGATGAAGATGTAAAACATAGCATGTTTACAAGTTGGCTTTATCAACTTTCATTGTTCTTTGATTTACAGCACTTGAGCACATGTATAAAGTTGATTGAGAACACATTGATCGAGAGTTGACCGAGTACTACACATTTTCAGCGTTCTGTTATCGAGATCGCCGACCAACCCAGGTCTAATCTCAAATTCACTTTGAACAACACAACTAAAGGCCATCACGAGAAGAAAAAAGTCGTGACTCATGCATGAAAATCAGCCATGATGAAATCATTTGAGCACACTTCAGGGTCACAAAGGCTTTTGGGAAATGTTGCACAAGAATTGCAATTTGTCAACACAAAAAAAAACCCAGAGCCGAAACCTAGACTCACCAACCACAGATAGCCCAAGTAAAAATTAACAATAAACTAGTACTATATATGCACAGTACCATTCATGTGTAAGGTAATTACCTCCACTCGTGAGTACTCACTATGCTCAAGTACTCATTCTGACTCGTTACTCACAAGTACTCATGAACATCTCTAGTGAAACCAAATAATGGCAAGTCATTATTTGGTCTCACTAAAGATGTGAATACTTGTGAGCAACAAGTTGTAAGGAGTACTTGCTAGCACTTGTGAGTATTCACTCATAGAGTACTCAGAGTGGAGGTTACTTTTCTTGCAAGTGGTACTGTAATGTAATGAACCATGCTTGACACTGCATGTTAATAACTCTGCTTGACATTTGACAACAAGAACTCTGCTGTACCAATGAGCACACTATTTAGTAGGGAGAATTTGTTCACTTATTTGTTGATCTTCATAGGAGAAAACTACATTGTACACTGATCAAGGTATTACAGAGAAATACACTAGACTATAGTTTAGTGTACAGGGGTATGATGCTGACCTGTTGCACAGGTTCATTGATTTTATTTTGGTGTGGAATGAAAGTCAAGCACTCAATCCTACACCACCATGAACAATGTTTCTTTCCTGTATATTCTTTACTAACTAGTAATGAACAAAATATCTTAAAGACAATAACCTGGTAAGTAAGTTTGAATTGACTAGCCATATTGACCAGCTATAATGAGCTTTGGATGGACAATAACGTAAATCATGCTGGACAATGTCTGATGACCAACTGTAAGTTGTAGCCCTGGCTGTAAGTATATACTTAAAAGCTTCTAGGACAGCGTCGGCCACGGTTGAAATCCAAATATTACCAGGGTTAAGTCACGTTGGCCTGAAAAAAAGAGAAAAATCTTCTCGACGTTTTGAGCGAAGGCCCTTCGTCAGGAGAAATTAGTAAACAACTCACATGTGGTCACGCGTATTTATAGCAGAGCTACAATCGGAATCACGTGAACACATGTAAGCCAATAAAAACAAAAACATCCGGGAAAACGTTGTTCACAGCTCACTGCAGCAAGCCTTGGTATCGCATGTTGGCACCAGCTCTTGCTGTCGTGGTAGGTGTAACACCTGTAAATATTTAGACTCCTCAATTTCAATTTCGGCTCCAAAATGTAGGTTCAACATAACCCACAGTTTCACTTGCACTTCCTCCAACCTCATTTACTGTATCTCTTGCAGTAAATGTCCCATGCTTTACATCGGAGAAACTGGAAGACGTTTAGGTGACAGGTTTGTTGAACACCTTCGTGATGTCAAATACAATGTGCAAAACAAACCTGTTGCCAGGCACTTCAACAGTGCCAACCACTCCTTTTCCAACATGAAAATCTGTGCCATTCAGCCCATTACAGGCTGTAACGATACTCGTCGTAAACAAGAAATGCGTCTCATTTACAAACTTGGTACCATTCACCCTCACGGCCTCAATGAGCGATTCTCTTTCATTTAGCTCACTCCACCACCATATTCCACACCTTTTCCTTAACCTTTTTCCAATGATTTAAATAGTAATTTATAACCTGTTTCTTTGCCTATTTGCAGGTAGCTGACCCACAAATTGGGTCAGCACCTGCACACAGGCTAAAATTACATATTAATTTATTTGTTTACTTTGTTTTTATTGGCTTACATGTGTTCACGTGATTCCGATTGTAGCTCTGCTATAAATACGCGTGACCACATGTGAGTTGTTTACTAATTTCTCCTGACGAAGGGCCTTCGCTCGAAATGTCGAGCAGATTTTTCTCTTTTTTTCAGGCCAACGTGACTTAACCCTGGTAATATTTGTAAGTATATACTATGTGTTCTTTTATGAAGTTGTACAGTATGTTACCTTTTTCAGGAAAATGTCTTGTCACAGATATTGTACTTGAATCAATGGTTTATAAGTATACAGTGTATGTGGGTTTTTTATGAAGTTGTACAGTATGTTACCTTTTTCAGGAAAATGTCTTGTCACAGATATCACACTTGAATGGCTTCGCTGCATGCAGTATGTGTTTTTTTATGACACTGTAGTAAGTAACTTGATAAGAAAAAGGACAAGTTGTCATTCAACTTCACACTTGATTGGTTTCTCCACAGTGGATGTATGTGTTCTTTTTACATGCGCTAGTAAGTAACATGACTGAGCAAATGGCTTGTCGCAGATATTACACTTGAATGGCTTCTCATCAGTATGAGTTATTTTATGACGTAGAAGGTTACTTGACTGGGAAAATGTCTTGTCACAGACATCACATTTGAATGGTCTCTCTCCATTATGAGTTCGTTTTATATGACCTACTAAGTAACTTGACTGAGCAAATGACTTGTCACATACATCACACTTGAATGGCTTCTCATCAGAATGTGTTCTTTTATGACGTAGTAAGTTACTTGTCTGGGAAAATGTCTTGTAACAGATATCACACTTGAAACGGTTCTGTCCGGTATGACCTCTTTGATGACAATTAAATGTAAATAAATGAGCAAATCTCTTTTCACAGATTTCACATTGGAATGGTTTCTCTCCAGTGTGAGTTCTTCGATGACACTTCAAGACTGATAAACGACCAAATGTTTTGTGACAGATATCACACTCGAATGGTCTCTCTTTAGTATGTGCTCTTTTATGACGTTCCATGTTACCTTTATTGGAAAATGTCTTGTGACAGTTATCACACTTGAAACGATCTCCTCCAGTATGTGTTTTCTTATGACGTATTAAGTTACTTAAATAAGAAAATGTCTTGTCGCAAGTATCACACTTAAATGGACCTTTTTTAGAGTGTTTCGCTACCATATGACACCTCAAACCTCGAAGATTATCGCATGTCTTGGTACAGCATGGACACTTATAAGTATTCTCTCCAGTTGGATTTCTTTTAGTCAAGTCAGAACATTCACGTTTACGCTTTATAGCGGGCGCCATCTTGAACGCTTGCTAAAACAAACATAGCGCTCAGCGGTTTATAAAGAGTCAGCACTTCGTGTTAGGTTAGCATACTGAGTCCACCAACGCTACACATAAATTATATAGCTTCCAAAATAGCTACTATATTCTACAAAGAGAGGGGGAATCGATGTATCAACAAGAAAATTCTGCTTGAACATGAAGCATATGTAGCATATGTTGTCGTGGTTGATATTTCGAACTCCAGAATAATGTCATTTGCTTTTTGGAAGGTATCTACATATTCGCCGTGATAGACTTGGATGAAGTCTGTATGGTGGCCGAAGGGTGCCATAACAATTTTTTAATCGTATTGCTTATATTAGATACATTATATTTGAATTTTTAATGTTTTTTTATTTAATGTTAATTATTATTTAATTTATTTTTTTTATATATATTTTCAATTTATTTATTTCTTATTCTTTATTATATTTTTATTTTATTTTATTTATTTTTTTTATTTATTTTTTTTTTATTATTTATTTTTATTTCTTTATTTATTTTTATTTTATTTTATATTTTTATATTTTTTTGAAATTTTTATTTTATTTTCATTTTTTGTATCTGCGCAGCAGATATATTGCTATCGTGTTGTGTGTGTGTGTGTGTGTGTTTGTGTGTTAACTTTTTTGGGTAACCACTGACTTGTAGTGTGTGCTGTGGTGTAACTCTAACCAATGCGCGACCATTACATCGGAGACAATCGAAGCTCAGAATTTTTTGGCGTCAACGTTAGGGCTGTCAGTTTGAACGATGGCAACAAGTATTCTTTAATCCCCGATCGTGTTTGCAGTCGATGAGCAACACTATATATTTTCGAAGAAACGCAGTATTGCTGATACAAAAGGCAAGTATTTTTAACATGACTTGTAGTAAACTTGCAAGTGTGATCTACCACAGTTTTTGTCGACAAAAGGTTTTCAACTCGTTGGGCGATTCAGGCGACTCAGGACACGTGTAAACTGTTTATGAATTAATAGGACCGTGGTCTTCAAGAGACGAACATATCACTCTTCGGAAGACAAACAATTTTCTTTGGAGGAAACTTACAAGTATATATCTTACAAGTATATATTTCACAACTGGTAGCATCATTTTACAGTTTTAATGCAATCAAGTTTATTATCAGTGCAGTGCACACATGTACTCATTGACTGTTTGTTTTTAGGACATCAGCTATTGATTGACCAGGCGGGAAGCGTAATCTAATTATGAATATCAAAGCCCAGCATATTATTTTCATAAGAGCCATTGAGTCGGACACGAGAGTAAAATCATAATATTTAATAAAGTTCTAACGTTTCGTTGTTATTATCACAACATCTTCAGAGAATAATTTACATGAGTGTAATGAGACTAAATATATAATTACAGAGTTGTCATAAAATATGCATGCAATAACCAATCAGAGAGTGTTACTATAAATAAAATTACAAGCAGAAGTGACAGACAAAAAGGAAGTAAAATTATAAAAGGAAGAGTGGCGCAGAACCAATATTACCATTTAGAGAAGGTTTAAGTTTGCGAATAAGTAAGCTTTCTCGGAGAAGAAATTCAGACTCGAAAGAACAAGAAGAAATGATTTTAAAATCATCAAATGAGACAGGGTGACCAGTGTCATGGTGATGAGAGAGAATGTTAGTGGGAGAAGGGTTAGTGCGTTTCTTTCCAGTGAGAGGTGAAATTCCCATGTGCTCCGAAACACGTGTATGTAAGTGTCGGATTGTTTCTCCGACATACGAAGCTCCGCAGCTTCGACACATAAAACGATAAACGACACGTGATCTTAGACGAAAAGGAATCTTGTCTTTGAAAGAAAAGAAATGGAAAAGCCTAACCGAAGGACGAGCAATATACCTAATGTCGATACGAGGATAAGCAGATGAGAAAAGTTTTCTCATTTGGGTTCGGATTTGAAGGAAATGTTGTCCAGTAAATGGTAAAGAAAAATAAACAATGCGTTTAGGAACCGTAGGTATTTTAGTTTTTTTTAGTAGTTTTATTTTATTTTTCTTTTCAAAATCAACTAAAATACCTACGGTTCCTAAACGCATTGTTTATTTTTCTTTACCATTTACTGGACAACATTTCCTTCAAATCCGAACCCAAATGAGAAAACTTTTCTCATCTGCTTATCCTCATATCGACATTAGGTATATTGCTCGTCCTTCGGTTAGGCTTTTCCATTTCTTTTCTTTCAAAGACAAGATTCCTTTTCGTCTAAGATCACGTGTCGTTTATCGTTTTATGTGTCGAAGCTGCGGAGCTTCGTATGTCGGAGAAACAATCCGACACTTACATACACGTGTTTCGGAGCACATGGGAGTTTCACCTCTCACTGGAAAGAAACGCACTAACCCTTCTCCCACTAACATTCTCTCTCATCACCATGACACTGGTCACCCTGTCTCATTTGATGATTTTAAAATCATTTCTTCTTGTTCTTTCGAGTCTGAACTTCTTCTCCGAGAAAGCTTACTTATTCGCAAACTTAAACCTTCTCTAAATGGTAATATTGGTTCTGCGCCACTCTTCCTTTTATAATTTTACTTCCTTTTTGTCTGTCACTTCTGCTTGTAATTTTATTTATAGTAACACTCTCTGATTGGTTATTGCATGCATATTTTATGACAACTCTGTAATTATATATTTAGTCTCATTACACTCATGTAAATTATTCTCTGAAGATGTTGTGATAATAACAACGAAACGTTAGAACTTTATTAAATATTATGATTTTACTCTCGTGTCCGACTCAATGGCTCTTATGAAAATAATATGCTGGGCTTTGATATTCATAATTAGATCATTGACTGTTTGCTGTATAAAGTTAAGTTGTATCTAAATAGCCATGATTTGCCCCACGTTATCTTTTTAATATCAAGGGATTGAGTGATTGACCTTTAATCTCATTCGCTTATTTAATATGTTAACTGAGCTGGATCATAGTTAATAGAAAATGTACTTCAATACATGGTTTGGAAGCTCAACAAAAGTCATTGTTTTTTGTTTCTGTTCAGGTTTATGGAAATTTGTGCACTTTCACGGTTACTGCACATATTGTGTTTTCTGTATAATGAAGCAATCATCCAATAGCAATGTTTGGGTTCAATCACTAAACTGTACTGTTTAAATATTAATAAACTTAAAACAAAGGATTTATGCACCTTCATGTACCTTTCAACATGAATCGTAGCTTGTATTTTGTTAACTGCTTTGAAATTTGCCAGGTTTCCAAACCATGTATCTTTTCTATTAACTATGCCTGGATTAACTGACATGGAATTTGCTTCAATGGTGCAAACAATGGTGAATCATATTAAATAGTGAAAGCAAATCTGGGTGTGTCTTTTAGGGCCTGTTTACAAGGAGGTAGGGTTAGCCTAGCACCCAGGTTATCCTAGCATCCTAATAAACACAACAAACAAAAAAAAACAAGAAATGTACGAGAGCTAGGGTAACTGGGGTGCAAGGGTAACCCAGGTGCTAGGGTAAACCTTCCCTTAGGCTAATTTTGATATACTTGTAAACAGTTCCTTAGGCTACTTGTGGCGCAGATACATGTACGCATAGCGTACCTTTTGTTAAAAAAATATCAAACCGTGGCCTAGGTGTGCCATAGACCATCAGGCTATTCGGGATCCAATGACTGCAGTCTCAATATAAGTCAGCGGTCATACTCATAAACAAAACACGTGCTGACGCAGCCAATCCGCACGTTGTATCTAATAAACTACTAGACATTATATACACATTGTATCCAGTAAGTTACTGGAAATTGTTTAATAAAGAAGATTTTAATGAAACCCTTCCCCCCCCGAACCCCCTAACCCTAATCTCAAAAATGTGAATTTCCCGGGGGGTAACCCTAACCCTAACTTGAGAAGTGTCGGGGGGTTTTCTTAAACCACCTTCCTCCCCGTCCGACCACCCTAGTAGTGTCCGTAATTTATGGTCAACAGTTCTTGACAAAGATTGTGGGATGCGCAGTGAGTTTTAATCCGTTAATTGGCGCATCTTAGAATTAAACAATTTCCAGTAACTTACTGGATACAATGTGTATATAATGTCTAGTAGTTTATTAGATACAACGTGCGGATCGGGTGGCTGACGTGTGCGTCTGAATTTTTTGATAGTTACGACCGCTGACCCATATTGAGACTGCAGTCATGGTCTATGGCACTCCTAGGCTTTCCAGGTGAGTAATCTTTTATATAGACATGTGCCATATACTTATTATTCTACTGAGTTTTTCACCACGGTTTGATTTTAAAAAAATGATAATAATAATAAAAATAAAATAAAAAATAAAAATATAAAATAAAATATAAACAAATAATATTAAAAAAATATATAAAATAAAATAAAAAAAAATAAAAAAAAAAATAAAAAATAAAAAAATAAAAATAAATAAAATAAAATAAAATAAAATAAAAATATACTAAAGAATAAGAAATAAATAAATTGAAAATATATATATATATAAAAAATAATTAAATAATAATTAATATTAAATAAAAAATATAAAAAATTCAAATATAATGTATCTAATATAAGCAATACGATTAAAAAATTGTTATGGCACCCTTTGGCCACCATAAGTCTGTCTCTCAAGGGGACGAGGGCGCGCGAGGAGAATGGAGAGAGAGAGAGAGAGAGAGAGAGAGAGAGAGAGAGAGAGAGAGAGAGAGAGAGAGAGAGAGAGAGAGAGAGAGAGAGAGAGAGAGAGAGAGAGAGAGAGAGAGAGAGAGAGAGAGACTTGGCTCACTTGCAGCGCGCCAAAATTTACCAACCTGTTTTTGGGTCGGAGAAGCGGAAAACCAAAAGTGACTTATTTCGTTGTTTGGGGTCTTCGGCTTCGGTACTTGTCAATGAGTGTCACGATTTTTTGGGATGAATTCGTTTAAATATGGTATTAGATAATACATATGGATTGCGCTTACTCGAATACGATGAAATTATGGACATGCACTTGTGCCGGGGACAAGTACTTTCTTCTGCTGTTTGGTCTGGAAAAAGTTCTCGACTACCTGGAGTTTCATACCGCCATAGTCTTATCTTTATTTTCTCACTAGGTCCAGAGTACTCACATGCGTTTACTTGACTCTGACGATTCTTATCGGCAAATATCTTCTCCTTGGTCGCGTTGAATTTACTTCAACTTACTCGAACTTCGCTTACTTCAGTTACCAAATTGGCTTTTTTTCCCAGCGCAGTTTCTATAGATTATATTTGTTGATCGGGAAACCTCGTTGCTAATATCATGACCCAACAACAATTCCAAATATTTGACGCAAGCGGTTGTTTCCTCAAAGCTGGGTGAGAAAATCTTTCTTCTAAAATCATCTAATGACTTTACTACCACACAGAATACATATCTACCAGATAATGCTAAACGCGTTACCGTTTCATATTGTGTCTTAACAGACCTAACGCTGCTAACGCTGAAGATTACGCTTCGGGCATCGGACGAAGGTGATAAAACCGGATTTCATTGTTTCGTAAAGCCAATCAGGACGCTCATATTTCCAGAGATTCCCAGCCAATAAATTCCTGGTGCTTCATATTGTTACCAGTCCCCCCAAATGTTTACGGCGCAATTTGAACATATATCCTGCCAAGGACTATGTATATGTCACTCAAAATCCCCTCCTTTTTCTACAGGCGTGTAAAATGAACTCCACGCGTGTCAAGATTAGCACCCCCACCGGGCTCCGGGCCTTCGGCCCCAAGCCCGGCTCGGGGATTAAAAAACTGTTTTGTCGACAAATATCGAGTACGCCAAGTGTCCAAGTTGCTAGCGGCCGTGTCTTGTACAAAATAACGAAAAATATAAGTTAAGAATGTTAAACTTGTTATTTCATTTATGAGGTATGTGCTAAAATAATTATTCACCTCGGTGTCGGTGAATAGTGTGCATATTCACCTCGCCGAAGCGGCTTGGTAAATATCCAGCACTATTCACCTCACAGAATTTCTTTCTCACTCGCGTGTAATTTCGCGTGTAAAAGTGGACTCCACGAGTGTCGAGATTAGCACACTCCCCCGGGCTCCTTACCTCCAAGAAGAAAACGCCGACCGGAAAAAATAACACTTTAGCTATTTATAGCAAGAAAGAACTAAAAATAAATTAATTGCGTTGGAAAAGGACTGGAATAGAAAAACTGTTTTTTATTAGACAAAAACCACAACAACGTTCACCTTTTTTTATCAGTTTTAAGATTTTCATGTAATTTTCATGGTTATCATGTCAAGTAAATTCATCAACCGTTCTTCTTTCTTAGATACCAACAAGCTACTTTCCAACACTTTTTTCAGCGTAAATAAATTATATTGTCACCAATGTCGCCTCCCCCGTAACAATTTTCCAGCCAATATATTAGATGGCGTTTGATGGTCATTTTTGATAACCGAAATAAATGTAATCTTTTTAGTGACTCTTTTGAAAACAAAAAAATTGTGCATGAGATATCTCTTGTATATTTGCATGCATGTCATCAGTAGAGCGAATTTGCCATCCAGCAAAATTACACAATTATTGTATCTACTGCGAGGAGATACATTGCTGTCGTGTGTGTGTAAGTTAAGTTAAGTTAAGTTAAGTTGAGTTGAGTTGAGTTGAGTTGAGTTGAGTTGAGTTGCGTTGCGTTGCGTTGCGTTGCGTTGCGTTGCGTTGCGTTGCGTTGCGTTGCGTTGCGTTGCGTTGCGTTGCGTTGCGTTGCGTTGCGTTGCGTTGCGTTGCGTTGCGTTGCGTTGCGTTGCGTTGCGTTGCGTTGCGTTGCGTTGCGTTGCGTTGCGTTGCGTTGAGTTGCGTTGCGTTGCGTTGAATTGCGTTGAGTTGCGTTGAGTTGCGTTGAGTTGCGTTGAGTTGCGTTGAGTTGCGTTGAGTTGCGTTGAGTTGCGTTGCGTTGCGTTGCGTTGCGTTGAGTTGAGTTGAGTTGAGTTGAGTTGAGTTGAGTTGAGTTGAGTTGAGTTGACAAAAGAATGCCTTCGGAGCCAATTAAAACATAGAATTAAACGATTGACTGACTACAAACCGCCGAAGCCAAAATTGTAAACCAAGTACTTCATGTAAGTCAATGTTATGACAGCATGGAGCGAAATCAGTTCAAGGGGCGGGAATACTTATTTCAAGAATAGAAGTTTTTACAAGCTTGGTAAGTATTTTAAGTCTGAATCGTTGTCAATTTTTAAACGCGATGTACTATAGACGTTGTTGGAATGATGATAAGTTTTTGAAAGCCTCTTAACAGTCTTTGGACAATCTCATATTCAGACGAGGCGGTTTATATGGCCAACATGTTTACACAATTTAATACATGTATTCAGCAATCTGATCGATCGTTGTAAACTGACAAGGCTGTGCATTGCTGAACAGAAATGAAATTTTCTTCTAAGAAAACAAAACTAGCTTCATGATCAAGCAAGAATGTGCAAAACCTGCGGTAGTCCACGAGCGAAATTATTATGCTTTAAATAACATCTGTACAATAGTCAAATGTCAGTGACAGTGTAGTTGTTGCTCCAATGGACAAATAACAAACCAGATTGTTTATACTCGGTCTTTATTTCCTTAGTTCACAAATGGGTTAAATATTCGGTAAACAAAGGTTCGGGATTGCTAACTTGCCCAAAACCGAATAGAACCTCGTGTAAAAACAGAAGAGAACCCAACAAAACCCTTCGTAAAAATATTTTGGCTGCCCCCCCCCCCCTCTAATCTAGCTACCAGGCCTCCATGTCCGTACTGTCCGAGGCAGTTACAGACAGGCTATGTAGAGAGTGTGAAACCGAAACGGCAAGTCTTTATATTTATAATGGGGTAATTAAATTGTATGCTGCAGTTGTCAACGTCATGCAAAAATTTATGACACGGATGCCAAAGATTAATTCTACCTTTTACTGCATGCATGCATGTACAGTATACGTCTACTCTTGAGTCTTGAAGAATAATTAATGTATAGTTGCTAAGTTGCTTTCATAATTTTGATGACAATTGCTGGAGATCTTCGTTCAAACTTCATTATTTCTAAACTTTACAGCAGTCATACTTCAGATGCTTGTTATCTCAAACGATTTTCCTTTACCTACCAACTGGATTGCATTATTATTTGACAAATTGTTGCAACAAAGTTATTTAAATACTTTAGTCAAATTTTGTGAGTTATTGGTGTATTAAAATTCGATTGGCCTACTAAACAATAAACATACTTTCTTACCATAGGTTTTAAACAGTACCATAGCTTTAATAGTCAAGCTATTATCACACTGCCTCTCACCAAGAGGACCAAAGTAAAGCCCAATTTGATTGAGTTAATATTTGAATGGGTGATCATGCACATATCTGCATGGGTTTGGGACTCATGGTTCTGTGCCGGATATGAGTAGAGTTGTTAGTGCTCAACCTCCTGTGCTTTGCTGGCTTTACTCTGAATTCCTTTCTTAAAGTAAAAACACATGCAGCATGGCTAGCATCGACAAAAATCATCTTGTTCAGCTCTGAATGCAACGTCACTACAAGTCACCATAGTAGCTATGGCATGATTGAACGCAGTAGATACATGCATGTCTAGACATGCCTATTTTTAAACTGGGGGCGCCACGCGTATACTAGTCTATTCGTAACCACATATACTCGTACTACAATGACGTTATTTTGTCAAATAAAAAGATAATCAGAGTTATCTCTCGGAATTTCAAATCAACGGAACTAAAAAAACACAGATTCCTGAGCGTTTATACACCATCAAATTACAGTAAAATAATGCGACGACAAGTTCCGTTCCGTTCCGTTCCGTAGAATGCGGCCCGGTTTTTTTACCTTAAAACAGATATCTTATCGTCGTTGAAAATATCTTTAAATTAACATCCACTCTTGTCTTCGATAGATGTTGAAGAACAGTAGAACACCCGATCGACCACTTTCATGGGGCAGTTCGCAGTCCACGTGCGTGCTGGCTCAAGTGAGTTGTCGGCCGTGTATTCTCGGTTTTCACTCACGTGATCGCTGACCCCGTTGGGGTGGTGAAACAATACAAAACATTTGAATAAGAATAGAGTTAAATTCCCATAGGATAAAGATTGTGCACCAACATGGCCGCCATTTCATTGTTCCTGTGCACCAACATGGCCGCCGTGACGTCAGATGAAAACCAAGAATTGATGACGTTTACACGCAAGATATTCGTTCTACGCATGCGTAGCTAATACGGGTCAGCCGACCGTATTTCGCGAGCCTCGACAGCCGCCATTTCTGATCGTGTTAAATATATACCTTGATCACGTGATTAACGAAACTCAGTGCGTCCGTCCGCCAACCCAGTGCATCTCAGCTCATGACATAGCGGATATGGTCTACAATCAGTATCCGCAAAAACATTAAAATTTCAAATAATGTGCAAGTTGCTAACTTGTTTAATCGATTTCTCGACGTTCAGTAACACATAATTATGCACGACGGACCCAAAATACAATTGAACACGTAAAATAATTCAAAACAGCAAAAATCCCGACAATTTACAAGTTAAACTCGCTAGACTCGCTTCGTAGCCAAACAAACATCGATCCTTTGGCACGTCTCGTAATTCTTCGCAGTTCCGTCTCAGAACTTTAAAATTATATTAGAGAATACAAGGTCGATGTAGTTTAGCCAAAATTCCTGACAGAAAGTACAATTCCTTACCTGCAGAGCGGCTGAGCCGATCACCGCGGAGTGCCGATTGCGACGCGGACATACAAAACACTCTCGTCAAATTGTCCGGTGACGAGAAAGGCTAAGAAAGACCGTTTGTATCGCAAGAGCTTGTCAAGAGCTTTGTTAAACATACTGGGCCATTCTTTATCGGTAAAGAAATATTTTCCCTGGTCTTCGAACAAGTTAAAGATCGTCGATGACAGTAACAAATTATAGGGAACTGGGAACCAGAAAACTGGGAACACCGGAACAAAAACGCAATTTTGTTTTTTTTATCGAGTTTCCAAGAGCCTCTGATCCTTGGCTCTGGATCCAAATTATAGGGAATTGGAAACCAGAAGACTGGAATCACCGGAACAAAAACCGAATTTTGGGGTTTTTTTATCGGAGTTTTCTGGTAAGACCAAAAGGATCGCAGGCTCTGGGTACGAGGTTGATTCTGGGTGCCATTTTTTGTGGCACCCGTATAAAGCCACGGACACAGAAACCTGGGCTCTGGGAACTAGAATACAAGCGACATTTTTGACGCCAAACAGGGCACCGCTCTTTTGTACTTTGTCTGGTTCCAATGGTAAATCATAGTCCCTAGAATTATATTGTCTGGAAACGCGGTGAACATCAAAGCGGTTAACAATGAGCTACAATTTAGGTTGAGGGTGGCAAATAAGGTGCACAATCTTTTGTTTTAAGTTCATTAATATTTATAAAGCAACGATGCTATTGGTTGATTGCTTCATTATACCAAAAATACAATGTGATCAGCAAGCGTTAAGGTGAAATAAGGTGCACGAACGTAAACAAAAACCTAGAACAAATACTTTGGCCGCGTTTCCAGACAATTTATTTCTAGGGACTATGGGTAAATGTCCCGCCTCCTAAGATTTGCAATATATTAACTAAAATCACTTTTTCACCGTTTGTTTGAATTTGTCATGTAATTCTCACTCTCAAAATGAGGATCTATGACTATATTTCTCTCACAACAACTCAATTCTTACGACTATAGACCACTTTCATAAAGGCCACCTCTTTAAATATTCTTTTATGTGCATCTAAATGAGACTTTCTGGCCTCGTTATGAAGCAAAGATTCTTTTGAATTTAAGTCACACAAACCAGGCTAGAAAGGTTTATCAAGATGCACACAAAAGAATATTCAAATTAATCGCTATTATGAAAGTGGTCTATTGTTATTATGTTAAAAAAACAAAGCCTAGTCAATTACTTTAAGAAAGCCCATAACATTGGAGAAAAATGGGAGAATGAAAAATATTTATTGAACTAACGTTTCGTCGCTACATGCAACATCTTCAGAGTGATTGAATTATTACAAATACATAGAATTTATATACGTAAGGTTACTAAGACAAGTATAAAATTACAAAATAATGGTTAAAATTTTGAAATAACAAAATAACGGTTAAGAATTTGAAAATTTCAAAATTTCAAAATTTCAAAATATTTTAAATTTTCAAATTCTTAACCGTTATTTTGTTATTTTGTACTTGTTGTCTTAGTGACCTTATGTATATAAAGTCTATGTATTTTTAATAATTTAATCACTCTGAAGATGTTGCATGTAGCGACGAAACGTTAGTTCAATAAATATTTTCATTCTTCCATTTCTTCAATGTTATGGGCTTTTTCGAAGTAATTGCTTGGGCTTTGATATTTTTAACAAAATTACGTTTTCCGGCTGGATCTCTGTCTCGTTACTTTCATTATGATTAAAAAGGTTCGGTTAATATTCAGCTTGCAAATTACACCATGCAAATAACTCCATGCACACACCTTAATAACAATCATACCTTAATTAAAAAGCAACCTCCGACAAAATTACTTCTGTTCCCCATAGGACGTTTAAAGACATTAATTGTAATCTATATTTTTTAATTATTTGAATGTCGCCAGTCATCCTAATATAAATCTTAACTATTAATACCAGAGTTTCTTTAGGAAATTTAAGGAATAAAGATTCGCGTATTATATTCGTGTATAGTATACAAAAGTACCTGAGTCTTCATTATGTGACGTATGTTTCCTTAAGCTACATAATTATTTGTCTTGTTCTTTGATATTCACCGCCTAGCCAAGCCATATTTATCTTTTATATAATTGTCGACTGACTTATTTAGATGACCCGTTCTCCTTTATTCCCAGCTGATCGAACAACTGCACGACATCCTTCCTAAGAAATTCTAAAGAAGACAAGTCGAACTAGGAATCAATCTACAAATTGTAAAACCAATCTACTGGGATTGAAGACTCGACCTTTCCAAGATGGAAAATTACACGGTCGAAACACCTACTGTGGAGAAATATCGCCTCTGTAACAATTTTTTTGCAATGATATATTTAACTTCTCCTGCAGCTGGCCTCCAGCTATATTCATGTATCACGATAGTGATACTCAATGTTCTGCTCTCAGTTCTTGGAACTGTGGCAAACCTTCTCGTTGTTGCTGCTTATTTAATGGACAGCCGCCTCAGGACATCGTCGAACATGCTTTTCGTTGTCCTTGCAGTCAGCGACCTCATAATAACTGCACTTGCACAGCCTCTTTTTGTTAGCAAAAATATTCACCACATTTATGGAACCCAATATTGCGTATTTTGGCAAGTCGGCATGTTCTTGGCTTACTTTTCTTGCAACGTTTCACTGCTGATAATCGTAATCGTCAGTGTTGAGCGCTGGATTACTTTGGCGTACCCTTACCGGTATCAAAATATGGTTACCCTCGGTCGTTTGAAGTCCGCTGTTGTCCTGTCATACCTCTTCGAGTTGGGAATAATCATTTCTGAGTTCTACTACGTCTCTTTTCAGGTCATTGGATGGATATTAGTCGCACAGATTGCGTTGAGTGTCTCCGTTGTAGTGGCGATATGGATATGGATTCATCGACTCACGCGTCAACACAAGAATCGCATTAACAATTCGCAGACTGCAGCTCGCAACAGAAACTTTCTTCCAACAACGAGGACGAGTCACGTTATAGTTACAGCTGTTATATGTTGTTATTTTCCTAGTGTTGTGCTGCTTTTGTATGTGTTATCTGCACGTATAGACATTATTGTATTTTTCCCTATCTTACTTTGGGGCGATACCATCGTGTTTGCTAACTCCGCGCTGAATCCGTTGATTCTGTTATGGCGAAAGAGAGCTTTCAGGGAAGCAGCCAGGCAGTTTTTGTGTAAAATGACACGCAAAAGGAATTTTTCATCGGGATAGCTTTCGGCTAGATTCATACCAATCTTTCTTTATTCATTGGAACGAATGCGGAATATATACATTCTTATCTCGTGTGAAATATTGAAACTAATTCACATGTGAAAACATAAACCATAACGTCAGACAAACAGATCACTTTCCATAAAAATAAGTACGCACTGCGTACATGCAGATGCTGTTATTTATTTGGCTTACAAATAATGATTGAACAATGTGCTACAACAAACGCAAAATACTCTTTAGTTAACGCTGTCCGATGAGGCCGATGACTCAGTGCATATATGCATATATACATGTTCGAAAATTAGTTTTAGTTCATTCTGGCCGTGGCAACATTAAAGTGCTTATATAACCCAAATATTTTATTACTGCGTGAATATGGATTCGAATTCCATTTAGTGTGTATATAGTTGAATGCCAAAATATTATTTGATTTGAACTTTTATTTGTTGTTATATTGAGGTTTTTATTTGCAAAATGGTAATGAAAATGACGTCTATGTAAGAATAATTTGATACATATTCAGTTTTGTTACACGAGAAATATTACCAAATTCACATGTTAATGGGATACTTGAATAGTATTGACGTTTGATTGTGTTTGTATTGATATTATATTATCAGCTTTATTATTTACCATACGAATCATGATATGTATTACATGGATTGGCTCGCCTTATCGAGTAGTGGAATTGATGTGCATATGCTCTAATCACATGCATCTTACACGAGTCTGATAGTAATGCGTCAACGAGTTGAAGCGTAGCTTGAGCGATAGAATTTGAGTGGTGGAATTTGGGTGATAACAGTTGGATGATGGCGTTTGAGTGATGGAATTTGAGTGATACATAGGTTTGGGGAGTCCCAGGTTTAATTTAGGGGATCATGAGTCTGCTATCCTGTGCCGTTGGGGAGGGACAGGAGCGGATCTCGTCCATAACTTATAATTAATTACCGCGATGTGATAATTGATATTCAGTGAGGATATATTACTATGAAAGTTATCCAGGTCGGTGACACGCAAGCGAGTCTGGTAGCCAGACGAGGAGAGCTTGGTTGCCAAATTCACAAACAGAGAATGCAGCTTGGGTGTATCTGAAGTATGGGAGTAATGCTCCGCCAGGGGCGGATCTAGGAAAATTTTTGAAATTTGGGTCTCTAAAATGGCATTTCCCGCGTTCTGATAGCACTTTAAAGAAAAATCGTAACTAATTTTCAACATGTTTTCAATGACACGCAATTATTATTTTCAAGAAAGTCTTCGTTCAAAACGAGGGCTTTGGTATTTAATTTTTATATGAGACCTTGTGACAGTTTGTAAATGTTAAATTTCTTCCAGTAATCAAAAAGGGGAATCTCATAATTAGTAAAGATAATGTGTAATTATGGGAACCACACATGCATTGGAGTTTTAGTCGCGTATAATTGTGAAACGGGGGAGAATTTGAATGAAGGTGGTCTCATCCAGAGGGATTTGGGGTTGGGAGTCGATGTAATTTAAGTAAATAGTTAATAGAACAAAATAATAAACACTATCAACACGATAATATAATAAAGGAGAGATAAAGTGAGTGCAGTACCAAACTTGTTGTTTGTGGTTTTGAGTCCTACGCGTCGCAGTATCTTGGAATTGGTATATAAAAGGGACTTGTTGTCGATGTATGTTTCGGTTGTAGCCGCTCCTCTATTGTGAGTCCTCGGGTGCGCAATGAGGGCGTACGTATGTAAGAAACTGAATGGAGTTAAGTAGCATTGCGTCATTCGTTATGAGCAATACAAATAGAATGACAGATTATCTATAGACTCACCTAAGAGCAATACAGGTCTTCTTTCCATCCATGGCATACTTCGGCAAATATGCCTCCACATCGAAATCCCTGTGTAAGGATTTTACACTAAACTTCGCATGAAGCTCCCAATCCGAGAAGATAGCACAAGCTTGGATTTATGAAGACAAATCGCAATAGATTTGTCGCAATAACTCATCGTTGTTACTCTTCAGAGTGCTCTGCAGACGTTCTAAGACGTTTATCGAAGCCATGACACAACAGTCAATTCTCAGTCAAAGCCCGCGTGTAATCTCTGTTCATGCTGCAAGATGCTGCAAGATGCAGCTTCATGCGGCGGATTGCGGCCAAGATTTAGTTTCTAGCCAATCAAAATCTAGCCAGCGTTAAAAAAAATTACTTCCGACGTAATTGCATTTACTTCCGACGTAATTCCATTGACTTTGACCAATCAGCGCTCATGATTCCGACGTATTTCGGCCATTTTGACGTGGATAAACGTGCCGGTCGGTGACCAATTCCCCAAGCTAAGCCTGCTTTGCAGGCTACGGGGCCGATAGCCGCCACAGGTCGCCACAGAATAACTTGCGCGGCGTCTGACTAGGGCTCTAGAAATTATGAAATTATTCTCCAGCAAAGAATAAATTGTATCTTGCCAAAAATGTTAAAAATTGCAAAATCAGAAGAATCCCTTAAATTTTCGCATCTCAGATTTTTTACCTTAGTCGCTTGACGTGTTTGACGTATATTAAATCCGCCCCTGCTCCGCCATAAACTTGCTGCGCCAGCCAATGTACCTAGCTGGTTCACCCCAGTGAACTCTATATATACCTTGGAAGGCAGTCAATCACTGGAGGCAAAAAATGGCGGACATGGGGAATTTTTGGACGTCAGTTTCAGATCCTACGCGGTCATCTTGGATGTCAGTCTATAGTCTTTTTTCTCGCGGCCATAATAATATCACTATAAAATGCATGAAATATATACCAAGACACATATAAATTCGAAATAAATGTTCTTAACTTGTTTCTGCTTAATTTATATTTGTTGATGCTTGCGTCTTTCTGACTTCCGAGTCGAGTTTCAACTAATTTTCGACGAGTTTCACCCACAGTCAATTATAACCCCTTTATACTAAAAATAAGGAAAGGCTGGCAACTTTCATGTAGAGAATATTTCATACGACCCTCAATCATTTAAATCTCCGTAAAATACACAAAAACCGCTCGATCGAAAATTGCCATGAGTGCATTGGTCAGGCAAATGGCTATCCGTTCATTGCTCTCTCATCTTCTTTGTAGCTCGACTGAAACGTTTATATATTCAAACTGGCTTTGGATTCACAAAAGCTCTCGCCGTATATGCGTACTACGAGCGGCTGGTGTCACCTCAGTTGCTAAAAACGTTTCTCGAGCTGCGAAGATGAATGTGTGGGTCGAACGATCAATGAACCGAAAGCCAAGTTCTTAACTGATGTATACTGATGGCCATTATATTTTGGCGAGATCGAACGCCCAGTGCCTGGGAATGGGCACTAAATGCACTGGTGTTCAGACACGTTCCCAAACCCTGGATGCTTTTGGTGCTTCGATGTGTTTCCACTGTTTGTCCCTATTAAGAATGTATGTTGGCTCAGTTTATGTATGTTGTTTTGATTAAAAGTGCTGGGCACCGTACAATTGGTGCTCATGCCCGGCACGGTGCCCGATTTTTCGCTCGGGAACGATGTTCAGACTAGTCCCCGTCCCCGGGCACTGGGCACCAGGCCTGGCGGAGCTGGGCGGCAGAGGCGGCCACGGCCGCCCCACTTTTTGGCAAATGTTTCTTAACACGAACGTTATTTTATGTTTTTGTTTAATGTGGGAAGACTGTTTTCTTTTTATTGTTTTTCAAACAACAATTTTCCTTTGCCTGCACGGGCTGCAGTTTGTAGTTCGGCGTACAAAGGTGAAGCTTAAACATTCTATTAGCAAGTGAATCCGGCAGGTTAAAAAGCCGTAATTATTAAATTTTCTTAATGCAACAAATGCCTTAAATTATCGTGAATTTTCTCTTTAAATGCCTGAATATCACCGTTGTCTTACCGATTGATTTTTCGGAAATTCCTCTCAGAACGCTCCAAAAATGCCTTTCTGGGGCATGCAAAATTCAAAATTTTCTGGGGGAGCATGCCCCTAGACCCCCCCTAGCCGCTCCACTTCTCCAGAGCTTCCGCCGGGCCTGCTGGGCACGGGCATTCAGTCTGAACGCCGGCTAAGAAAATACAACGCAAACGTCAAGGACAACGTCCTTGATACAATATAATTTTCCTCACACAACAAAGAAGATGAATAATTCTTATGCCCAAGAGATGTACTTTTGGGCCGTCTGTGGTTCGGCCGCGAGAAAAAAGACTAAGACTGACATCCAAGATGACCGCGTACGGGCCTAAAACTGACGTCCAAAAATTCCCCATTGTCGCCATGTTTTGCCTCAATTTTTTATTGGCAGTCAGCTTTCCAGGTATATATAGAGTTCACTGGTTCATCTGGCGTGCAACCCAATTGCTTCAGCGTGTTTGAGAGCCCCACACGGAAACTGTGCGGCATCTCTCCCCCGCTGGGGCTCCCCAAAGACATTGTACCACTTAGTTCCGGGGTCTCCCTTGGTGTGCACAAGGCGACAGAAGACTTCCCGAGATGCACCCTGGTGAAAAGAAAAACGCATTAAGTAAAACGCATGGGTATGAGGGGCCCCAGCCTCCCGTTGACCCCAGGCTCCAATCATTAGACCAGAATTGAGGCACTGAGAAGGCCCCCCCTGGAGTCAACAAGGAGCGCGCGTAATACATGAACGTTCACTCATCGGACAAAAAAGACGGTTAAAAGGTGAAACGGTGCACACAACTTTAGTAACTGAACTGAGGTGTTCACAAATTAGTTGTTCAAACATCAGAGTGAGGGCCACGTAGAGGCCCACCACGCCCACGGCGACAATTTCATGCGTAGTGGCCAAACTGATAGGACCGATAGTATCGAGCAGACGCTTCGCCGAACGAGCCATTTCGGGGAGGATGAGGGCGTGAGAGGCCCACTTGGGCTGACGGAACCGGCGCCCTGCCGAGATTCTTAAGAATGGCGGCCGAGTCTCGTGCAACCTTAGCTCTGACTGGATCACCCAATAAGCCTAATAATACACGATGGAGGGAAGCAGGAGGGAGAGAAGAACTGCGAGCTTCAACTTCATCCAGCACGGCAGCGAACTCGTCCGCTTTCTCGTCGGCCACCTGTCGAGCGATTCTCACTAAGGCTTCCAGGAGCTCGATGGCTTCGAAGGGATCGAAGAGTGAGCTTGGCCTATTAATGTAGCGGCGTACGGATGCTAGGAGAGAAGCGATGGTCTCTTCGTTCTGACGGGCTTCAAGTACTCTCATCTTGCCCTCCAAATTCTGCAATCCTATCTTGCGGTTGAAGCCAAAGAAAAGCGAAGTAATTAAGCCGACTACTTAACCAACGCGTAGGGGGTAGGAACAAGGGCTTTATAAATACCCTTAATTAAAGAATAAAAACCCAAAGTTAACCCATGCACTTGGGGAATATGTACCGTCCGTTACCAAACACCCACAGGAAACGAAGAAAGAAGGTTCAGATCTTAGGTGCCTAAATAATCCTGACTATGCAGCGTGACTGTCAATTCTGCAAAACGATTCGGTATTAGTTAATTCGGTAGTATAATCAGAAAACGACGATAAACTGACTTTTTTAAAACGACTGACAGAAAACCTACCCGAAACCACGAGAAATGACCATGTCCGTAGCTCCCGGAGCCGGTTATATCTTCATAGCCATAGATTGAACAGCGCCCACGGGTCGAACCAAATGGCGGAGCTCCCACAGCTCGACAAAAGAACTGTACACGAGTTGTCGTCAGGATAAATAATATAAAGCTTTAATAAGAATCCACCTTAAGTAAAAAAGTACAGTGGACTTACAATATCGATCTAAAAATTATGAATTACATATATTACAATAAAAATTAAAGTTTGTTGTTAAAAAGTTCAATTGCCCGAGGTATAAACGACGTTTTATGTCTTTCAGTTCTAGATATAATGTTACCTATATTAGCACTATTTTCTTTAATTCTAGTAGAATAGTCATGTTTATGTGCTACAGGGACAAGATGATGACAGGGATGGTTTGTGTCACGAATAATTGCCTCTATTTCTCGAAGAGTTAGTTTCTCTCTTCTTTCGCTAAGCGAAGGAAGTGCGTCGACCCGTAAACCAATAATGCGTGAACTTCTCCTTTGAATACGTTCAAGGTCGTTCACTAAGTAGAGAGGTAGGCCATCCCAAACTGGTGCAGCATATTCAAGCAGGGGTCGAATTTTGGTGCAGTAAGTTGCAAGACCGACTTCCGTAGGAAGGTGGGCCTTCTTACACTGCCTTAGATGGTGTAATCTCCTATTTCCTTTACGGGTAATTTCTTTAATGTGAGAATTCCATTTCATGTTACTTTGACAGCCAACACCAAGTAACTTGAATGTATCTACTCTTTCCGCTTATACCGCTTATCATGCCTCGCACGGCCATAGGCTCCAGCAGCTCTACGAAACAACAACTATACAACACGAGCTTTCGAAATAATTATACCGTTCACAAAGCGCCTCTAAAAGTCATAGTCAGCTCTCAGAGCCATGACCAGAAGATCAGAGTTCAGACCAGAAGATCGTGTTCAGACCGGAATTCAAAAAGCCTGAAATAATTGACTTGTGCTCGAGCCAAACTTCCCGACCTCTCAAAGCGCCATAATCGATGGCAAATCGGCGCTCTCTGAGTGTCAATACATATCACTCACATCGTGGCCAAAGCTATTACGCTTTGCTCCCGAAGCTTTACGAACCGCACAAGTTTAAAATGACAAAGAACAACAATCGGTAGGACGTACCGAGAACTACATAAGGCAAATCTTAACAAGTCGGAAACGTTACCATTGCAGGGTTCTGAACTATTTCTTCTGCCGGAGGCACTTCTGCTCGTTGCTGGGGCGCTGGAATGGCTTATAGGGCTGGGTCCGCTGCTGGTGCGAGTTCATCAGGAACTGGTGCTGTTCCCAAGAAGAAATTCAGAGCTGGTGGCGATGGCGAACGGCCGAAGAACGTAACCCTCGCTCCAGCGTAATGTGACAAAGGATGCATGACGATCGAGTTAATAGCGAAGCGCACAGATGACGTCGAATTCATGTTTGTCTGAGTTTATAATTTTTCCTTAAGCCTGGTTTTCATATGTCGCTGATCGTCGCCGACCCATGATTTAGATGCATGTTAAGTAAAGAATAAAAGCACTGCTTTTCTGCATTGTTCTTTATTACTTAACATGCTGCTGCACCTCCCGTTTTAACATGCATCTAAATCACAAATCGCCGACGATCGGCGACATATGAAAACCAGGCTTAAATTTCCTAATCCCTCTAATGAATTCCCTCGAGATTAAATTTTGGTTTGTTTGTCTGAGTTTTGGACTATAAATAGTAACTGTGCGATTCGCTATTTATATACCGCTCTGAGATAATTAATTATTCAGTGTATTCTGTTTCTGTATTAACAAGACACCTGGGTCAGGTGTGCACTCGGGCTACTGGAAAGTGCAGAGGTCTCTATAACGCCTATAACGCATGAGCAAAGAGGTGGGAGTGGGCTGAGGAAGATCAGATCGAACGCTGAATGTGGTGCAGGACTATCCTGAATTGTCAATTTAAAGAGTCTAGAATTCAGGATGATCCTGATGCCTTGGGGACTTCTCTGTCCCACATATGGGATGTTAAACCAAAAGTGTATAATAAAAAAAATTGGGGTGTTGTGGTCAGGGTCTGAGTGGTGGAACTTTCTCCCTGGAGGTGGGGGGGGGGGGGGTTACATTTAGGGTTACATTTAGGGTTACTGAGAGGTGGGGGTCAGGGTTGGGTTTCATTTTCATTAATATTCAGGATTATCTGGAATTCTGGACCACTTCACAATTCAGGATAATCATGCAAACAAATACAATAGATTAAGTGATTAAGGTCAGTAGCAGTAAGGTTTAGAAGAGAGTATGTTACAGGTCGGGATGAAGAACATTTTAAACATTGATTTCCAAAAAAGTTATTGACGTCGCAAGCATTGACTAATAATTACAGCATTAATTAGTGATTAGAAAGTTGTTGAAATTGTTTTTACTGAGCTATTGGTATGTGTAGACCAACAGTCCACAAACTTTTAGGCTGATGACCCACTGCACAATTTCAAGCATTGTGCCATGATTGATTTCATGATAAATTTAGTATATACATTATTTGTTGTACATATGTAACCATTTACTATAATTACATGAACTTGTGAAAGTAGCGAACAAAAAATACTTTTGTATTTGGGGATTTCATGTCTACTAACATTGGGTAACAGACAACTGGGTTAACTTGACCAATGTTTGTCAGCAAATGCTGAAAAACTAAGTCGTTCGACTTCTGACCGAATCCTGTGAAAATGTTTTGTACCCTGCTTTTGGGTTGTGACCATAGTTTGCAGACCATCAGTGTAGACAATGTTCAATGAAAGGACAGCATGATTGTTCTATAGTATTGATATACAGTACATGCATGATAACAATGTGACTCCACCAACATTCTGTGTACATGCTGACAGCTGTGACAATAAATTTAACTTCCAGGTTTTTAGATTTATCTTCCAGAAATATATCAGAAACATCAGATTTTACCAGCACTGATCATGACAGGTAGTGATTGTCCAAACCTGGCTCTGGGCCTGGATCTATAAGATTATAAAACAAAAATTAGCAAAAAAAGTACTGTATAAGAGAAAATAGAGCCATGGTCCAAGATTTTCATGAGTATCAGCCAAAGTTGATGATGGTGGCAGATAAAAAGGGATTGACCCACTAATTCTACATGTTAGGTACATAAAAGGCAAGTAATAAAGACCCTGGGTATGGGTTTGTGACAGTTACAGTAATTTAGCCCGGGCAGGTATAAAAGTGGAATTTTGGTCTCTATACTGGTGTCTTGTATGGGAATCCATCTTTAATATAGTTTTGTCAAAAGTTTTTTCAAGAACACAAAGAGTGGAACTATACATTTGCCTCACTATTATGCTCAAAACCATGTTGACATAGTGTGGACAACCCTAAGGGTCCAAGGCTCAAAATCTTGAGTGATTACATGAGTCATTACATGAACAAACCCATGAAGCTATACCAGTATAGTAATCACAATGTCAATTTTTAAGAGATTTGTTTACATGTATCCATGTCTATGTGACTATGGTTATCCAAATGAGTTTAAGTTAATTGTGTTCTACAACTTTTCAACATGTTTAATTCATACACGGATAAGCGATTTCAAACTGCTCAAACAAAATCGTTTAAACATGGTATAAAAACTTTGTTCTATAAACTAAATTTAGACAACGGCTATCTAAATAAGCTTACATACTGTACCAATGGAAATAACGAAACAGCTTACCTTTACTTCGACAGATCCTGGCGAGTTTTGGTAAAAGGCCATAAGAGTATCGCCGAGAAATTGAATGATTCCAAGGTCCGCCGTAGTCACAGCCTCAGTTTCGCAAAGCTTATTGGTCAATATCGCCAGTGGCCGCCAGAGGACTAATAACGCGTCGCAAAAAAATAATAAAAATAAAAATCGCGAAACCTAGACTCGGCTACCACAAGTAGCCCGAGTAATTATTATTAGAATATGATCATACCCACTCAGCCAATCAGCGCCCAGAATTTTCATGCTCTATATTCCATAGTATTCACTAGTGAGTTTATGTAACTAATTAGTATGCTCTATATACTCATTAGTATGCTCTATATAGAGCATACTAATGAGTGTATAGAGCATACTAATTAGTTACATAAGCTCACTAGAAGATGTTCATAACCAAAAAATAATGCAAACATCAACAACAACGAAAAAAATCTGTTCTTTCTAACCCAATAAAAGCATACATTTTCTGCCAGAAACATAGAATATAGATTCTTCCACAGAATTAGCTGAGTGGGGTATGATCATATTCTAAGTCGGTTAGATAATGAACTCTCGTGTCCTATGGGATATAGTGTCCTCGCATAGATAGAAAGCCACTCGGCCTGCGGCCCTCGTGGTTTTCTATCTATGCTCGGCACTATATCCCATAGAACACTCGAGTTCATTATCTAACCTATACGTATATTCTGTATTTTATCATTTTTTCATTAAAATCTTCAAGGGGTGATAAGAAAAGAAAAAAACCCAAACACAAATGCCTACATGGACGTCATATCATCCTCATTACCATTTTGGAAATACAAACCTCAATATAACAAATAAAAGTTCAAGTCAGAAAATTCAACTATTTACTTTATATAGAATCCATATCAGTAATACTGATCTTATTTGAGTTTATAGGCACTTTAAAACAAAATTACTCGAATCTTATTTTTAATCTTTCTTGTTTTCAAGTCACGGTTATTTTTCTTAAAACAGCAGGTGAAAATCAAGATTAAGGATTTAAGATTAAGATTTTAATTTAAGGAAATAATGCGTTTTCTTGTTAATTTCAACATTTTGTCACGCAATCTAACGGCAACATTTGACTGAGCAAAATTTTGAACGTTTTTAAACATATTTATAATGACACAATTTATTATTTTAAAAAAAGATTTTGTGTAAATTGGACGTTTTTTTAAAGTTTATTGAGAAAACTACAGTATTACATATTTAGAAAGACAACTAAAACAGGAGTTACACTAACGGAATATTAAAGCGCCAACGCAATGCGAGAACGCAGCAACAGCGGCCAAGAAACATATATGCATGTTTTGAGTAAAAATTTAATTAGCATTAAGAATAGGCTCAACGCATGTATACACTCTCAAATCATATACATGAGTATTGTCACCTAACAATACTAACGAAATGGATTTGTTATGATATCATATTAGATTCTATTAAAGGATAAAGGACTGGGTGGCTAATCATCCTTACTTGCAGCCAACGGTTGAATTGCGAAGGACGCAGATCAACGAGGCTGTGTCGAGGCATATTGAAGGCGCTCGAAGCAGCCGCGAAAGACCACGGATCACAGCTAAGATGTTAGGTGTTGATTATATGGGAGGAAAACCGGAGAACCTGGCGAAAAACCCTCGAAGCACAGGAGAGATCAACTACAACTCTACTCACATAAGTTCCAAGCTCGACAACGGGGCCATTCCCAAGCGGTCACCCATCCAACTACTAACCCCGTCTAACCGGGCTTAACGTTTTGGTGAGATGCAGCGTGCTACCAGCACACGCCACCCGTGCTCCCCACGACCACCACGCGGTCAGTGTAGGTTCATAGTCACAAACAACAGTGCGATTAATAGCTTATCAAAAAATTGAAAACAGATTTTATTTCAAAATCGTGAAGACAATCAAGAGATATAAACAGTTAATTTGATGTTGAACTGAACTTTGTCTTAAAGTGGTTCTCTGATGAAAATATTGTTGGTAATGTTTCCTCGTAATTTTAAAGATTTTATCGTACTTGGTAATTGTGCAAAGTTTCATTTGGAAATTCTCAAAAATAATGTTGTTGTTTACTCACGAACGGTTTGTATTTAGTACTCTGCGAGTCAGAGCCCCTTTCCGACCTACGCAAGCTTCGGGGGAAAGTGGGCTCTGCCAACAAACTCGAACTTCGCCCCAAGTTTGGGGAGAGTCAGTTAGGTTTTAAACTGGTCAAACAAGTTCTAGTTTACGAACACGCGTAAGCAGGAAAATAGGAAGTGACGCGTTTGGAGCCTGGGCCCAAACTAGTATCTTGGCAACCGTTCACGCATGCTCAAAAAGAAATATCGAGTATGTTGGCGAGCCCGCTTTCCCCCGAAGCTTGCGTATGTCGGAAAGGGGCTCTGACTCGCAGGGTAGTATTTAGGAGCGCCGCAATTAAATTGGCCGTGTTTGAGAAGAATGACTTGAGGGGAACTTATGACGTCATAGATCCAACAAAAACAAAAAATTAGTGTTGTTGTCAACAAAAGGCTTATTGTTGTTATTGAGTCTATGACGTCATAAGCTTCCTGGACTCATTCTTCTCAAGTTCGGCCACTTTAATGGCGGTGCTCCAAAGTACAAACTTCACACGTAAAATATCACGTTTTCTTCAACGAATTCCGAAATGAAACTTTACACGATTACCAACTACCATAACATCTTTAGGATTATGTTAAACATTGCCAACAACATTGTCATCAGAGAACCACTTTAACGATCACTTAATTAATCGATTTCAATCTATAATATATATTATATATATATATATATATATATGAGTCTGGCAAACGTGTTGTGTAATATGCTAACCTCTTAATCTTTAACCGGAACAACGTTTAGGTCAGCTACAGCGGCATGCCCAACATGTTGAGCATTGCCGAAATCACATAACCAAAAAGCCCTCGACAATGTCAGAAGAAACTCCAACCCGGAAATGTAACTGTAATGTCAAACAACAGTGCCCGCTCCATGGTTGAATGCCTCACACAAAGCCTTGTTGCCGGGCTGAAGGGCATCAAAAGTCGGCCATTTAAAAACACTACTTTAAATATTTATCGAATTGGAGTAAAACTTGACAGGTCAATGGAGTATCATTTTCAGGTAATTTCTATGGTTTTCGTTTTTAGAAAAGTTTTGACGGGAAATGACGTCACAATAAAGGCAGTTAAAACTAGTTTTCAATCTTTCCAAAGTTTTTTTTATTTATTTCGAAAGACAGACACATAAAAGGAACAAAACTGAAATAGATACCTAAATACCTTCATCCAATCAAAAGATATTGTACACTAAACTTTGCAAAAATCTAAAAATAGTAACAAAATGGCGGATATTTTGAATTTGAAAGAGCAATATCTCGTGGTCGACTGCAGGTATTTGATTTATTATTTCAGTTTTAAAGTTTTTTTACCATTTTCTTGCAACTCGGTGAAAAAAAGTTTCAAAACTTTAAAACAAATTTTAACTACCATGTTATTTACGTCATTTTCCCGCCAAAACCGTTATATTTGAGAAAACGAGAACCATACAGAACAAAAAAAGACGCTCATTTATATTGCCAAGTTTTAGTTCAATCCGATAAATATTTAAAATAGTATTTTAAAATGGCCGATTTTTTATGCCTTTCAGCCCGGCGTAACCACGTTACCAAGGACACAGACAACCAACGACGCAAACTACATCGGACTTACAGAACACACTTTTAAAGACGGGCTCTACAAGCACCGAAATTCATTCCACCACTGAAACAAAATGAACGCAAAATATATTTGGAACCAACGGGATAAGAATATCGATAATACCGAAATAAAATGGTCAATTCTAGATAGAGCTCCTGCCTTTAAAAACGCTTCTAAAAGATGCGAACTTTGCCTGACTGAGAAATACCATAACATTTTCCAACATTAAAACACGATCAAGTCAGTTTCCTTTGTTCTTTGCAGGTTTATATATGGCTAATAAACCTATCAAGAACAATAGAAGATATGAAAGCAGGCGGCGGCTTTTGAGTTGTCTCGAGGGAAAATGGGGTTTGTGGGCTGATTAGCTGATTTACATCTGCGGTCGGGACTATATATATAATCCCGGGGATTATATATATAATCCCTATGAATTGATAATTGCCCAATTCATAGGATGTCTCCTACAACTATCTCGTATGGCAACGCCCACATACGAGGAGAGCAAGGGTTTGCTTTTCGCTCACGTAATTTACGAGAGGAAGGCAAACCAATCAAAATCATCAAAATCTGCTGGTTGAGTCAGCACTTTATTCCACTGAACGTTAAGCATAAAATGTGGGATTGATACTGCATCAATACGCATGCCCAATGCTATAATGATATGTGGTACTAATTATTCATCTGACTAGTTATTCAAACAAGCTTGTAGAAGTCTGTGTATGTGTTCAATGAACCATTACGTACTTCTCAAGTTTGTTTAATAAACTGCTTTGGAGTCTTATTATTTCATAAAGTATCGTTAACATTCGACATAACAATGTCCTTCGACACTCGGTAAAGGCTATTTTTTTAGAAAACCTTTTTCAATTGTGTTTTAAGTAGGTTAAAAACCTCGAACATCGGCTTAAAGCCTCGGTTCTCGGTTTTTAACCTATACATATCGCCTACTCAACAAACGAAACGAACTTCTATCAAGTTGTCGCCACAATATTTATTGTGTAACTTCTCAACGATTTTTGAATTTCTTTATGGATTATTAATGATTTGTATAGGTAATTGCATGGGGCCAAGGAAAATTAAGGTTTAATTTCACGAGTGTTTTCAAAATTTTACAAAATGGCAACTCGGGCAATTTTGTAAAATTTTGAAAACACTCGTGAAATTAAACATTAATTTTACGAGATTCATGCGATTAATTGTTAATAATATAGCTGGTAAAATTATTCAAGAGCGACGTTATGTCCAGAAAATGTCAAAGTACATATGTCCTTACCACGGTCGGTGCTCGGCAACTAATTTTCCTCGCTCTATTGCTGTGCCTGTTGCCTTTTTTTGTAAACACAGGAAAAAGTTCGTAAATTCTCTAGTGTATTCATTTAATTTTCACTAATAGTTTACATTCCTTTAACAGTTTAAATTAGTTCAAAGTAAACAAAAAAGCGTTTTCAGACCGAAAAACCTTGCAGATTTGTTGAAAGAAAGTCTCTGCTCTGAGGTTCACTGTTGTTAAAGAGGGTCTACAGTCCGTTCTGCGCATGTAGGGAACTAAATTAGCGATTAAATTTCCCCTTTGCCTCGGGAAGATTTGTAAAAGTCCTCGGGCCGCACAAACCTTCCCTCGGCTGCGGGAAATTTAATCACTGATTTCTCTCAAGTCATGTTATATATTACTTATAAATATTCAACTAATTTTGCCCTGTATATTATCATGTAAGTTAGGCGGTGCTTACACGAGGCCGGTCTGATAAAGGGCTCCGCTTGAACATAGTCAATCGAGATATGGTCTGGAAACTCAGCTAAAGTCTTTGGTCTATCTTTTTGTTCGCCATTATGCATTTTTGTGCATGGTGCACGGTCACTGAACACATTGTATTTTAGTATAATGAACGAATTGTCCAATAGCAACGTTTCAGGTCAATCACTCCACCGTGCTATTTAAATATTAATAAACCTAAAACAAAGGATGTGCACGGTGTAAGGTACGGTTCAACATAAAATTCCAGCTCATTATAGGCGCTTTGAACTTTGCCGAGTTTCCAGACCATATCTCGATAGACTATGGCTTGAAATGTCAGTATGTCATTATCAAAACTAATGCATGCATTCTCTGCAGTTTACCACCTTCCCCTTTGTTCTAAGCAAAATCTACCTCTGATTGGGACTACGTAATTTGTTAATCAGCGTAATAATGGTATTTTCACCTCTCAAGCATGAATACGTTTCCAATGAGATTGGTGTCAATTCCACATGAAATAATGCCTATAGACTGGTCACGAGCTTGAAGCGAATCTTGAAGAAATAGCAGCCATATAATTTCCTAGGAAATTTGTCCCCCATGCAGGGGGACATATTTCCTAGGGAATTTGTCCCCGTCTTCGGAAATTTGTCCCCCCTTGTGAATACGCTTTACTTTATCTTATAACGTACACGCTATACGCTCAGAAACCGAGAAGCTACAATCTCGGACAAAAATATTGGGACACTTAAGCCTATCCCCCTCTCCCCCTATTCAATGTTGTTCACTGGTGTCTGTTAGTGTGTGTTTTTGTTGTTTTTTTATTCCAGTTGATAAACACGCGAAATATTTCAACATTGAATAGGAGAATGGGGGTTGAAGACGAAAAATCTCAAGTGTCCCAACGATTAATGTCTGAGGTTGTATAAGTGGGATATAAATAATTTGACGTCAATAACGCGAATGGGACGGGCCAGATTAACAGATATCTTGCTTCATGCATGTATGAAGCATAGTGTTCTTACTTGTATTAAATACTTATTAAATAGATAATAATGAAGTCAATATTGAATTTTAATAAATAATATAATAACGTATACACAATTTTCTCAAGATAACAAAAAAAAAAGAACATAATCTGTTCGTGACTATATATAACACATCTCATGTTTATTTTAGTCTGTTTCTATCCGGAAGGGTGCACCCGTTTCCAAGTTGCGCGTTGGTAAGGGATATTGTTAAGACGACGTTTTCTGAACATTATTGTAGTAAATCTTGCAAAAGACAGACTTCTTAAACATGAATGAAACCAATGATGTGACCCTTGGGGAAATCGCAGGGAAAACGCGGTTGAACAGAAGGAAGGTTATGGGTTTGCAGTGAGGAAAAACATCAGGACGGCGGAATTCCTTACCACATGGCCGTGAAGCTTGATCGCAGTCGCCGGTGGTTGAAGGTGCGTAATTATGCCGATAAAACACATGGCGTTAAACTAAACTTTTCAAGCAGCCATGGCAATTACTATTCCACGTGGAAATACACCACCAAGGAAGACACACAGTACTTGGAATCAGAAGGTCATCCCGACTTAAAGAATGCACCACAAACACAAGAGGTCAGTGAGGTTCGCAACAACATCGGCAAGAAAAAGGGAGGGGAAAATCCGAAGCGTGGGCGAAAGAAGCGTCTATCGGTGTATGAAGTCCCGCAAATTGCAGTGGAGAAAGGTATAAAGTCCAGGCTGCAACTACTCGCACTTGCAAATAGCCAAAAGAAAGTTGGTAAAACGGACTTGGCTGAGTTCATTGCCAACCGCGGATATAAAGTAGTCGAAGACGCCTTGCGTATTGGATGGGATATGGAAGAAGCCCCAAGGCAAGTAGAGAGAAGCTCGAAAACACGGATGGAAATACTACATGGATTGCTCGAAACAGAATGCGTTGCTGGTTGCAACAGTCGTTGGCTTTCTATGGCTCAAGATATTCTGTCGCGTAATTCTATTGCAGAGGCAGATTTCTCTGAGGCCGTAAGATGCCTTCTTACGAAAGGGCGGGGGAAATACAGAAACATCTTAATCAAGGGCCCAGCGAACTGTGGCAAGAGTTTCATCTTAAATCCTTTAAATTCAATCTATCATACTTTTACTAATCCCGCAACCATTAGTTTTGCTTGGGTAGGCGCTGCAACCTGCGAAGTTATATGTCTAAACGACATTCGTTGGTCCGAAAGAATAATTCCTTGGCATGACCTCTTATTGCTACTCGAGAGACAAACAGTTCATCTGCCTGCTCCAAAATCGCACTTTTCACAAGACATTGAATTCGTAAAAGATGCGCCAATCTTCTGCACTGGAAAGGACGAAATTGTGCATGTCCGTGGAGGAGTGCTTGATGCGCGCGAAACGGAGATGATGCGTGTCCGATGGAACATCTTCAGTTTCAATGCCCAAATTCCTTGTACCGAGCAAGTGGAAATTTCACCCTGCCCTCGCTGTTTCGCAGAGGTTATTACAGGAACGTCGAAGACGAGTACTAGTTAGACACGGAACTATCATTTTTTTGGGGAATTATTGGTTTTCGACGAGAAATAGTCATGTTACCAATTGAATTTTTTAGGTCACACAGGTAGTTACTATATATTGTGAAGGACTGATTGTGTGCGCAGTGAAGGATTTACCGACGATTAACCATTTCTTTCACAGATAATTCAACATTACCAGTGGTCCATACAATGAACATTACTGTATATTAAAGTTAATGTTAAGTAGAACTTATTGGCTATGTTCAGCTCTATTTTATGCTAAAACAAAGGTTGTACACAAGATTTTAAAGGTTAATCGTCATTGTTAAATGAAAGGGTATTTAATAGTTAACTATTATCTTGAGAGAGACGATTGACCAATATGTGTATTGATTAAAAAGTACTATTATGCGCATGGCTTTCCTAGACTTTACTAATTGCTACAATTGTGTTCAAAGTTTTATCGTAATTAAGAAAGACGCCAAGAAATGAAAGAAATAACGTCGAAATTGCATTCCGAAAAGGTTATTCGTGAGGGTTAATCGTTTAATTTGTTTACACCGGAAGTTTCTTTTTCACGGTCACTTTAACAAGTGCAAAACACTAGAAATACCCTAAGCAGTTTTAACGAATTGTTTGAAGAGTGTAATCGATAACATCTGCAAATTGTCGATAAGTATTGTATTGGGGATCCTGATAGTGAGTTTTGGGATGATTTTGAACCGTTTCATGATAAGAGTGAACAAGTGATTTTATTCGTCATCTACACTTTATTAAGATCTAAATGACATGCTGTTGTATGTCATAATTGAAAGCCTAATAACATTCAAAAGTGATCGTTGTTTGGTTTGCAAAGCACAATTTAGTATTTTATTCGATTTCCTTTATTTGCAATAACATAGTTCAAGCGTCTATTCATGGATGCGATTAAATTGTTGATGTATTCCTTTGGGATCGATTTCACTGTGTTTATCACCCTTGCTTGAAACTCGTCGAAGCACTCTTTTGCGATTCGCTGTGATATCGCATTTTCCCTCAAGATTTTGGATGTAAGATTGAACAGATTTTCCATAAGGTTTAAGTCTGGGCTTCGTGCAGGTATTTTTAAAAGTTCACATCGTGCACGTGACATGGCTGCTCTAGCCGCAGCAGAATTTTGCGAGGGGTCGCCGTCCTGAACCCAAATACGAGTATCTCCTTTCTCTGCCAATTGAAACATCGTATTGAAGTTTCGGTCAATGAAATTGGCGAAGTAGATTCCACACATTTTCTCATACGGCTCGCAAACAATAACACCTTTTCCGTAACTGATGGTAACCATAAGTTTCAATACACGTCCACCAGTTCCTTCTTTTCTTCCTTTCGAGGTACACCCCAATCTCAGACCCTCTGACTTTTTTCGCCACGTTCTTCCTTTTGGAGCACGAGCTTGATCAAGTGGATTGGTTTTATGGGCAAACCCAGTTCCATCCAAATAGAAAGATACATGATCTGTCCAAAAGTGTTCTACATAGATCTTCCTGCATGATTTTGCAAAAGTTAGTCTCTTTTTCAGATCTTCTCTCTTCAGAAGGCCCTTCTTCCTTGCCTGTAAATAGAAATAACCGTTTTCGTTCAAAAATCTGGTTACTGTCCGTAGAGAGACTTCGGACTGAGAGATTCCAGCTGTTTCCATAATTCGTTTGCCTGAGAAGTTGCCTTCTTCGTTTCGGAGAGTTGACACACATCTGAGAAGCAAACGCCTCTGTCTCTCCGTCAATTTCCTTGGTCGGCCTTTCTTTTCGAACGATTTTTGAGAGCCTTGAGTGTGTCGTTCTTCCTTGCTTATTCGGAGAACGCTTCCACGCGAAACATAGCAGAGTTCTGCGACCTTGCGAATAGATAGGCCTTGAACGTTTCTTAAATAATATACTCGCGCACGAGTATCACTGTTGATACGTGATTTGTACACCATTGTGTTTAAAACTCCTTTCTGTTGTAACTGATATAACGTAATAGTATGATGACTGTTCTTAAATAGTGTTTGAGAATTAAACTACATGTTTTCCAGAATAATGTAGAAAGTTCTTTATCACGTATGTTTCTTTATCATGAATTGAACACGCGCATTCGCAATAACGTACGCCGAACGCGAACATTGCGAAACACGAAACGTCACAAGTTTCGAGTGGATTCTTAAGTATGTATACAAGACAATCTCGGACAAAAATATTGGGACACTTAAGCCTTTCCCCCTCTCCCCCTATTCAATGTTGTTCACTGGTGTCTGTTAGTGTGTGTTTTTGTTGTTTTTTTATTCCAGTTGATAAACACGCGAAATATTTCAACATTGAATAGGAGAATGGGGGTTGAAGACGAAAAATCTCAAGTGTCCCAACGATTAATGTCTGAGGTTGTATAAGTGGGATATAAATAATTTGACGTCAATAACGCGAATGGGACGGGCCAGATTAACAGATATCTTGCTTCATGCATGTATGACGCATAGTGTTCTTACTTGTATTAAATACTTATTAAATAGATAATAATGAAGTCAATATTGAATTTTAATAAATAATATAATAACGTATACACAATTTTCTCAAGATAACAAAAAAAAAAGAACATAATCTGTTCGTGACTATATATAACACATCTCATGTTTATTTTAGTCTGTTTCTATCCGGAAGGGTGCGCCCGTTTCCAAGTTGCGCGTTGGTAAGGGATATTGTTAAGACAACATTTTCTGAACATTATTGTAGTAAATCTTGCAAAAGACAGACTTCTTAAACATGAATGAAACCAATGATGTGACCCTTGGGGAAATCGCAGGGAAAACGCGGTTGAACAGAAGGAAGGTTATGGGTTTGCAGTGAGGAAAAACATCAGGACGGCGGAATTCCTTACCACATGGCCGTGAAGCTTGATCGCAGTCGCCGGTGGTTGAAGGTGCGTAATTATGCCGATAAAACACATGGCGTTAAACTAAACTTTTCAAGCAGCCATGGCAATTACTATTCCACGTGGAAATACACCACCAAGGAAGACACACAGTACTTGGAATCAGAAGGTCATCCCGACTTAAAGAATGCACCACAAACACAAGAGGCCAGTGAGGTTCGCAACAACATCGGCAAGAAAAAGGGAGGGGAAAATCCGAAGCGTGGGCGAAAGAAGCGTCTATCGGTGTATGAAGTCTCGCAAATTGCAGTGGAGAAAGGTATAAAGTCCAGGCTGCAACTACTCGCACTTGCAAATAGCCAAAAGAAAGTTGGTAAAACGGACTTGGCCGAGTTCATTGCCAACCGCGGATATAAAGTAGTCGAAGACGCCTTGCGTATTGGATGGGATATGGAAGAAGCCCCAAGGCAAGTAGAGAGAAGCTCGAAAACACGGATGGAAATACTACATGGATTGCTCGAAACAGAATGCGTTGCTGGTTGCAACAGTCGTTGGCTTTCTATGGCTCAAGATATTCTGTCGCGTAATTCTATTGCAGAGGCAGATTTCTCTGAGGCCGTAAGATGCCTTCTTACGAAAGGGCGGGGGAAATACAGAAACATCTTAATCAAGGGCCCAGCGAACTGTGGCAAGAGTTTCATCTTAAATCCTTTAAATTCAATCTATCATACTTTTACTAATCCCGCAACCATTAGTTTTGCTTGGGTAGGCGCTGCAACCTGCGAAGTTATATGTCTAAACGACATTCGTTGGTCCGAAAGAATAATTCCTTGGCATGACCTCTTATTGCTACTCGAGGGACAAACAGTTCATCTGCCTGCTCCAAAATCGCACTTTTCACAAGACATTGAATTCGTAAAAGATGCGCCAATCTTCTGCACTGGAAAGGACGAAATTGTGCATGTCCGTGGAGGAGTGCTTGATGCGCGCGAAACGGAGATGATGCGTGTCCGATGGAACATCTTCAGTTTCAATGCCCAAATTCCTTGTACCGAGCAAGTGGAAATTTCACCCTGCCCTCGCTGTTTCGCAGAGGTTATTACAGGAACGTCGAAGACGAGTACTAGTTAGACACGGAACTATCATTTTTTTGGGGAATTATTGGTTTGCGACGAGAAATAGTCATGTTACCAATTGAATTTTTTAGGTCACACAGGTAGTTACTATATATTGTGAAGGACTGATTGTGTGCGCAGTGAAGGATTTACCGACGATTAACCATTTCTTTCACAGATAATTCAACATTACCAGTGGTCCATACAATGAACATTACTGTATATTAAAGTTAATGTTAAGTAGAACTTATTGGCTATGTTCAGCTCTATTTTATGCTAAAACAAAGGTTGTACACAAGATTTTAAAGGTTAATCGTCATTGTTAAATGAAAGGGTATTTAATAGTTAACTATTATCTTGAGAGAGACGATTGACCAATATGTGTATTGATTAAAAAGTACTATTATGCGCATGGCTTTCCTAGACTTTACTAATTGCTACAATTGTGTTCAAAGTTTTATCGTAATTAAGAAAGACGCCAAGAAATGAAAGAAATAACGTCGAAATTGCATTCCGAAAAGGTTATTCGTGAGGGTTAATCGTTTAATTTGTTTACGCCGGAAGTTTCTTTTTCACGGTCACTTTAACAAGTGCAAAACACTAGAAATACCCTAAGCAGTTTTAACGAATTGTTTGAAGAGTGTAATCGACAACATCTGCAAATTGTCGATAAGTATTGTATTGGGGATCCTGATAGTGAGTTTTGGGATGATTTTGAACCGTTTCATGATAAGAGTGAACAAGTGATTTTATTCGTCATCTACACTTTATTAAGATCTAAATGACATGCTGTTGTATGTCATAATTGAAAGCCTAATAACATTCAAAAGTGATCGTAGTTTGGTTTGCAAAGCACAATTTAGTATTTTATTCGATTTCCTTTATTTGCAATAACATAGTTCAGGCGTCTATTCATGCATGCGATTAAATTGTTGATGTATTCCTTTGGGATCGATTTCACTGTGTTTATCACTCTTGCTTGAAACTCGTCGAAGCACTCTTTTGCGATTCGCTGTGATATCGCATTTTCCCTCAAGATTTTGGATGTAAGATTGAACAGATTTTCTATAGGGTTTAAGTCTGGGCTTCGTGCAGGTATTTTTAAAAGTTCACATCGTGCACGTGACATGGCTGCTCTAGCCGCAGCAGAATGTTGCGAGGGGTCGCCGTCCTGAACCCAAATACGAGTATCTCCTTTCTCTGCCAATTGAAACATCGTATTGAAGTTTCGGTCAATGAAATTGGCGAAGTAGATTCCACACATTTTCTCATACGGCTCGCAAACAATAACACCTTTTCCGTAACTGATGGCAACCATAAGTTTCAATACACGTCCACCAGTTCCTTCTTTTCTTCCTTTCGAGGTACACCCCAATCTCAGACCCTCTGACTTTTTTCGCCACGTTCTTCCTTTTGGAGCGCGAGCTTGATCAAGTGGATTGGTTTTATGGGCAAACCCAGTTCCATCCAAATAGAAAGATACATGATCTGTCCAAAAGTGTTCTACATAGATCTTCCTGCATGATTTTGCAAAAGTTAGTCTCTTTTTCAGATCTTCTCTCTTCAGAAGGCCCTTCTTCCTTACCTGTAAATAGAAATAACCGTTTTCGTTCAAAAATCTGGTTACTGTCCGTAGCGAAACTTCGGACTGAGAGATTCCAGCTGTTTCCATAATTCGTTTGCCTGAGAAGTTGCCTTCTTCGTTTCGGAGAGTTGACACACATCTGAGAAGCAAACGCCTCTGTCTCTCCGTCAATTTCCTTGGTCGGCCTTTCTTTTCGAACGATTTTTGAGAGCCTTGAGTGTGTCGTTCTTCCTTGCTTATTCGGAGAACGCTTCCACGCGAAACATAGCAGAGTTCTGCGACCTTGCGAATAGATAGGCCTTGAACGTTTCTTAAATAATATACTCGCGCACGAGTATCACTGTTGATACGTGATTTGTACACCATTGTGTTTAAAACTCCTTTCTGTTGTAACTGATATAACGAAATAGTATGATGACTGTTCTTAAATAGTGTTTGAGAATTAAACTACATGTTTTCCAGAATAATGTAGAAAGTTCTTTATCACGTATGTTTCTTTATCATGAATTGAACACGCGCATTCGCAATAACGTACGCCGAACGCGAACATTGCGAAACACGAAACGTCACAAGTTTTCGAGTGGATTCTTAAGTATGTATACAAGACAATCTCGGACAAAAATATTGGGACACTTAAGCCTTTCCCCCTCTCCCCCTATTCAATGTTGTTCACTGGTGTCTGTTAGTGTGTGTTTTTGTTGTTTTTTTATTCCAGTTGATAAACACGCGAAATATTTCAACATTGAATAGGCGCATGGGGGTTGAAGACGAAAAATCTCAAGTGTCCCAACGATTAATGTCTAAGGTTGTAGTTCTGAAACCAAGTTTATAAAACTGTCTGTTAAATTAAAAAAGACTCGCTGAAACTTATAATGTACGTCGTAGAACGTAGAGAGGCCATTTGTGAAACCAAGCTTCAAAAGCTCAGGTCAGTATTTAGAACTTGAAATTGAATAACAGGTGCAGCTTATTTTAGGAAGGAAAATATTACTTGATAAAATTTGGTCCGGGGGGACAAAAATCTTTTTGGGACAAATTTCCTGTGACACCGGCCATATATTTAAACAAATATCAAAAGGCGAAAATTCAGGCCAGTCCGGGTTCAGAGGGTCTTACAGTATGTATGTAGACACCACCTTATTGATATAATGCCATTACAATTACAGTATGTGCACCATGCAAAGTTTCAGGGACTCTGTTCAACAATAGGGAGCTTAAGCGTGCTAGGACGACGACGGCAATGTAAAGTTCAGTATCTAGCAGAAACCACGAATCATTTACTAGTACGTAGTATTGAATACCTCAAGGCGGTTTTCCACCAGGCGAAAAATGCCGCGCGAAGCGACATTTTCTCTTGTCTCGCAAGCTCTCGCGTGGAACTAATTAGCCAAGACAAAAGAAAAATGTCGAGTCGGTCGACAAATGTCGCCTAGTGGAAAACCACTTAATGTATATGTTTTTTTACATCCAACACTTTATAGAGCTAGTTCTAAAAGGATTTCGTTGCATAGTTTGAAGATAAACTCGACTACGGGTTTCGCCGTTCCACTAGTTAACAGGGACCTTAAGATCTACGACGGCAACTTCGAGGACGACGTCCTCCATACAAAAGCATTCTTGCAAAACAAAGATAATGAATAATTTCTAGTCCCAAGAGTAATCTGAACCGACCGTCCTCGTTCTGTATACAACACCACTCAGAGCATTTCCACGTCTTCAGGTGACGACGTTGACTCGTGGGGTGATGAGAACTGTTGTCTGACTTAACACAGACACTGCAACCGTTTTAATAGTTTCAAAATTATAAAACAAGCTTCAAGTATTGAATACAGTAGTCAGTTAACCGTGACTTCTTTTTAATGCTAAAATTTGAATTACTTTTTAACCGCCGTCGTCGCCCTAGCATCTTAAGGTCCCTAACGTTGTCCTAAAGACGCGAAAATGATCTGAATAACGTTGTATGTAGATTATTAATTAGTTGTATCAAGATTACTCTTGGGACTAAAAATTATTCATCATTCATGTTGTGTGAGGCAAAGTCTATTGTATTAAGGACGTTGTCCTTGACGTTCGCGTTGTTTTTGCTTAAGCTCTCTATTGTTCCTAAGAAACGCCAGACTTTCAAGCCAGTATATTTCTGAAGCCTTTCCTTGACTATTATGTTCTCCTCCCAGGAACCAAATGTCATCGCAGGTCTTAACATAATGCCTGGTGCACGATGGAAGATAACAAGGCGTTATAAAATGACCAGCACCTGGAAGACCAAGCCTTCTGCACAATGATCCTTTCCCGTGTTTCTCCATGCGCTGAAATATTTCGTCGCACATCCTTTCGATTTCCGTGTTTAGTTCATCTGCATGACCGTAAACCAACAAGACTGGACACGTTATGTGTTCGACTGGAATGAATGAGGACGATCCTGGATTGCAGGCTTCTTTACTTTGAAAGATGGACAACAAATGCGAATAGGAAACATAGTCTCCAGCAATTTGATCAACAGGATAGCCTTCTATAGTCCGGTCTCTACACTTTAACGAGCATCCAATAAGAACACCATACCCAGAAATTGAAAGAACCGCTTTTATTTTGTGGGGGATCTGTGAAGCAATTCCCAGTGCAAGGACCCCACCCATTGAGAGACCAACTAAACCCACTCCATCGAACAAAACTTTGGAATGCGCAGTTAACCAATCAACTGCAGTCTCAAAGTAAGAAATATCAAGTGTACCAAACTTTTTAGGAAGATCTCGAAATCCCCAGTATGCCAAGGCCAAGGATGCAAACCCATTGGACGCCAGGAGAGCAGCTCTGTCTTCTCTAATGCCACCTGGCCGTCCCCATAGATCAATTACACCTAGCACAAGGATTTACAGCATAAATAAATAATTGCATAAAATAACATTTCGAAAACACAAGCGGTTAAAAGTCGTGTTTCAATAACTCTGTGGAAAGCATGGAAAGATTATAATACGCCATCCCATACGTCATACCTGTAGCAGGCAATCTACGACAGTATAGGGGGAATTTACGATTTTTACTTAGCCCGAGGGTGGCATTGAAGCCTGAGGAACCGTAAAACTCGATGTTTCTCGAGGAAAAAGTCAACAAACGTTTTGTTATATACCAAAGACTTTTGACTAAAACACTAAAATACAAAACTGGCTCTTCGTAATTTCAATTCAAGTCATTCAACTAAACAAATACACCAGACACAACATTAAGAATAGCTTTAAATTTCTCCAGGTGTTTTTCAGACCCGCTTTGAAGATATCTATAGAAGTTCTTTCTTTCGGAAAATGGTCTATTTCGTACCTACAATATTTGTGTATTCACGTGAACAACTCAAGATTAAAGCGACGTCAGAGGAAACCATTGCACTGTTTCCCTCTTCATTGTTGACGTCAGAGGGAAACAATGCAATGTTTCCCTCGGCAGAAAGAAGTTTGTTGAACAACACGTGACCATGATTTTACCAATAGGATTTCATTATTGGAAAACGAAAGTCTTTAAATTGGTATATAATAAAAGTACAAAACTAATTGTTTCCCTCGCGACCAGACATTTAGTGTATATTTTCCGTGTTCCCAACACTTATAGAAAGTTCACGAGTGGGACTCGTCCTCTCAAACTTCCACTCGTTTTTCTATAACTTTATGGAAACACGAAAAATATTTTTTATTTCTTAAATGCTATTGCAATCAGAACACAGAAGTTACAGTTCTGTAGTACATAATTGCGTCTCACATAACGTCTCGACGTCGACTTGAGTTTCTATATCCGATACAAAACAGTAGCTCATGACAGAATTATTCCGATTTCTTAAGTTAAAAAATAAAATAATTGGTCCTTTCAGTTTGTGTTTACATTACGCTCTTTGACACCTCCACTTGTATTCTTGTCCCCAGGGCGCTCTGGAACAAATCGCCTTGCGAGATTTGACCTCACCATTGAAGTCTAAATAAACTGGAACGCTAACTCCGTAAGACAGGCCCTATGATTGGGTCAAGTCAAACGTCCGACCGCTCGGGGTAGTCATTGCACGTCTGACGTCAACAGAACCTACGAAGGGCACAATGAAGAACCGAAAACTCGCTGCAAAAAACAACCATTTTTTAGACATAAAATTTTTTATAGATGATACGAAGAAGATAGTATGTATTGGGCTTATCGGCCTTGTACCTGAACAATTTCTACACACGAAAATGGATTGAATGACGAAATATTTGCCGAACAAAGGCAAAATTCGAGTCCGAAACTCGTACGGAAAATGCAGGTTTCTCTTATTTTTCTTTGTTATCTCAAACGTTTGAAGGTTGTCTTGCCAAGAATTAGTAATCAAAGATAATGCTACATGTAAATTAAAAACGCTTCTAAAACATGCGAACTTTGCCTGACTGAGAAATACCATATCATTTTCCAACAATATCGCCTACTCAACAAACGAAATGAACTTCTATCAAGTTGTCGCCACATAAACAAATATTTATTGTGTAACTTCTCAAGCGATTTTTGAATTTCTTTATGGATTATTAATGATTTGTATAGGTAATTGCATGGGGCCAAGGAAAATTAAGGTTTAATTTCACGAGTGTTTTCAAAATTTTACAAAATAGCAAATCGGGCAATTTTGTAAAATTTCGAAAACACTCGTGAAATTAAACATTAATTTTACGATAATTTATGCGATTAATTGTTAATATAGCTGGTAAAATTATTCAAGAGCGACGTGTCCAGAAAATGTTAAAGTACATATCTCCTTACCACGGTCGGTGCTCGGCAACTAATTTTCCTCGCTCTATTGCTGTGCCTGTTGCCTTTTTTTGTAAACACAGGAAAAAGTTCGTAAATTTTCTAGTGTATTCATTTAATTTCCACTAATAGTTTACATTCCTTTAATAGTTTAAATTAGTTCAAAGTAAACAAAAAAGCGTTTTCAGACCGAAAAACCTTGCAGATTTTTTGAAAGAAGGTCTCTGCTCTGAGGTTCACTGTTGTTAAAGAGGGTCTACAGTCCGTTCTGCGCATGTAGGGAACTAAATTAGCGATTAAATTTCCCCTTTGCCTCGGGAAGATTTGTAAAAGTCCTCGGGCCGCACAAACCTTCCCTCGGCTGCGGGAAGTTTAATCGCTGATTTCTCTCAAGTCATGTTATATATTACTTATACATATTCAACTAATTTTGCCCTGTATATTATCATGTAAGTTAGGCGGTGCTTACACGAGGCCGGTCTGATAAAGGGCTCCGCTTGAACATAGTCAATCGAGATATGGTCTGGAAACTCAGCTAAAGCCTTTGGTCTATCTTTTTGCTCATCTTTATGCATTTTTGTGCATGGTGCACGGTCACTGAACACATTGTATTTATTATAATGAACGAATTGTCCAATAGCAACGTTTCAGGTCAATCACTCAACCGTGCTATTTAAATATTAATAGACCTAAAACAAAGGATGTGCACGGTGTAAGGTACGGTTCAACATAAAATTCCAGCTGATTATAGGCGCTTTGAAGTTTGCCGAGTTTCCAGACCATATCTCGATAGACTGTGGCTTGAAATGTCAGTATGTCATTAGCAAAACTAATGCATGCATTGTCTGCAGTTTACCACCTTCCCCTTTGTTCTAAGCAAAATCTACCTCTGATTGGGACTACGTAATTTGTTAATCAGCGTAATAACGGAATTTTCACCTCTCAAGCATGAATACATTTCCAATGAGATTGGTGTCAAATCCACATGAAATAATGCCTATAGACTGGTCACGAGGTTGAAGCAAATCTTGAAGAAATAGCAGCCATATAATTTCCTAGGGAATTTGTCCCCCATGGAGGGGGACATATTTCCTAGGAAATTTGACCCCGTCTTCGGAAATTTGTCCCCCCTTGAGAACACGCTTTACTTTATTATCTTATAACGTATACGCTATACGTTCAGAAACCGAGAAGCTAGTTCTGAAACCAGGTTTCTAAAACTGTCTGTTAGAACTTGAAATTGAATAAAAAGTGCAGGTTAAATAAAAAAAGACCCGCTGAAGCTTATAATGTACGTCGTAGTTCGTAGAGAGGCCATTTGTGAAACCAAGCTTCTAAAGCTCAGGTCAGTATTTAGAACTTGAAATTGAATAAAAGGTGCAGCTTATTTTATGAAGGATAATATTACTTGATAAACAAGATCGATAAAGTAAAGCGTGTTTTTGGCCCGGGGGGACAAACATTTTTTGGGGGGACAAATTTCCTGTGACACCGGCCATATATTTAAACAAATATCACAAGGGGAAAATTCAGGCCAGTCCGGGTTCAAAGGGTCGTACAGTATATGTATGTAAACACCACCTTATTGATATAATGCCATTATAATTACAGTATGTGCACCATGCAAAGTTTCAGGGACTCTGTCCAACAATAAGGAGCTTAAGCAAGCTTTATAGGACGACGACAGCAATGTAAAGTTCAATATCTAGCAGAAACCACGAATCATTTACTAGTACGTAGTATATTGAATACCTAATGTATATGTTTTTTGACATCCAAAACTTTATAGAGTTAGTTCTAAAAGGATTTCGTTGCATAGTTTGAAGATAAACTCGACTACGGGTTTCGCCGTTCCATTAGTTAACGTTGCCCTAAAGACGTGAAAATGATCTGAATAACGTTGTTTGTTATATAGCTAGAATTTCACTGGATGCAACGATGACTGTCATTGGTTGGTTTGTGGTCACATGACCTTAGCTAAATTTCAATGTCTACTGAGCGGACAATAATTGAGAACTTATTGCAGTGCCTGCTCGGTCAATAAGATTTCAATTGTTGCCCGCTAGAACTTTGAACTCTTCACGGCATCCTATAAACAAAAGCTTGTTTGGTATGAAAAAAAGAATATATATAGGTCTTCAAAGCATGTGTGAAGATTAACTATTGCTGTTCTTTTGTTCTAAGACACATATTTGTTCGGTTGAAGTGAAATTACGGAGCCAGGCGAAATGTTTTGGTAAGTCTTAGCGTTTGTCTTTTGTGTACTTTCCCTTGATAAACGTCGAAATTATTCAGCGAAACTCAAGCTATACGGTGTGTATCAAAAAAATTTCGAACCCTTAGAAAATGAATTAGCATTCTTTTCAAACAACCTATTGTAGTAGTTTGAAGGCCCTAAAAGCGCTGGGTTATAAATTAATCAGCACGTAAATTAAACAGGAAGAGAAAAGGCTTTTAAATACTTTCACCATGTACACACTTCAAGTTATCTTAATTTCCCAGGTGTATAAGCCCGTGTTTCTTTACGCATCCGTGGCTCAGAAGTGTTTAGGGCTTTCAAACTACTACAATAGGTTGTTTGAAAAGAATGTTAATTCATTTTCTAAGGGTTCGAATTTTTTTGATACACACTGTATAAGCCTGGTTTTCATATGTCGCCGATCGTCGGCGATCTGTGATTTAGATGCATGTTAAAAACGGAAGTGCAGCAGCATGTTAAGTAATAAAGAACAATACAGAAAAGCAGTGCTTTTATTATTTTACTTAACATGCATCTAAATCATGGGTCGGCGACGATCGGCGACATAACCGTGACTTCTTTCTAATGCTAAAATTTGAATTACTTTTTAACCGCCGTCGTCGTCTCGATGTTTCCCTCGACTTCGTCTCTGGAAATATCAAGACTCTCGGGAAAACAAAACTGTTTCCCTCGGGAGCGGACATTAAGTGTATAATGTAGAACGTGAACGGCGTCAAGATTACTCTTGGGACTAAAAATTATTCATCTTCTTTGTTGCATGAGGCAAATTCTATTGTATTAAGGACGTTGTCCTCGACGTTCGCGTTCTTTTTGCTTAAGCTCTCTATTGTTCCTAAGAAACGCCAGACTTTCAAGCCAGTATATTTCTGAAGCCTTTCCTTGACTATTATGTTCTCCTCCCAGGAACCAAATGTCATCGTAGGTCTTAACATAATGCCTGGTGCACGGTGGAAGATAACAAGGCGTTATAAAATGACCAGCACCCGGAAGATCAAGCCTTCTGCACAATGATCCTTTCCCGTGTTCCTCCATGCGCTGAAATACTTCGTCGCACATCCTTTCGATTTCCGTGTTTAGTTCATCTGCATGACCGTAAACCAACAAGACTGGACACGTTATGTGTTCGACTGGAATGAATGAGGACGATCCTGGATTGCAGGCTTCTTTACTTTGAAAGATGGACAAAAACTGCGAATAGGAAACATAGTCTCCGGCAATTTGATCAACAGGATAGCCTTCTATAGTCCGGTCTCTACACTTTAATGAGCCTCCAATAAGAACATTATGCCCAGAAATTGAAACAACCGCTTTTATTTTGTGGGGGATCTGTGAAGCAATTCCCAGTGCAAGGACTCCACCCATTGAGAGACCAACTAAACCCACTCCATTGGACAAAACTTTGGGATGCGCAGTTAACCAATCAACTGCAGTCTCAAAGTAAGAAATATCAAGTGTACCAAACTTTTCAAGAAGATCTCGAAATTCCCAGTATGCCAAGGCCAAGGATGCAAACCCATTGGACGCCAGGAGAGCAGCTCTGTCTTCTCTAATGCCACCTGGCCGTCCCCATAGATCAATTACACCTAGCACAAGGATTTACAGCATAAATAAATAATTGTATAAAATAACATTTCGAAAACATAAGCGGTTAAAAGTCGTGTTTCAATAACTCTGTGGAAAGCATGGAAAGATTATAATACGCCATTCAATACGTCATACCTGTAGCAGGCAATCTACGACAGTATAGGGGGAATTTACGATTTTTAATTACCCCGAGGGTGACATTGAAACCGGAGGAACCATAAAACTCGATGTTTCTCGAGGAAAAAGTCAACAAGCGTTTTGTTATATACCAAAGACTTTTGACTAAAATACTAAAATACAAAACTGGCTCTTCGTAATTTCAATTCAAGTCATTCAACTAAACAAATACACCAGACACAACATTAAGAACCGCTTTAAATTTCTCCAGGTGTTTTTCAGACCTTCTTTGAAGATATCTATAGAAATTCTTTCTTTCGGAAACTGGTCTATTTCGTACCTACAATATTTGTGTATTCACGTGAACAACACATGATTAAAGCGACGTCAGAGGTAACCATTGCACTGTTTCCCTCTTCATTGTTGACGTCAGAGAAAAGAAACATTCGGCAGAAAGAAACATTGAGTTTGTTGAACAACACGTGACCATGATTTTACCAATAGAGTTTCATTATTGGAAAACGAAAGTCTTTAAATTGGTATATAATAAAAGTACAAAACTAATTGTTTCCCTCGCGACCAGACATTTAGTGTATATTTTCCGTGTTCCCAACACTTATAGAAAGTTCACGAGTGGGACTCGTCCTCTCAAACTTCCACTCGTTTTTCTATAACTTTATGGAAACACGAAAAATATTTTTTATTTCTTAAATGCTATTGCAATCAGAACATAGAAGTTTACAGCACTGTAGCACATAATTGCGTCTCACATAACGTCTCGCCGTCGACTTGAGTTTCTATATCCGATACAAAACAGTAGCTCATGACAGAATTATTCCGGTTTCTTAAGTTAAAAAATAAAATAATTGGTCCTTTCAGTTTGTGTTTACATTACGCTCTTTGACACCTCCACTTGTATTCTTGTCCCCAGGGCGGTCTGGAACAAATCGCCTTGCGAGGTTTGACCCCACCACTGAATTCTAAATAAACTGGAACGCTAACTCCATAAGACAGGCCCTATGATTGGTTGAAGTCAAACTTCCGGCCGCTGGGGGTAGTCATTGCACGTCTGACGTCAACAGAACCTACGAAGGGCACAATGAGAAACTGAAAACTCGCTGCAAAAAACAACCATATTTTAGACCTAAAGTTTTTTATAGATGATAACGAAGAAGATAGTAGGTATTGGGCTTATCGGCCTTGTACCTGAACAATTTCTAGACACGAAAATGGATTGAATGACGAAATATTTGCCAAACAGAGGCAAAATTCAAGTCCGAAACTCGTACGGAAAATGCAGGTTTCTCTTATTTTTATTTGTTATCTCAAACGTTTGAAGGTTGTCTTGCCAAGAATTAGTAATCAAAGATAATGCTAAATTATAGCTTTAACTCAAGTTTCAGTTGTGGAAATGCGAAATCTGACATTTTTCGATACGAAGAGTAATTCCAGAGCCGTAATAACACACGGTAAAGTGCATTTTGTTGTTTTTTTCCTACTGAAAATTGAGAAATTTAAAACCCAACTGTTTTTATAAACAACCTCTTCATTTTAAACCTGGGTTTCATATGTATTTTCTTTATATTTGTCCAAAACAATGGCAATCTTGGTTGCGTATTGTTGACTTTCATTTGAGAGCTTATATTTTTACTGTTTTCCTTGTTTTTACTCGTCATGTCAGTGTTCACTTACTCTACGGTATATTGGAATTTGATCTAAAAGTGGTTAACAAGTTTAGTTTTTCTTTGATTTCAAGCTGTTTTTGCAACCCAGTTCACCAAATTAAGCTGCATTTTATCTCGGTTATACAGTAAAAGGGACTGGGGTTGACGTGCATGGCGGCCCCCATGTTGGCTTCAAAACGTGCAAGCGAGTTATCGTTCCAGTTTATTTAGAGTTCAATGGACCCCACCGGCAGCCATGTTGGTACATCCAAAAGTTCCTCTCAACCAATGAAAATGCAGTGTAATTTTGGCGTGCATATTACAAATATAATTATTGTCTTAATACAAGATGGACGCCAGGGTCAGGAGTTGGGAGAGTGAAATGGCCAAGATCTCGAATTCAGCCATAATTTTAAGCACCAGAAATTGCATAATCATTGCAAAACCAACTTCGAATCTCGAGCTAGCTATCTGGACTGGTGGAATATTGCAGTCTTCGATCGAGGTAAATTAATTTTATTTAGTTCATGTTGTTTTCGTTCTTTTGGGTGAACCAACATGGCCGCCGGTGGGGTCAACCGGTAGATCATGCCCGCCTATCCAGTTAGTATAGAGATCAGAGGCAGAGCACCCTCCGTGCCAATCTCGTACTCAGAGCCTGTGATCTTTTTGGTCATTACCAAGGAACGGAGGCTCTGGGGAACTCCAATGAAACTTGTCATCTGATTGGTTAGTTTAAAGGGTATTGGCAATAAAAATAAGTTTATCTCATTTGAAAGAACTCGTCAAATGGTATAAGAAGATCCTTTACATTTTTTCCGTATTTGTTTTGGTTTTGGAAATATTTCGACCGAAACAAATCAGAGTAAGGTATAATCCCACGCCACAACAACCTCGACCGAAGTATACCATACCCGACGTATAAAATTTACACCATTTTACTGTAAACAAAACAGGACAGGTCTTGCTGTTCCAAAACCGGTCTCTAACGAGACCTGAATAAAAGATCGGAAATATTCGCGAAAGGCCGTCACCAATGCAAATTTAGCGCAGGAATATTCAAACGCACGTGACGGATGAACGTACCGTTAACGAGTTAGCGTGCTGGCCCAAGTGAGTTGTCGGCCGTGTATTGACGACGTTTACACGCAAGATATTCGTTCTACGCATGCGTAGATGATAGCCGCCATTTCCGATCGTGGAGCGCTCTTCAATCTACTACAAGCGTAACACATTGGTAATATATGGTAATGCTTCGATTTTTAAAATAATTTGGAAGAACTAAAGGTGCTGTTACACGATGCGATTTTTCTTGCAACTTAGAACAAATTTAGTCGTGAAAAAAAAAAAAAATCGCAAGTTGCACGAAGGGTGTTACACGTTCAGCAACTTGCGATTTTTGTTGCAAGTTGCAACACAGCAAAAATAACAAAATCGCAAGTTGCTACGGGGTGTTACACGGTGTGATTTTTTATGCAACTTGCAACATTCAGTGATTTGTTGTAAGTTCCAAGAAAAATCGCATCGTGTAACAGCACTTTAAGGTACACAACTAGTTAAATTAGATTATTTGCTCTCAATATTAATTTCCATGAGTTGATATTTAACTCGAGCTCTAGCTGCTCTCATCAACTGTTCACTCAGAAATTTCAAGTTCATAATCTACTATATATAAGTATATACAAGTATATACAAGTATATATATATATATATATATATATATATATATATATATATATATATATATATATATATAAATATTACCAGGGTTAAGTCACGTTGGCCTGAAAAAAAGAGAAAAAAATCTTCTCGACGTTTCGAGCGAAGGCCCTTCGTCAGGAGAAATTAGTAAACAACTCACATGTGGTCACGCGTATTTATAGCAGAGCTACAATGGGAATCACGTGAACACATGTAAGCCAATAAAAACAAAGTAAACAAATAAATTAATATGTAATTTTAGCCTGTGTGCAGGTGCTGACCCAATTTGTGGGTCAGCTACCTGCAAATAGGCAAAGAAACAGGTTATAAATTACTATTTAAATCATCGGAAAAAGGTTAAAGAAAAAGGTGTGGAATATGGTGGTGGAGTGAGCTAAATGAAAGAGAATCGCTCATTGAGGCCGTGAGGGTGAATGGTACCAAGTTTGTAAATGAGACGCATTTCTTGTTTACGACGAGTATCGTTACAACCTGTAATGGGCTGAATGGCACAGATTTTCATGTTGGAAAAGGAGTGGTTGGCACTGTTGAAGTGCCTGGCAACAGGTTTGTTTTGCACATTGTATTTGACATCACGAAGGTGTTCAACAAACCTGTCACCTAAACGTCTTCCAGTTTCTCCGATGTAAAGCATGGGACATTTACTGCAAGAGATACAGTAAATGAGGTTGGAGGAAGTGCAAGTGAAACTGTGGGTTATGTTGAACCTACATTTTGGAGCCGAAATTGAAATTGAGGAGTCTAAATATTTACAGGTGTTGCACCTACCACGACAGCAAGAGCTGGTGCCAACATGTGATACCAAGGCTTGCTGCAGTGAGCTGTGAACAATGTTTTCCCGGATGTTTTTGCTATGCCGAAAAGATACTAGGGGTTTCTCAGAGAAAATGGAAGATGTTTCTGGGTCATTTTTAATGAGGTCGAAATTGCGGTTAATGATGTCCCTTACTTTGAAATTGAAGGGATGAAAAGTGAGAACTAGAGGTACTTTTTCATTAGAAATGGTAGCCAAAGGTTCGCTTAAGGTGTCTGAACGGGAAATGTTGGAGACCTTGTGTAAGGCAGTGTCTAAGAGGTGGGAAGGATAATCGCGATTAACAAAAAAGTTTCTCATTTCCAAACATTTGGCATTGAAATCGTCATCTTCACTGCAGAGGCGGCGAAGACGAAGAAATTGAGAGAAAGGAATGGAAGTTTTGGTGTGTTTAGGATGATGAGAGGAGAAGAGGAGGTAGCTATGAGAGTCAGTGGTCTTGTAAAAGACAGAAGTGCTCAGCTTATTACCATTAATGGAGACAAGAATATCTAAGAACGACACACTAGTCTCACTGATCTCCCATGTGAACTGGAGTGCTGGGTGGAAGTCATTAACATAGTTAATGAAGCAAACCAGGTCAGCGCGCGAACATGATGCAGTGCCTAAGCAATCATCAATGAACCGACCATAGTAGTCAGGTAGGAAACCAGTGTATTGTTCAAAGATTTGTTTTTCCACATAACCAACAAATAAGTTGGCATAGTTAGGGCCCATTTTGGTACCCATGGCTACACCACTAACTTGTTGGTAATGCTCACCATCAAATGAAAAATTGTTGAGGGTGAGCACTAACTCGGCCAGGCGTAACAAAGTAGTGGTCGATGGCTCCCGAGTTGTGCGTTGATCAAAGAAATATTTAAGTGCTTGAAGACCATCGTGATGCGGGATGACAGTGTAGAGTGATTTAACATCCATGGTGAAGATGAAATGATGTGAACCCTGAAAACTAATGTGGTCACAAATTTTCAGAGCATGTTTGGTGTCCTTGATGTAAGAAGGTAAATTCTTAACCAAGGGTGCCATGATGTGGTCAAGGTAGGATGAAATGGCTTGGGTAGGGCAACCACAAGCAGACACTATAGGTCTACCTGGGTTGTTGGGTTTGTGAATTTTGGGAAGGAAGTACATGACAGGTGTGCGTGGAGTGGTGGTTAGGAGATTGCTTGCTGTATCAGGCAATTCCCCAGTGGTGATGAGGTTGTTGATGGTGGATCGAATGGTGGTGTTGTGTTGGGATGTCAAATCACCATCAACTCTGCTGTAAAAAGCAGTGTCGTTTAGTTGCCTTTGAGCCTCTTCGCGGTACAAATCAGCTCTCCAGACAACCAAAGCACCACCTTTGTCAGCAGGTTTGATGACAATATCATTCCGGCTACGCAATGATTTTAGAGCACTTAATTCACTAGAGCTGAGATTAGATGGCCTTTTGGGCCTAAAAGGTGGGAGCTGATCTATATCATGTCGACATTGTCGAATGAAAAGATCAAGGGAGCCAAATTGGCCTTCCGGAGGAGACCAGGAAGATTTTTTAGGATTAGCAGCCTCAAAAACATCCTTTTGTTGGATGGAGGAATTATTGTGAAAATGTGCCTTAAGTCTTAGTCTTCTAAAGAAAGTTTCGGTGTCCTCCTTCACTGAGAAGGAGTCTATGGGCCCAGGGTTGGGAACAAATTTGAGACCTTTCGCAAGGACAGATCTCTCAGGGTCAGACAAGGGCAAATCAGGAGGAATCGTGACCACTAAATTGACATTACTGGTGGAGTTAGTGTGGTTAGAATTCGAAACGGGACGAGGGCCTACAAGAGTGTTGAATTTCGAAGTTTTACTCGCCTTGAGAAACGTGTAAAATTTCGAGTTCAACGAGCGAATAAACTGGGTGATGCCTGAATATATGACGGTGGGACAAACGTTAGAGAGGTTTGTCTTAACGTTCAAAATATCAGAATCAATTTTGTTGACGTGTTGGGACATTGAGTGAATGGTAATACGCATAAGACGATAAGCTTTTAACTATATATATATATATATATATATATATACACATATATATATATATATATATACATATATATATACATATACATATACATATACATATATATATATATATATATATATATATATATATATATATATATATAATCCCCCGGGCGAAGGTGCTAATCTCGACACGCGTGGAGTCCACTTACATGCGAAATTACACGCGAGTGGGAAAGAAATCCTGCGAGATGTTTATATGTATGTATGCCATGTATGTATATATGTATATATATACATATCATAGAAATAATAGTAAATAATAGGTATATTATTTCTATGATATATATCCATCAAATCGCCAACTTTCACGGCTCAAGCGAAACAAAATCTTTGTCAGAAAAATTGGTTTACAAATGACCGAAAAAGGAAAGCCAAGAAGAGATGTTGCAGTGGGATGAACCAAACAATATTAAACACGACTAGAAACCATTGAAAAAGCATGAAAAATTGCGATAAAGATTGGAAAAGATGCCGCCAAATGTGACTGAAAAAAGAAAAGAAAAAGATGTTTCTTCGTGTGTCTGTTCAAAGCCAGCAAAAGACGTATGCACTGGCCAGTATATCTTGGCTCGAGAGAGAACAGTGAATTGAAAGGAACATCAACACAAACAGCTTTTCACATTTTGAAGAGAATGATTGCTTTTTGCTAAGAACCGAACGAGAAAACCACGGAAACCAAACGCCGTAGCCCGCGTATGGCAGTGTTTGCAGCATCTGAGAAGAGCCAAAAGAAAATTTAACGGTAAGCAGTGATTCGTATTTAACTTACCAGCCGTTTCTTTAGCTGATTAGAGTCGGTACATATCCGAAACCTTTTCAGTATTAATTAAACTTAGTTTAAACAGCAAAAATCTTGTCAAGTAATATACATTTTCCCAGGCGGTTTTTTTCCATGGTTCGAGTGAAACTTTGCATTAAGTTATAGTTCTTCCCTGGTTAGTTTTTCCTCTCTTATACCTATAGTTTCCAGGCTGTTACCTACGTTTTTTTCTGTTCTGATGTTTTTCTTTGAGGTTCAACATTATATTTGGAACATGAGGAATGATATTATTACAACAGTTTAATAGGCACGTTGATATAAGCGTCTGTAATTATTGTTTGTTTTTGCTATCAGTTTCTGGTGCTATTAAGTTAGGTCGTGACACAAGTTTTCCCTCAGCCACTGCTTTATTATTTGGGAATAAAACATTGCTTTGAAAAATGGTCAATAATAGAAAAACTACACTCATAGAAGTGATAAAACAGGATGTAAAGGAGGCCAGGAGGGCAAGGGTGTTTATATTTGTATACAAAAACAGATCAGGTGTATATTTTAATCGGGGGGGGGGGGTATTATGTATATTTAATGTGTTAAAAACAGGCAAGGGGGTTGCATTTATGTATTTCTAGTATAGCTACTAATGGTACATGAGCCATCTTGCAATCTGATTGGCTGCATTACTAACGGTATATCAGCTCATATACAGTGAGTAGTGAAAAACAAAATGGTGGTGTAGTTTCCTTAAACTATTGCAGATGAAACTGGCTGGTTTTTTCAATGTATAGCTCAGAAAAACTTGAGCTAAGAAGGGGAAACTAACATTTAACACAAACTACATAACCCAAATGCACAATGTAAGTTAATCGTCTTAAGAGTTTACAAAACCCGATTTAAATTGTCAGGTTAACAATTAAATGTTTTGTCAGACAAATTAAAATCCACAAGAAGTGAACTAACAACACATATTTATGAGTACAACCATTATTATTACTCAGCAAAGTGGGTTTTTGAAGTAATAAATCATTATTGATAAAAACTGTGTTATTCTTTCAGGTTAGAAATATTGAAAAACAACGTAACTTTTTCGCTATTACAGTAATTATACATGTATTTTTAGGTTTTTGTCCACTTAAAAAGCCAAAGATTCACAACCATGACAGATTAAGAAATAAATCACCCAATTTTTGACTTTTCAAAGCTGTTTTTATTCTTCATTCAATCTTTTCAATGTATTTTTTGGCTCTGAGAGAAAATTCTGAAGCTGTTTGCAACTCAGCAAGAAACTTGAAAACAAACTACAATATATGCACGATGGAAGCTCATATGTGCCGGATATTCAATTGAGATAATTTATTGCAATAAATCAACAATTTTGCATTAATTATCATAACATAAACAATTATACCATTTGCTCTTGTCGTATATGAGCTCATAGCCAACTCGGCAAAGCACCTCATTGGCTATGAGCTCGAATTCATGGTATAATTGTTATATACATACATATATATATATGAAATGCCCAATATCACTTATAATATACCCAATTCCCTCCTGGCAAAACCACCTTATTATATATACGGAACTTGCGATCAAGCTCTCGGCAATGCCCTCCGTGGCTCAGTGGTCAGAGCATTGCACTAGAATGGCAAGGCCTGTGTAGTTGAATTTTTCGCAGCTGGTCCCAGTTTGGTCTTAAAATGTATATATTCTACACTCGAATTTTCCTTCACCCAAAATCCTTAGAACATACATATATATATATATATATATATATATATATATATATATATATATATATATATACACTGTATATATGTACAGT